>CM046450.1:19865204-20465204 GCA_025506515.1 Flaveria trinervia | reverse complement strand
TGTATCAATGTTTAATTCAGATAATTGATTACTTGTATTTATATGTATGCTTCGTGTATTATAAAACAAAACATATATGTAGTAGTTCCTTACGTATACGTACCAGTATTGTTGTATATATACAAATTATAATTTTACTACAGTTACATATATGTACTAAGTAATCATAAATAAGAATTTTAGTTGTTATTATATATATATAATAATGTGGTTTCCATTGGAACCCTCCCCTATATATATATATATATGTATATAAAATTCTAAGACACAACGGTATACTCTATCTTTGTTGCACTTCTTTCATCGACGTAAAGTTGATGAACAATGTGACTAGGAGTGTAAGCGAGCCAAGTCTGAGCTCGCTAAGGCTTGACCTTGGTTCGTTTTAACCTTAGAAAGCTCGAGCTCGAACTCGACTCGTTTATAATTTTATTTCTAAAGCTCAAGTTTGGATCGTAAATTTTTTTCAAGCTCGACTCCACTTGGCTTGGCTCAACTTGTTTTTCATAATTATTAATCATTAACTTTTTATAATTATTTATAGTCATACTTATACATACAACGTAACATATATTATTTATTTAATTTTATCATAATTGTATGTATAATAATATTATAATATCTTTTAATCTCTTTGGTCGGTGGTGCATTGATCGGTGGATTAGTCCCAGAAATATCCTCTTTTCTCATGATTTTATGTGTTTTATTTTGAGTTATGTTGATGTGGGTTGAGATTTCGGTGCTCTTTTTTGGGGGATTTTAACGTCTTGGCACGTGTCTATGACGTGTGTTTAGATTGTGTTCGTTTATAAGAGTTGTTGTTGTGGTCTTCGTCTCGGTTCCCGCTCTCTCTCTTTGGTTATCGGTACGTCAATTCTCGCTGCTGGGGTTTGGGTTTTTATTTTCTTCGCTCTCTTCGATTTTGAATGGTTTTCTTCCTTCTGGATTTGGTGTTGAGCTACGGTTTGATCTTTTAATTCCGCATGTTATTGTGTGTTGTTGATTTGGGTTTTTTATATGTTTTGGTTTGTGGGTTTTCTTGATTTTGACATAGAAGAGAATGTGAATGAGAATTTGTTGGGTTTTGTATGTTTTCTTTATTTTGATATGTCTTCATAGTGATTATGATGTGTGCAATTTCCATCTTTTATTATGTTTTCTGGCCTTCCAAATTGGATGTTTGGGTTTTTTATGGGTTGTTAATTGTTGTGGTTTGAATTTGTTTTTTGAGTCCTTAATTGTTATGGTTGAGTGGTTTTATTTTGATCCGGAATTTAGTCTGTATTTTTATTCTGTTGGGTGTATTTTTAGATTTATTTAGGATTGCATGTTTTCTATTGGTGTATGTGATCCTCTTTTTTGTGGCAGGTTGCTGTTGGTTTGGTTTTGTCTTTGTGTTTTTGTTTAAGTATGTTAAACTTCACTTAATTAGTATTGCATGTTTGCTGTTGGTGTGAGATCTTGTTTATAATTTTTTTTTTGGCAGCTTAGTGTAGGTTTGGTTTGGTCTTTGTGTTGTTGTTCAGGTATGTTAAACAACTATGTTTCTACGTACTACTAATGGTTCTATTTACTGCATTTTTTATTTCGGGGTTTACGCGGTTATATTGAACTAAAGATTGCCTGCTTGGTTTGTGTGTTTTTTTGATAATATTTGAACGTTCTTAATGTTAATTATCTTTTGGTTGCTATTTGTTTGCTTTTGCTATGTTGTTGGCTTGATTACGATGGTGTGTTGATTGTTGGTGTTTGTGGTTTGTGTTTTTTTGGTAGGTTGTTGCAAGTTTCGGTTTATCTTTGTGCTGCTGTTCAGGCGTGTTAATTTCTTACTTTGTGTTCGCTGCTGATTTTAAAACTCTAAACAATGGTTCTGTCCATTCGGGTTTACGATAAACTGCGCTTAGTAGTTATATGTGTTCTATATATATTGGTGGTAGTAAATAGTCGAAGGCATACCATTTAGAGCATTTTTTTAACATACGTAACGTTAGAAAACTCAGCAGCATTTACGACCACTTGCTTCATAACATAAAAATATATTAAACCTTTAACCATAAATCATAATCCAAAGTAGAGACACAAATGACTAACTTTTGTAATGAACAACTTCTCACTATAGCCTTTTGCAATGATCTTAAAAGGAACAAGGGAACAACTTTTGTAATGAACAACTTCCAGCAGCAGTAAACCAATTTTGCAACACAACGGGCTTTTGTAAGAATCTTCAAAGATGAAAGTCTATGCATAATGCTATCAAGTATTGGGTTCTTTTGTAGCACCACCCCAAGCATCAAAAATAGTCATGCAGCTGCACATTTTCACTCTATTGTATAGTCCTAAAAACATATAATGATTTTATGCAAATGATAAAAAATTTAAAATCTAATATTTATGTCTTCTATCACCAGTCGACACGGTATAGTAACAAAACGCTAAAACCCCCGCAACCGCAGCATTGCGCGGCGCCTATACCTGCTTATTATATATTATACTATATATTTAGTTAGTAACTTGAGCTACAATAAATATTGAGAAATTTATCAAAATGGCCATTTGACCAATAAAAATTTGTGTAATAACCTTTGACTAAGTAAAATACCAAAATAGAAGACCAATGAGAAATGGTCACGTGACACATTATCGCCACCCGGCGATACATAAACATGGGTATATCGCCAAAACAAAGGGCAAGGCAATACATATAAATGATATATCACCCTCGTCTTGCCAAGTTGAAAAATCTAATCTCACTCCTGTCTCGCCCAATATGAATATGTATTGGCATGCATAAAAAAATTGAAAAAGGGAAAATTATAGCCGGTGAGACGGGTCGCCAGCGTAAGTCTTGCGTCTCGTCTGGGCCTTCCTTTGCATGGCATTTCATGATTTTGGACTGAATTTGGTCCTTGTTTATTTTTTCTTTGTTGGGCTTTTGTGGTTAATATATTTGTTGGGTTTTTTTTGTTCTTGTTGAGTTTTTTTTGTTGGTTTTTGTGGTTAATAATATATTGGGTACAAAACATTAAATATTTGGGCTTTCAAGATTTCGGACTTTTTGTTAAGCCCACCCCCAAAAAACACCTAGAAATTTATCATGTTGTAGATGAAAATTATGAGTTGAAAATTTCAATTACAGATTATCGTACATTGCCTGTTCTTTGCCCGATCCCACGGATAATGAATTTAAAAATTATAAGTCATCATCTTCAAATGTAAAAGAAGGTCAATGTTTTAATACTAAAGACGATCTCCAACTGGAACAAGGTAAAATGTGTGTTAATTATTGTTTTGAGTTAAAAGTCAAGCGATCATTAAAAAATGATTTGAAGCATCATGTCGAAACAAAGAATGTAGTTGGCGTATTAGAATATATGCGTTTGAAAGTTCAAATCTTTTTCTAAGTAAGATTGTTTATAAGATAGTGAATAAAGTTAGATAAAGTGGTGTCTATTTATACTAATATTTACAATTTATTTTTTATTTAATTTTTTGATCTTAAATATTTTAAAATCTTGTTTACTAAAATTTTGTTTATAACACGAGTTGGGTTTTATAAAATGTATTATGCCTTTAAATTTAGATGTAGTGGCTAGATTAGTGGGTCTTCAAGGTTGGTGGGTTTTTTTAAGATGTGTTTTAAAATGTAATACAGACTATGCTTAAAATGCTATCGGGTTTTTTTGAGATGGACTGGCTGTGGGATTTTTTTGAGATGGGCGATGGACGAGATTTAAATGAATTGTCTCACCAGCGTATCGCCGGCCAAAGCGAGACACATGGGAAATTATCTCACTCATGTCTCGCTTCTTTTAAATCAATTTAGGCGAGACGCATGGGTCTATATCGCCACGTGGCAAGATTTTAACTAATTTCGTAATATTTAAAGTCAATGGCTATTATACTAATTTTTCCATAAATATTTCGCTTTTTAACTTACCACTTAACTTATCATTTTTGCAAAGTGGCCTTTAGCCATGTGAAGACTTATCATTTTTGCAAAGTGGCCTCTAGCCATGTGAAGAATAAGATAATCAGGGGATGAGGTATCTAGGATCATTTTTATTATACTTTTATTTATTGGATCTTACCATTTGCAAATATATCATAGTAATAACAATAATAGTTTTTTTTTTCTTTTGATCTAGATTATGTATTTAAAACCAAGATGAATGTTTCAATAGATTTTGTAGTTTTTCAAGTTTATCAATCTAGGTTTTACTTTTTGTTATATGATCACTCATAACATTTTTAGTGTTAGGGATGTAACTTTTTTCAAAAAGAAGTTGTATTGAAAATCGAGTGTTTTTTGTATCGTATGCTGTAGCGAATGTGATTTTTGTTGCGTCGTTGCGATGAACCCGACAGACCGAACCGATTACGAGTGAACATCATCGTTTCCGGTATAGGTATCATCGGAACCGAATTTGATATTTGCTTTAGTTGGTTCCAATGAGTCGAACCGAAAACAAACACAGTCACGTCGCGTAAGATAGTAGAAAGGAACCAAACTCCCGAGAGCGTAGCGTGGAAGTATTAAGTTGCTTTTATTATTCTTATGTTTTTGGTTAAAAGAAAATGGATTGCAGATTAGAACAAAGTTTAAGGTTGGTCTATTGGTTTTTGTTTTTACCTTTTACGTGTGAAGCACGGTTTCAAAACCCAATCCTGACTTTTTAGATGTTTATTTCATAGGATTTGTTTTTTTTAATCCAGTTTGCAACCACATGTCTCTCTCCTATTAAGCTACACATTATTTTGGTTTTGTTTAAAAAATAATTAGATGGGTATAAGTTAGCCATGACAAATGATCAGTATGTTTATTATCTTAGTTGACATATAAAAAAATAGAAAATAAAATTCACATCTAGAAGTTTTAATATATGATGTTTTTACTATATAAATAAACCTAATAACATGTTTTGATAATCATATTTATGCTTTAATTCTTTTGTTATTTTCTTAAAATTAATGAGCTAACTATGTATATGTTTGGTCAATATGAATATGCTTTCATGTTTTTAAACACATACTTTTACAATGACATACTTTTTTTTGTTTTCGAATTTACTTTTTGTGACGCGTTCTTTATCTACGTCTGAATATCTATAATCAAATCATAAAACTTTCATACATTTCTATTTATGTACCAAACCTTATTAATGTCACCGTCCTAATATCAGTCACCCGCTGCAAAAAGCGGATTAAAATAATAGTTAATATAGAAATACATGTAATATGGTACAAAAAATATAAAACAAAAATCTCGTTAGGCTCGCTAGAAAGCTCGAGCTTGATATCTAAAACTCGGGCTTTTGCTCGTTTAGCAAACGAACCATGATATGAGCTTAAGCTTGATTAAGTTTTGCTCGATTTGAGTATCTTTCAAGTCGATATCCAGTAGCTTGCGAACTGACTAGGCTCATTTACATCCCTAAGGGGGTGTTTGTTTTTTCAGGAAAAAACTCTTCCTAACATCTTATGTTTGCGTTGCGCAAACCACGCGCATACATTGAGCTCTGCATAGTGTTTGGTTTTTCAAAGACTTTTCATTAAAAATGTCTACATGATGCAGACTTGGCACAACCACTTCTAAAGTTTTATAAAGTCTGCAGATGATTATAAACATCATCCACCACAACCCATGTCTACCGCCACTGTCCGCCACCATCACCACCTGCTACCACCACCACCCACCACCCACCGTCCACCACCACCCACCGTCCACCATCCACCGTCCACCGTCCACCACCACACACCATCTATCATCACCACCACTGTGTTGCACCGTCGTATACCATCGCTAGTTGATTTTACCAGTATGCAAATGTTAAAAAACATACACTCTTCTTGTTGCACATTGCATGGTTTTGGTCCATCTCTTCTGTTGTAGATGTCTTTAGATATTGTCCGCTTATTGGTAGACATTTTGTTACAGAAAAATCAAACAACACCTAAGTGTGACTGCTAATCTATTATTAAATTATTTATTACCAGACCATTGATGGATCCCTTGTTTTGATGGGAGGGGAAATAGTTTTATGTTCCATTAACAATTTTCATATATTTTGATTATTGCATGGCTCTTGCGACAAATCATCATGATGTCATTCTTATTTGAACCTACATTAACACAAACTTCTGAGTTATGCTCGTCTATCTACCCTACCTGATCCTTCATGCCACTTATTAGGTGTGAGAGCTTTTTGTTTTTTATGTTGTTTATGATATGCCTTTTTTAACGGAAATAATTGTCCGTGTTCCTGGTGAAAATCACAATATCGACCCCATAAAAGTCTCGTTTAATTTTAGGTTGAAGATTGAGCAAAAAGGGTGTTAAAACCTTTTTACGACGTCCTTGGACTAGTAGTTGTGGTATCGGGGCTCGTAATCATGTGTTTGGTACAAATAAGGGCAAGTTCTTCGACGCGTGAGTACTAAGTGTCGGTGTTTATGGTGGGGTGGGGGGGGGGGGGGGGGGGGGGGGAGGTTCATTGGCTTCCAAGAAGGTGTTCTTTTTTCCTGCATTAACGAATGTCTTTGCTTGCTTCATCGTGTCATGGGGCATTCTCATGCAAGCTCTCCGCCAACCAAATTTTCCGTCCTCCATTTTTAAAATATCATACATCCGTTACCTCGTTCACTCAATTGATTTGTATGCTTTCTCTATTTTACCTTCGTACAAAGTCCTAAACGACTCTCGGTATACCTCATTCTTATGTTGCGGATTATCATCAGATCCCTAGTTCACCTATTCTATTGGCTAAGACGTTGTATGAAGCTTGCTCAGTTAGCATTACGAAGATATCCAATGGCTACCATCCATAGTACAATCACCCTAACTTTTAATCATTTCCTTTTCAAAAGCTAAGGGTCATGCCAATCATAATTCATAAGTGATTCACGTGTATGTATAAAAACATTGATATAATCAAAAAATTCTATACATATACTCATTTGCAAGTGTTGGTGGCGGTACCCACCGACTGTCACGTGTCATCATTTGATTGATCCATAACTTTTTGTCTTATTTTTTACTGGTTTCTTATGTTGTGAATTTTCATCGGATCCCTAGTGCACTTATTTTGTTGGCTAAGACGATGTATGAAGCTTGTTTAGTTAGCTTTACGAAGTTTATCCAATGACTACCATCTATAGTGTCATCACCCTACCTTTTAATCACTTATCTTCCAAAAGCTAAGAGTCATGTCAATTATAAATCATAAGTGTTTTATGCGTATGTATAAAAACATTATATATATACTCATTTGCAGGTGTCGGTCGGGGGTTCCCACTGATTGTCACATGGTCATCCTTGAACTAGTCCATAACTTTTTTGTCTTTTTTTATTTTTTATTTTACCGGTTTCATTGCGCGTTAAATGTAACTTTGAAAGGCTTAGTCTCAATTGTATTTTTAGATGAGCTGGTTAGATTGTTCTTTGGTGATGCTCAACATACTCATTCGAACCTCGAGCCTTTTTCCTTTTCTTTTCTTACTAACTTTTTTTGTTACTTTTCTTAATATCTTTTATCTTAATTACTTTTCAAAAAAATATTACGGGTTAACTTCATACATTTTTTAGCACGTTATTGTTACCGTGCCAACAAGCGAAACAAGGTTTATAGAAACATTGCAACACGCCGTTAACCATGTATGTTAGTGTTATCGTCGGACTACGTCTAGATGCACCTGAGGTCATCAAGTTCATACACATGTTGCAATCTATGTAACAAAGTTCTTAAACATGTAGTCGCGCGAAAGTACGAGGGCGCGTTAGTGTCACAGTAACAAAATTCGCAAACGTATTATTAAGCATGTGTATGTCATTGTACAACCCCGTCACGAAACGCGTGTAATCTTACTCGTTTCATGATAACATAAATAGCTTGCCAAATAACTTGCAGTCTTGCACACCATATTTGAGTTAAGGTATTGCAAGCTTTATTTTATGTTATTTTAAAAACCAATAATATATTACAAACTTCTACCATAAACCCTACACAAACCCTAATTTCCTGAATCAGTTGAGCGCCATAACTAAACTTTTTCTTCACAGCCTCAACGCCAATTCTCAAATACTCTCAAAGTCGAGTAAATCTCAAGCCCCAAACCCTAATTTATTGAATCAACACTCAGTAGCACACAATTGTTGCTCGAACTCAAATTTAAGCAGACGAGCACACATCGCCATCAACAGCTTTTCAAACTCGAACCCGCAGTTTCGCACCGTCGCAGGTGAACTTCAGTCACAATCTGTTTTATTAATTGTTGTATATCTTCGATTGTTTTTTAATTGTTATATAATATGGAAGTTTAGGGGTGTTCATTTCTGTTTGTGTGTCTTATTGAGCTCAGTAACTGTAGGGGTGTTCACGAACTCTAGTTTGGAGCGACTTATAATTGTATGATGTTTTGAACATCAAATGTTTTACAACTTTCACTGTTACTTTTGTGTGTGTGTGGGTGTTTTTTTATCAGATGATATTATGATATTGTTATAAAATCTGTTTTAGTCGTTTGATATATATTGTTAGGAGATGCAAGGTGATTCTAATACAGGTAATTTGGTAATAATGTTATTTGATTAAATTTTTTTCCAGTTTTTAACCGGCATCCATTTGGTTCGGTTTTCGGTTATGCCATTTCTAAATTGAACATAGGGTGGTTGAACTTTATGATCAAGAAAGAAATGAATTTTGTAGTTCCTGCTGGTTCATGTATTAGTTAATTACAATAGGTCAATAGTTACATGGCTACGTACATAATTAAAGTAGCACATACAATTAGGCTTTAGATTTTTAGCTTTGCATCAATAGACACGATAAGCCTAGACCTTTTTTGTGATTAAACAGCCATTCTAAAAGCAAAAAGGGACTGCATTTACAATTCAATCATCGGTTTCAAGGTTATAATTAATTTTAGGGTTTAGAATTATTAATTTAGGCTTTAACACCGACAAATTTAAAGACAAACTTAAATAAGACAAGAATCAGAATAATAAATAAATAAATAAAAACTTTAGTGCAGGCTACTTGGCTCCAGCAGGCAGAGTCTGCAGGCAAGGTGGTGGTGACTGCAATTAGTTAATGATCAGGCGGCAGAGGAGAGGAACCATCCTGCAAGAGAATGCCAAACAAATGATTTCCACGTTCGAGTAGACAGCAAATGGTGCAGGAACAGAAGAATGGTAGAATGCGATGGAGTTAACACTGATGAAATTATATATCTAGACCCATAAAGAGATTATAAATTTGAAACTGATGATTAATGAAGTCCTTTTTTGGTTTTAATACGGGTGTTTAATCACCAAAAGGGTCTTGGCTTATCACATTTATGGTGATGATTTTTGTGATTTTTTTCTTCAATTTAACCTTATGTAAATATCTATGTTTAATGTATTCTAGTATGTATATGATCTATATGCTATGTTGGTAGGTATGCAATATGTATATGTTTGTGTTGGTATGTATAATCTCAATGCATGTGTGCTAGTATGTATTAGCTACTATCTAGACTAGAAACACAGATGCAATGTTAAAATTTTATGGTCTAAATGTAAGTACTACGTTAATTATGTACGTAGCTCTGTAGCTATTGTAATTGACTAATACTATGAACCTACAGGGACTACAATATCCATTAATTTCTTGATCGTCACGTTCAACCTACCCTATGTTCATTAAAAACTCTAGTTCTGGACTTCTGGCTCACTTATCCATTAATCAAGCTTCTACTACATACTTGTGTAATTCTATGTCTTTTGACGTATAAGAATGCCATCTCTATACTACACGGATCTTCTTGTAATATGATCATACTATGACCATAACATGACCACTATACCATTCTTTGTAATATGACCAAAAAAACTAATGTCAAATATACCAATTCAAAAGACCTAAAATTTCATATTTACGCATTTCATTGAATATGATCCATAATATGACAATTATACCATTCTCTTTCAGTCTTTCTTCTTACACTTCAAACTCTCATAAATAATTTTGACATAAGAGAAGGATATTAATGTGAAAAATATGAAAGTGGGTATATTTGATATTATAATTTTTTTTTGGTTAATATGATATATTAAAATTTTTGTGAGAGATGTATGAAGTTATTCTTAAATGTAGTATTTTATGCAACTTCTAATTTAAAGGCACAATAAATCATATGCACGGTTTGGTTTTGTTTGGTTTTAAATTTCCAACGGTTTGGTTATGGTTTATAGAGTTTATAACCGTAACTAGCGTCTAGCGGTTTGGCTCACAATTTGACTTAGAAGCTGTCGAAATCAGGCCATGAAATCCCCTACTTATATATATGATTCAATCATTTCAACTAAACAATTTTAATAACATAATATTACACTCAAATTTTCTATGCCTTGTTTTAAATATTTTGGTATGTAACTGATATATTGGTGTTTATACGTTTGCAACATAGAAAGTTTATGTGTTTATGTGCCACTTTGTAAAATTTTTATATGTGCAGGACATGGGCAAACCTTCCAAGAAATCCTTTAACAAGAAATCAGAGGACAAGCTTAAGACATTTCAAAAACCATCTAAAAAGCCTTTTAAACCGCCTCAAAAGTTAAATGACAATGTGTCTAAAGATTCTTTACCAATTCAGCTTGAAGACGATGTCCCTGACTTCCCTAGAGGTCTAAGACTTGAAAACTTTTCTATAGTTAATTGTTGTTAATCTGCTTGCTCATTAATATTTATGCAAGGTTTTGAGTGTTGTAGGTGGACAGAGTTCACTTAGTAGGGCAGAGGTAGATAAAGTGCGGGCAGAGGTCGACAAAGAATTTGAAAAAGAGAATATAGTTCTGAAGAAAACACGGAAAGATAGAAAGAAAAAGTTGACTCAATCAACAGAAGATGACCTGGGCTCACTTTTTGGTGATGGGAACAGTGGGAAATTGCCTAGGTTTGCTAATAAGATCACTTTGAGGGTATGCTATTTTTTCAGGTTTTTTCAGTTTTATCTTGGGTGTCTTACTGTTACATAAGAATAAGGTATTATTTAATCACTTAACATGAAATAATCAACTAGCAATGCTTGTGGGTGCTCTTGTGTATTCTTTTTATTGAATAAACGAAATCACATCAAAGTCATAGTCACACACTATTGATTGTTTGAATGCCTGTTTTTGGTTTGGTTATGTTGACACTTCTTTTTATGAGTATGTTATAGTGTAAATGTTTTTGAATGACAAGGCCACATTCATCAATTAAGGAAATACAATCTGATACAGATGCTTGAATCTCAATCTATCTCACTAGTTGAGAAGCCAGAATCTTAAATTAGTTTGCTCGTCATTGTTTTGCCATTGTTTTTTAAACAGTTTTTTTAGTTGACATGTTATCCAGCCATGCAACTTATGATTCCCTTTTTTGCATAGAAATTTTGACCAAAGTTGCATTATGTGTCTTTTGCTTTTTTTAATTCTTCTAGAATGTTACTCCTGGAATGAAGCTGTGGGGTGTAATATCTGAAGTGAATGAGAAAGATCTTGTAGTTAGTCTTCCAGGAGGCCTTCGTGGTTTAGTGCGTGCTTCTGAAGCAATAGATCCTCTGTTACATGATGAAATGAAAGGGGTAATATTCTTTTTGAAATGTTTAGTCACTTTATTTCTTTTTGATGTATGACAGTAATTGGTGTTTTCAGAATATCTTCTATATTGGTTTTCTTGTTAAAAATTGCATTTGATTTATAGTTTTTTTCTTCCCAAACAGGACACCGAAGGTGATGCTCTGTCTGCTGTATATATGGTTGGACAACTGGTTTCATGCATAGTACTCCACATAGATGGTGACCAGAAAGAAAAAGGGAAGCACAAAATTTGGCTCTCTCTACGTCTTGCTTTGTTGCATAGCAGCTTTACTTTGGATGTTCTTCAAGAAGGGATGGTGAGCTATTTCAGTCATTGTTTAGAACTAATCATCGCTTTTTGTTAGTGAGATTTAGTGCATATCTGCTGCTAATTCAGTCAATAGGTTGTCTCTCACATGTGTAATGTGTCTGATCAGAATTACTAAACTATGTATCAAGATGAGAGAGTATATTTTACTGAGGATTATATTTGAGTTTTTTTCTTATAGGTCTGCATAAACTTGATTTAGAAGTAGAATGACTTATCAATTGTTTATTGATTGTGTTTTTGTTAAGAGAACAATGGGTAACATATGTCATCCTGGTCCCTCTTTCTGATACATTTTTTTAGCTTTCCATTTTTGATGTGCTCTGTAGGTAATTAGTGCGTATGTGAAAAGCATTGAAGACCATGGTTACATGCTTCATTTTGGAGTAACTTCATTTACTGGTTTTATGCAAAAAAGCAGCAAAGATGGTAATTGTTACTTTAATGTTCTTCATTGTATATATTATATACATTTTGACTTAAGTAGTTTGTAACTCTCTGTTAGGTTATCACTGTTGGATTCAATAGTCTTATTTGCTGTTACCTGTTGGCACAAAGTCCTTTTCTTTTTCTAGGGCAACAATGTCTTGCTCATCCTCTTTTGTGCAAAATAACTGCTCTTTAACACCTTTAGTTATTTTGTAAATTTGGTGTTTCTTATGTGTGTACATGTGTAGAACCATGCTAGTGTTGGAATGCCAAACATCACAAGTATTTATATCTTTTTAAAATGCCGATCTACATTTTTTAGCAATGGATGAAGTTGCCTAATGTTTGATGACCTTGTGAGCTCCATGCTCGTGTTGAAATGATTTTATTGCTTGTGCTATTGGAGTTGGATTTAATGCCATCTTCCTAAGATGGATAGCAAGTTATTTATTTCTGGCTATGTATGTCTTTTAGATATTTATCATGATAAGTAGTTTTGGCTCTTTTTGGCTGCACTGGAGCACCTCTCATATGTTTTTAATGATCTGTTGTGCCTGGATTCTACTTGCATACGAAAATAAGCAGGTAGCAGCGATGCTAAGATGGTTATTGGGAAACTTGTTCAAGGAGTTGTAAAGAGTATTGATAGAACTCGTAAAGTTGTTAATCTTAGTTCTGATGCTGATGAGGTGGCCAAATGTGTGGTAAGTATTTGTCATCTTTTTTCTCATGCTATGATAGTCTCCTCTGTTTCACTGTTACAATTTATGTCATTCTTGTACTTCCATATAGACAAAGGATCTTAAAGGCATTCCATTTAATCTGCTTGTTCCTGGCATGATGGTTAATGCTCGTGTGCGCTCAACCCTTGAAAATGGCATCATGCTTTCCTTCCTCACCTTCTTTACAGGAACTGTATGTCTGCCTTACTTTCTTTCCTTTACTTGCTTTAGAATTTAATTACTGAGGCCTTGCCTCTTGGAATTATAATATCTGTAGGTTGATATCTTTCATTTGGGAAAAACTCTTCCCACTTCAAACTGGAAAGACGAGTACACTCAAAACAAGAAGGTAAAAATGCATACTTCTTTTGCAGGGGATCATTAGTTTACTGGATATATCGATTTTGTAGGTTAATATATTTCATTTTGGCAACAAGACTAACCATATTTTTCTTTTTCTTTTCGGGCAATTCTTATTCTATTGTATGCTTTCTCCAAAATGGGCAACTTGTTACTGAGAGGATTGATTTTAATGATGCACCTTACATATCTTGTAAACTTTGTGCAGTCAAATGAGAGCTAAATTGAAACTAAGGGAGTAATTTGTCCAAGCAGTGTGAACCTCTATTCATCTGGCTTCTGTTTGCTATGTGAAAATCTGTGCTTTCTTTCTGCATAAACAAATTAAGATGGGAACTTTACTTCACATAACACGATATTCAATCATCGTGTATTTGACAATTTCAAATGAATTTGATAGTTATCATCTATTATGTTTATTGGATTTTCATAATTTTTTTAGCACTCTTCGTTACTTCAAGTTGAATTTATGTCTTGTTTTTACAATGCCTTAAGTGTTATTTTTTAATTTTTCATGTTTGGCATTACTTTTGGAGTACCACTGCAGCTTTTATTTGGTGAAGATTCTTTTGCATTCTTGAAGAAAAGTGGGTTTCTTATATAGTCTGTGGTTTTATATCCTATTTTTATTTCACCCGGTCGAGTCTTTGCTGCTCAAATTCAGGGTCACTAGAGTTTGTAATATATTTGTTAATTGTGATAACTTGATGTTTAACATCTGATAGTGTGCATTTTCTAGGAAATTTCTTAATGAAAGAGGTTTCTTTTTCATCCCAAATTAAGATTCTATTGGTAGTTGAGCTCTGGCATCTGTAGGATTTCTACCATCCCTTTACACCTCTATTGCTTGTTCATATATTAATGTTCTAGGCAATGCCTTTCTTTTCCAAACACGGATAACGAGAAAAGCAAAATGATGGAAACCAGTATTCTATCACCTTTCATTATGCTTAAAGAGCAAACTCAAACTGCTCAAATGCTGTGCATATTACCTTGTAACACATAACAAAAAGAAATAAATATGGTTTTCTTATTATATCATGCAGCATATGTAGTATAAAATGGAGTCTTCCTTTTTTTTACCTGCAAAAGCTCTTCTCTTTGTGCTGTATCAATGTTTCCCTGTTGTTTTTCTATCAATATCAGGTCAATGCTCGGATTCTGTTTATTGATCCATCAACCAGGGCTGTTGGTTTGACCCTGAATCCCCACCTTGTTCATAACAATGCTCCACCCTCAGTAAGTCCTTGCAAAATTTTAATATGTGAATAAATGTCATTGCAATCTTTTTGCCATATAAATTTAATCTTTGAAGGTTGTTTATTTTGACATTAAGAAAGCTCTGGTGCACATTTGGAAACTATCGTTTATAGAAAATTTTAACAACTTATAAATATGTTATATAATTTATGTGGACTGCCAGTGTCTGAGGTGAATGTTTGT
This sequence comes from Flaveria trinervia, assembly GCA_025506515.1. Classification (NCBI taxonomy): domain Eukaryota; kingdom Viridiplantae; phylum Streptophyta; class Magnoliopsida; order Asterales; family Asteraceae; genus Flaveria; species Flaveria trinervia. The sequence goes on along the minus strand of CM046450.1, from coordinate 20,450,320 downwards.
TGAGTAAAGTCTGATGTGCCTTTTATGCAATAACAGTATTTATTGAGTCCTAGCTACTATGCTTGTTATGCTTTTAATAAGGTTCATGCAACCTGTATGCAGCTTGTTAAAGTTGGTGATATATTCGACGATTCAAAAGTGGTTAGAGTTGATAAAGGATCTGGACTGCTGCTGGAAATCCCTTCGGATCCAATTCCAACTCCAGCGTATGTTAACGTAAGTGTAATTGATAAACTTGGTTGAAACAATTAATAATTTTACCAAATTACGTATCTAAATTTTATGTGTAATTCATGATGATCTTAGGTGTCAGATTTATCTGACAAAGAAGTTAAGAAATGGGAAAAGAGCTTCAAGGAAGGAAGCCTTGTTCGTGTGAGAGTTTCTGGGTTTCGGCTTTTGGAGGGTCTTGCCACTGGTGTTTTAAAGGTTTAGCTTTATTGTTGTTTAGAATTCATCCTTTACAGTTGTTGTTTTGAACTAGGAGAGCTGGAGAGGAGCTAGAAATTAGCTGCAGGCCTTTCTACCTGTAACTTGAGAACATATGGCTTATTGACATGCATCACTTGTTATTTTGGCTCTATGCAGACTAGTGCATTTGAGGGCTCTGTTTTTACTCACTCTGATGTCAGACCAGGAATGGTGGTGAAAGCCAAAGTTCTCATTGTTGATAGTTTTGGTGCAATTGTGCAATTTGCTAGTGGTGTCAAGGCACTCTGCCCACTTCGTCACATGTCAGAATTTGAAATTGTAAAACCTAGAAAAAAGTTTCAGGTGATTTACAACAAGCTTATCCGTGAAGATTTTTGCAATACATTCTTTGTTATCAAAAATAGTTCATCTCACCGTGTTTGTTGGACTCATGTTGTGCATAATTTGGCCAACTCTAATACACACACTTAGCATCCTGTTATAATACGTGTCTTTGTCTATACAGGTTGGTACCGAGTTAGTCTTCCGTGTGCTTGGTTGCAAGTCTAAAAGAATTACCGTCACACACAAGAAAACACTTGTATGGTCCTCTCCCATATTTGCATTTTTTGTTTAAAATAAAAGTCATTGTCATTGAATTTTCTTGGTTGATATAAAATAAAGTTCTCATGTGTTTCGATCATTTTACACTTCCGTTAGTGAAGGATTCTGTTTCATCTTGTCAGGTAAAATCAAAGCTTACGGTTCTTAGTTCATATAATGATGCCACAGAAGGATTATCTACTCATGGATGGATAACAAAAGTTGAACCTCATGGTTGTTTTGTTCGATTTTACAATGGTGTGCAAGGATTTGCTCCAAGGTTAGATCCAAATACTTCATGTCCTATACTGATGACATTAGCATACCACATCTTTCTGGTTTAACTTGGTGAATGCTGTTTGTAAGTTTTTGGCTGCTTGGGGTCAAAATGGAAATGCTTTTGGATTTCGCAATGAGTCTTATCTGTTAATCTTTGATAATTAAGTATATCAGATAACTAAATATTTTTTTGAACCAGGGCTGAGCTTGGGCTAGATCCAGGATCTGATGTGAATTCAATGTATCATGTTGAGCAAGTTGTCAAGTGCAGAGTTACAAGTTCAGTTCCCACTCTAAAGAGGATCAGCCTTAGTTTCTTAGCGGCTCCTGCAAGGTTTCTTTTTTCACATTCTTCAATCTAATCAACTTTTTAAGGAATTATTAGGATGATATCAGGATATCAACATTATTATTCTTTGTTTTGCAGGACATCTGAAGGTGATGAAGTCAAACTTGGGAGTCTTGTATCGGGCACTTGTGAACGAGTAACTCCGAACGCAATAATAGTTGATGTTGGTATTAAGGGCTACAGCAAGGGAATAATTACTCCTGAACATCTGGCAGACAACCATGGTAAGCATTTAATTATCTTTTTAGGTGCTTCTCAATCAATCTCTGTGCTTTAAGCAACATTGTACTTTTTTTTCTATCATTCAATTTTATAATTTTTTCTACGTTCAGGGCTTGCTTCTATAATGAAGTCTGTATTGAAGCCTGGATACAAGTTTGAAAAACTCCTGGTATTAGGTTAGTGTGCCTTTTAGATGTTTACAGTTGGGCCTAGCCATATGAGGAAGCTGCTGTTGTCATCCATCATAGGCTTTTGCAAAATACAAGCATGTAATTTGTATTATTTTGATATTCTAATTATGGATTTTATTTTATCTTCTACAGATGTCGAGAACCACAACTTGATCCTAACTGCTAAATATTCTCTTGTTAATGCTGGTCAGCAACTGCCTGCAGATGCCAGTCAAGTATACTTGCATTCAGTGGTTCCTGTAAGATCCTTGTTCTTGTGTTTATATGTTTAGCTCTTTTTATGCCTAGCTAGTACTCTAGTAGGAAGTTGAAGACACAGTAGTGCTTGTACTGTAATTCTTGTATATTTGGCTGCTGATTGCTACTTAGCCTGATAACTTAATATTATCTCCGAGCCAGGGCTATGTCTGTAATGTTATTGACACTGGTTGCTTTGTACGCTTCATTGGACGTTTAACTGGTTTTGCTCCAAAAAATCGGGTACATCTCTGCTAATGAATTATTTAAAGTCATTGTTGGTTTTGTAGCTTGTTTTAACTTCTGTTCTATATTGTTTAGGCTGTTGATGACCACAGATCTGATCTTTCTGAAGCCTTTTATGTTGGACAATCTGTTCGTAGCAACATACAAGAGGTACATGAAGGAGTTGGAGTTTGTTTTTTCATTTGGATTTTTGTGGAAATGTTGACTTAGGTCGTTTGGTTCGCAGAATATGTTGTAAATGAAATGGAAATGGAAATGGAAATGGAATTGAAACTGGAATGGAATCTTGTTAATTTATCACATTCCATTGGATTGTTGAACAGTCCAAGGGTAAGCGGAAGGAAAGTGAATTCCAATGAATGTGATAAATTTATTAATTCCAATTCCATCTGGTGAGCAACCAAACAAGATTTTGGATGAAAAAAATTTCAATTCCAGGGAATTCTGTGAACCAAATGGCGCCTAAGTTATACATATTTGTATTAATCTGCATATTTTCTTTGAATTTTCCTAGGTTAATGGTGAAACTGGTAGGATAACACTATCCTTGAAGCAGTCATTGTGCTCTTCAACAGATGCATCTTTCATTCAAGAATACTTTATCTTGGAGGAAAAGGTAATTAATTATATTATAATGACATTTGCAGGATTCTATTTTCCTTACTGTTGTTGGATGTGACTTCCTTTTTCTCACTTGATTTCTTAGATTGCCAAGCTGCAATACTCTGGTATGAAGTCCTCTAGTCTGAAATGGGTAAAAGACTTCCCTATTGGTAATGTGATAGAGGGCACTGTCCATGAAGTAAAAGAATCTGGAGTTATTATCAGCTTTCAGAAGTATAGTGATGTTTTTGGGTTTATCACACATCACCAACGTATGCAATCAATTGCAGTTAGTTGACTGGTTCATGCAACATGTAACTAACAGTCTTTCTGTGCAGGTGGTGGATCAACTATAGATATTGGCACAACCGTTAAAGCGGCAATTCTTGATGTAGCCAAGATGGATCGCCTTGTGGATTTGTCCATGAAGGCAGAGTTAGTTAACAGATACACGGAGAACACTGATTCCCGAACTCCCAAAAAGGTTATCCATGATATGTTTTCAACATTATCTGAATTTCTATTGCACACGTGAATATTTGTTGTTAATTCTCACTCTAAATTTTTGTTTTATCTTTTGCCATCCAGATGCGCAAAAGGTCAGCACACAAGGACTTGGAGGTGAACCAAACTGTAAATGCAGTAGTGGAAATTGTGAAAGAGAATTATTTGGCAAGTGATATATTTGATTTGTTTATTAAGCACTGTCTGGTTTATGTGAGCAATTTGCAGTTACTTAACACTTGATTTTTTCTTGTTGTGCTATATATCTGGCTCAGGTTCTTTCTATCCCGGATGCTAAATATTCACTGGGATATGCATCTGTATATGACTACAACACTCAAGCATTCCAACCAAAACAATTTGTGAATGGACAACGGTAAATTAATCAAGTAACCCTATGCATTCTTTTACTTTTTTAACAATGGGTTTTTACTGATACAATATACATACATAAACACATACATATGCATATATATAACATATGCATGTACTATTTGTTATAGGGTAATTGCATCTGTCATGGCTCTTCCAGATTCTTCGACAGGAGACAGGTTATTGTTGTTGCTTAAATCCAACGGTGAGGCCACTGAGACTTCCAGTGCGAAGAGGGCAAAAAAGAAGTCTAGCTATGATGTTGGTTCTTCTGTACAAGCTGAGGTCGGTTTGGTTCATTGTTTAAATTGTATAAAACTTTGGCCTCTGTATAGCATATAATGATCGAACATTATCGGGTTTTAGGTTACAGAAATAAAGCCACTTGAGCTTAAAGTGAAATTTGGTTCTGGTTTGCATGGACGGATTCACATCACAGAGGTAACATGTTTCTTACATCATCTTTCCGATCTACTCTCTTTGTTTATAAATATGTAATTTCTATCACAACTTAACAGACAAGCGATGGTAACACGCTGGAGAACCCATTTAGTAACTATAAAATTGGGCAGACGCTAACAACAAAGATTGTGTCAAAATCTAAAGCTGAAAAAAGTAATAATATTCGGTGGGAGCTGTCCATCAGACCATCTGTGCTTGCAGGTAAATCATGTTTGTCTCTGTGCTTGTCACCTTTATTTTGTCAAATTTGCACTGGTTCCCATGTTTTTAATTTTGGACTTGCAGATCAATCAGATGTGTGTGCACCCCAAGATTTCAGTTATTCAATTGGTCAAAATGTGACTGGGTTTGTGTATAAAGTGGATAAGGATTGGGTGTGGTTATCTGTAACTCGAGATATACGTGCACAGCTATATATTCTTGACAGTGCAAGTGACCCTTCTGATCTTCAAGATTTCCAGAACCGCTTTCACATTGGAAAACTTGTATCCGGTTATATCCTAAGAACTTATAAAGATAAAAGATTGTTGCGGGTACTTATGCGTCAACCAGGTGGTGGATTACATGCTAATGGAGCTTCCATGACAGATGATAGCGAGACTGTCACATCTCACATTTTTGAAGGTGCAACTGTGGGTGGGCGAATTTCTAAAATACTGCCAGGTGTTAGTGGCTTGATTGTGCAAATCGACCCGCACCTGTCGGGTAAAGTTCATTTTACAGAACTAAAAGATTCTTGGGTATCCAACCCATTGTCTGGGTACCATGAAGGGCAGTTTGTCAAATGCAAAGTGCTTTATATTGGCCGTTCTGCGACAGGGACTTTTCATGTTGATCTGTCTTTGCGCTCATCTTTAGTCGAGATAAATGGGTAACTAAATTACTATTATTAGTTTGGTATTTTTATAATAGAAAAATTATGAATTTACCATAATGATTGTTTGCAGGAAATCTGAAAGTAATCGATATGAAAAGATTGAAGATCTTAGGCCTGATATGATCATAGAGGTAAAATACTCTCATGTATTGTTTGACTATGCTTTTTTTAGTGTATACACGTGTCACATTTCAAAAGGTTATTTTTGTTATCATGTCATGATACCAACTATTGTTTCACATGGGTTTAACTTTTTTTATAGGGTTATGTTAAGAACATCACGGCAAAGGGATGTTTCATTATGCTTTCTAGGAAGCTTGATGCTAAAATTCTCATTTCAAACTTGTCTGATGACTTTGTCTCGAATCCGGAAGAAGAGTTTCCTATTGGCACACTTGTAACCGGCAGGTAATTATTATTTACTGTAAGCTCGTTTTTATTGAAGACCTGATTATGATGCTCATGTAACGATGTGTTTTACACAGGGTGCTTTCTTTGGAACCTTTGTCAAAGAGAATTGAAGTCAGCCTTCGCAAAACAAGTGGTTCAAAAGAACCAAAAGCTGATGTTGATTTTGGCAGTCTCCATGTTGGAGATGTTATATCTGGAAGGGTAAAGCGTATCGAGCCATATGGGTTGTTTATCACAATTGATCAGTCGAAGTCGGTGAGTACATGTTTTCTTCTTTTTCTTGGTTATGAGGGCCTGAAGCTTTCTCCAACTATCATGGAAGTTCAACCTTTTATATTTCTAGTCCACTAACACGTGTCCATTTTACAAGATTGATTCTTTATGATAAAACACAAAGTAGTGATTGCAGGTCTTCTATAGTGTGTTACATGCACATAAGTAGTGAAAATAGATTACTTTTAGCGTGTGTCAATGTGATTGACCCACCACCTCTTTTTAAATTTTTACCAACACCTCTTTGTAAATTTTTGTCAAATTTTGTAGATAAATAATGTTTTGAATATGATTAAAAAACTATTTTGTAAATAGTATTTGATTTGTATATTTTGACTTTATATAGGAGGCTGAAAACGTTTGTTACACTTCGGGCAACTTTCAACCTGTTTGACCTACGTGACATGTTTAGTTTTGATTTTCACATATTTAAGTGCAAATATAACCCCAATCAACCTGTTATTTAAGGGTTTAAATGGCCACGTCCAGTCCATTTAGTTTTTAGATGATGTCTAACTTGGTTGCATTTCTTATCAATATGACAATATCTGACCCTAATATATCTCTTTATTTATACAGGTTGGATTATGCCATGTCTCTGAGCTCCCAGAGGATAAGACTGACAACTTTGAAACGAAGTACAAACTGCGCGAAAGAGTTAAGGCAAAAGTTCTGAAGGTGATATAAATTTACATTATATTTTGCATCAGAGCAACTCTTTGATTTTCTTGAACACTTATTTAAAGCTGCTTCAACTTTCCATTAGATTGATGAAGAAAGACGAAGAATATCCTTAGGGATGAAGGGATCGTATTTTGATACCGACACTGATGTTGGAACACCTGCAAATCATGGTTCTGATTCCCTTAGTGAGAATAATTCTGGATCAGATGATGAAACCCCTTCCGGCATCCAGGAACCAATGATTCTGTCTGGTAATGGGAATCATCCAGTGTTAGCTGAAGTGGAATCAAGGGCTTCTGTCCTTCCACTTGATGTTCCTTTGGATGAAACAGAAGACGCCCCCATGGATGATGAAGCCCCTCCAAGTCCAGAACCTGTTGATAACAAAACCAAAACAAGTGAAAACAAAATTAGACGCATCAAGAAGAAAGAGATGGAAGAAAGGTGCCTTCACGTACTAAATGGTCGCTTAGGGTTACGTTTTTTTATCTCTTAACGCGCCATGTGGGTAATTTGAAAAGACTGAGCTTAAAAGGAAACAATCCAAATGGGTTGAAAGTCACACAAATTGTATTTGTAATGCATGAAATCTCTAAAATAAATTTATGTAAAGTTGTCATCTTTGTGCAAAAAGTATATTGGCTCAACTCAACCTTATCCAACCTGTTGACATATACAAAAGAATAAACGATTATTTATATTACCTGACTGGCTGTTTTGTCACCTTGCCCCACAGAGCCCACCAAAGTAAGTTGCAAGTTTGCACAACTGTTTTTTCATGATGAATGTTTTGATATGCAGGGAAAGAGAAATTAGGGCTGCTGAGGAAAGACTAATGCAAAATGACGTGCCGCGAACTGCTGATGACTATGAGAAGTTGATCAGAAGTTCTCCCAATAGCAGCTTTATCTGGCTTAAGTACATGCAATTTTTACTCTCCTCGAATGAAGTTGACAAGGCTCGATCAATGGCTGAGAGGTACTACTATCACACCCACACATGATATCTGTTGTAAGTTTACCCAGTCGCCTATGATTTTACATCCACATGATCTTTTGATATTGCAGAGCTTTGAGAACAATCAACATTAGAGAAGAGTCAGAGAAGCTAAATATTTGGATTGCTTACTTCAATTTAGAAAATGAATATGGAAACCCCCCAGAGGTATATACATTTGTGGAGTTTTCTTAATTTAGTAGATATTTTTACTCTTTGCTACTTGTTTTACTAACTGATTTGATTTTTTTTCCTTTCAGGATGCTGTTGTAAAAGTATTTCAAAGGGCATTGCAGGTGTGTGATCCCAAAAAGGTCCATTTTGCACTACTAGGGATGTATGAGAATACCAATCAAGATAAATTAGCTGACGAGCTTCTTGAAAAGATGGTCAAAAAGTTTAAGCATTCATGCAAGGTGTCTTGATACACAACTGGCTATTTTTTCTTTTATGTATTTCATTTTTAAGGGTTAGTGGGACCCATGCTTACCGTTTACCTAACGTGCAGGTCTGGATAAGGCGGGTTCAGAGAATATTAAAGCAGAATGAGGATATGGTTCAGTCAGTTGTAAAACGTGCTCTCATATGCCTTCCGAAACACAAACATATAAAATTTCTCACACAAACAGCAATATCCGAGTTCAAGAGTGGAGTTCCCGATAGAGGAAGGTCCTTGTTTGAAGGAATGCTTCGCGAGTACCCAAAAAGAACAGACTTGTGGAGTGTTTACCTAGACCAAGTATTTTACTGTCACTAATAATTGTCTTTTTGATAATAGTTCTACCAAACTTTTCATATAATAACAATTTTATCTAAACTTTGACAGGAGATCCGGCTTGGTGATGAGGCTGTGATTCGTGCTCTTTTCGAGAGAACCATATGTTTGGAGCTGCCACTTAAGAAGATGAAAGTGAGTTATAAAAACTTGACAATGTGTAAATATGATTATGAAAGTTATAGCATTTTTATGACGATTTTATCTTTTAAATAAAATAATTTAGGAGGTTTTATGCATTAAATATACACTTTCGGGTGTACGTTTTCTCAATAGAGGTTTTATGCACACAAGTATGCAATTTACATAATTTTTTCTCGTTTTGGATTTTGCAGTTCTTGTTTAAAAGTATCTTGAATTTGAAAAGTCAAAAGGAGATGAAGAAAGAATTGAATATGTAAAGGCAGAGGCGCTTAAATATGTTGAGAAAACCCGTCCTTAACTTTAGTGTGAAGTTGCTCAATTCGCTCGTCAGCATTGGAAAAGAGTGTTTCCTGTTGCACCATAAACGAATTTAAGAACCCCAAAAACACATTCATGATTCGCTAAGCCAGAAATCCAGGGGATCATCATTTTGTTCTAAGGGTGAATCAAGGTTAGGAATCCAGGTCTCTGACTATGAATTTTTGCAGTTATAGAGAAATTGATCAAAAGACAAAAAGGACCAATTTTAGGATTTTGACGATGCAAATAGTAAAAAATATTTTTTGCAGTCGCTGTATTTTGCTTAATTTTGAGTAATGTTCATGCCTGGCAAGTTTTGTTAACTTAACTGTTGTTTGCCATGAATTAATTTATTTGTTGCTGCATAGAACATGGTAGCAGATATGGCTTTACTTTGTCAATAAAAAACACATGGACATTTGTTCCTCACAAAATTTAAAAGTGACTTTTTAATTTTAACTAGTGTTCTAGAACCCAATTTAAAAGATATTTTCTGATCATTTTCTTGCCCTTCAAAATCTGTAATGAGGTCTACTACTTTTATTAACCACTAGTGTTTGCATTTTATAGTATTTAAACCCTTTCACCTCTAGATGAAGGATATGTATTTTACTATTAGGGTGTTCTCATGAGACGTTCATATTATTTCTTTTTCATTGATGTAGGGTGATAATTTATAGATATATTACAATTAATCATTTATGAGAAGTTAAACAATTGTCTCATGTAATCGAGAAAGATTAGCATATCAAAGTTCACTTTTGTAGAAAAACCTGAAGTTAAAAGTTTGATTAAGGTTTTGAGACAGATTGAGCCACTTTATAAGAAAAAAAACATGACTAGTTGTGTTATATGTCAAACGGGTAACAGATAGGATTTTTGAATTTGAAAGAAAAAGGACTCCAACGTAAACCTTTCGTACATAAACACCACATGAGAGCTCCAAAGGACTAAACCTACAAAAAACCTGTGGTAAAAACCATCTTAGCTTGAATATGGTCCAGAGAAAACCATATAGAGTGGGCTTTGAAGCAATTGATAAGGTTGTTACTTTGTGGCCTTAAAGTTATGCGTTTAATACGTGAGAAACAATCTATTGCGCAAAGCGTATAATAAGGTTGCGTACATTAGATCGCGAAACAATCCGACTCCTTTCCTACATAAAGAGGAATCTTAGTTGAGTACCATTTGTGCCCTTTTTCTTGCTGGTATGGAAATATATTGGTCGAATCTCATGAGATAAACACACTAGAAAAAGTTAACATAAAAACCACCCCAAACTTTGATCAAATTTCCGCTACACAAAAGTAGTTCTATCCTATCCCATGTTCTAAGAAACTAAACAAAACCATCCAACAGTTTTATCCGTTTGAATTGCAACGGCTATTGATTTTAAAATTCATAATGGTTGGGTTTTACGGCCAGAAAAAAAATTTGATGACACAAAAATTAGGGCTTGTTTACAGGTGTTAAAGTTTCAACACATGTCATAGTGAAGTGAATACATTACCATTTTGCAAAAATAGTGTCAAGTCGTTAGGTCCACAAACATTCAACACAACAACAGGTGTGTTACATCAAAATTATACCACCCTTGCCAATCTATAGTTGATAAGCGGGCTCTATGTTTTATCCAACAAAACAATGTGAACCTTTATCTCCACCACCTTTTCCGGAACACATCTCTTGTTTAAGATGAACTCATCTCTTGTTTACCAAACAAATCACAAATTCACAGCATACACGCCAAGCTTTATCCTCTTTAGTCGATTAGATCCTGGAGATGTATGAATGACTTTCAAATGATACAAGACCATAAACACTGCTCACCCTGAGGAGAGGCGGAATGGACCCCCGTCCAGGGCCCACTCACTCAGGAGGCACAAAAGTTTTTCAATTTTTTATAGATATAATTATAAAAAAATAATTATAAGATATAATACAACTAAAAACTTAACCCAATTATGTTTTAAACTAAATTTTTTAGCCTAATTTTTTAAACCTAATTACTCAATTAATAGCCCACTAAAATATTTAGAATTTGATTGTAATTAAAGTCCACAAACTAATTTATACCACAAATTTTGTTCTATTCAAACTTGAAATCTTACCTACGATCCACGGTGTCCGAAGAAGACTTCGCGGATTGGCGATAATAGCTATCGAAAGCAAAATAGCAGAGACGATAAACTACGAATATGTTATAAACCAATTTGCTATCAAGAATGCTAGGAGAGATTTAATAGTTATTGGTTAACTATTATAGTGGTCATTGTAATATTATGATATTGCTATGTTTATTGCTAAAACATTTTTTTTCATTTAAAAAATTAGCTTATATAATTTAAGTCGTTAGGGGCCATTAGTCTTTTTCCCGGCTCGTTCAGGGCATTAAAATCCTCGGAATCGGCCCTGACCATAAAGGAAACTCTTCTGAAACAAAAAGTAATATTAAGAATTTGAGTTGATATGTAATGTAGTGATTATGAATGTAATCAAAGGAAGCAAATACCACTTCTTCAAACAAAAAGTACATATATTTTATTAAAAAAAACTAATATGATGAATTTGGGTTCATATGTGATGTAGTGATTATGAATGTAATTAAAGTCATGAAGCAAATACCACTTCTTCAAACAAAAAGTACATATATTTTATTAAAAAAACTAATATGATACTATATAATAATATTATTCACGTAACACTTGATCATAGTCACATGGTTCGCGGTACGCTTCGGTACGGGTACGTGGTACGGGATCGCAATTCGCTAGGTCCTTAAAATTCGGTACGATCGAGGGTAGGCTCATTTCGGTTCGCTTCTGTACGATGTACCATGTAATATGGTATGATTCACAAGTTAAACTGTGTACTACTTTTCTTCATTAAAATTTAAGTAAATTCAAGACTTCATATTCATAACAGATACTTCAAAAGTCAAAACAAATTACATAACTAAAAACATTAAAAGACATTATAAAACTTAAAAGTACTTAAAAAAGACATAATGTTAAAAAGAAAACTAGTTCACTTTTTGCTTTTTTCCTTTGCCATTATCGTTTTCTTCGTCCTTTTCTAAATCTTCCCATACCATATCATCTAACCTTGAACCTTCCAAGTTTGTAGATTCAGGATTGATATCCCACTTTCTGTGTGGTCCTTTTTTATATTCTTCTGAAAACCTTGAACTTAGGCGGATATTCGAATGAACATAGACAAGTTTGTCTGCCCTTTTACAATTAAGCCTATTTCTCTTCAAACTATGAACGTAAGAATATGTGCTCCAATTCCTTTCAGTCGAAGAACTACTTATAGGTTGTGACAAGACCTTCTTCGCTACTTCAGCTAATTCTGGTGTTTCTACACCATAAGTAGACCATCAATCTATTGCATCCATTGTAACCGCATCCAGTTGAGCGACAGGTAATGCATTAAGACCTTTTTTCATGTGAAATGTAACAAATTGCTGTCGTAGCATCCTTTCCTCATCTTTAGTTTCAGCAATACGACCAAAAGCTTCCATAACACCTTGTACTACTTCTTTATCAAGGTTTGGTGCTTTTCTTTGTGTGCCACCCGGTGCTAGTGTTTCAAGAAAACGTGTGTCGTAAAATCGGAGGCTTAGAGCAAATCCCAAACAATGTAAAGGGATAGTCATTTTCTCCCACCGATTTAATAAAATTTGCTCTACTTGCCAGAAATACGATGCATATATATTATCCTTCATCGCGTCTTTAATTTCTCCCAACATATTATCCATTTTCTCATATATCTCGCCCATTTTTGGGCCTTCACCATCACAAAATTTTATCATTAGAAAAATAGGCTTTGTGATTTTTAAAATGTTTTCAACTATATTCTAAAAGTCATCATCTCTGATAGTGTCGACAACTTCTTGTGCAATACTTCTAGTTTGTTCATCACCTTGTTTCGCCCAATCTCTCCAGGAATTTAAAGCAATTGTTGTAGAAAGGGCCTCTCTACAAAGGATTAACCTCTTCAACAAAACGTAGTGAGAGGCAAATCGTGATTTTGCAACCTTTAATAGCTCTAACTTTGAATTTTCTCTAAAAATAGATAATGCTTGTCCGTGGTTTAAAAAATACTTGACAATCATTTTTCCTTTTTTATATGTGTTATTTAGCCAAAAAAATTCATTTGCAAAGTCTTTAAAAATCAAGTTTAATGTATGCACACAACATGGTGACCAAAAAATATGTTTGTAAACCTTTTCTATTTCCTTTCCCGCAGCTTTACAATTGGCTGCATTGTCAGTCACGATACTAAGAAAATTACTTAAGCCGACTGTTTCAATCACTGTAGTCAGAAATTCTGCAATTGCTTTTCCCGTTTTCTCCACCCCAGAAAAGTCTTCAGCATACATAAACATAGAACCACGGTTGTTTACAGCAAGAACATTGATCAACGGTTTATGTTTTTATATTTGTCCACCCATCACATACAATAGAAATACCTTGTGAGTACCATGTATCCTTGAAAGGTGTTAGATCCTTTTCCACATCTCTAACACATTCATCTTGGAGCATGGTTCTTGCTTTCTCACTAAATGGCGCTTTATAACCGTCAGGCTCTTTTCTTATAGCACTCACCATTTCCTGAAATTGAGGATTGCGTAAAACATTAAACGGAATATCATTTGCACATAAAGCCCTCATTATTTTCAGATCAACCACGCTTCTCTCCATAATGGAAAAACTTTCTTCTATTGGTTTCTTTGAGCTTAAATTATGTTTCTTAGTCACTACGGAGCTTTTTAGTGATTTTGATATTCCTTGCTTCTCAGCCGCTTTTACTCTCTTTTGCAATTGTTCATACTTGACTCGGTCTTTGATCAAAGCGGGACACCTTATAATTTAAGCTTTTTTGCCCGATGGAGCTCCAAAGAAATGGACGTGCATTCTAGTGTAAGTGCTTGTAAACTTTCCTTTACAATGTTTACAAACCCACACTTTAGCACCTCCAGGGTTTTTACTACCACCCGCACTTATCAAAGTAACTTCTTCATATAAAGGTTTGTGCTTGTCACCTGTAGGTGGTTATCGAGATGTACCTAATTTAAAATGTCACATGTTAAAAAGAAATCTATTTAATGTAATTAACAGTAATAAAAAGAAATCTATTTAATGTAATTAACAGTAACAATGATTATCGGTCTTTTCAATAATATTTATTCAATGTAATATTTATTAATCTAATTTAAAGTGACTTGATAAAAGTCATCAAGACAAATTTTTATTCAATCACACACAACTGTTGCTTTCTGGGTACATGATTATTGGTCTTTTTAATAATATTTATTAATCAACTCGGTCATGGTGCCAACGGAATCAAACAGTTTGATTCCGTTGGCATCATGACCGAGTTGATTCGATACATTCTTTATTGGAATACTAGGTCAAAACATATTGTAGATGGGGAACATGCTACTTCAAGTACTGCTAACAAAGATCACACATGACAAACTATGATAGCATGTCAACCTGAAAATCTTTGCATGCTTTCTTGATGTTTTCATGAAGTACTGCCTTCATATTGTTTTTTCTTTGAAGTTTTGATGCTTTCTTTGTCATGAGATTGTATAAGACTATTGTTTTGATATAAGTTGTTCCCCGGGGTTTCCTCTATGTACACACAAAAAAAAAGAAAATGAAAAAAATAAAAACAGTATTTAGAGAGATTCATACAACGAGTTTGTTAGATCAACATTAATGCCTAACTGGCTACCATTTAACATAAATATAAATATTATCGTGTTTAACAGATTAGAGATGACACGTATAATTCACGTATCAACATACAAAAGACCTATTTAACTATCTATAAGTTATGCTTATACTTTTTTATGTTTTTATGAACCAAAAATATGATACAATGAAGTTTAGTCTTTTGATTTTAATTATTTTTGTAACAGAAAAACAAATAATATATTTTGAGTAAATTGTTATTTTCATCACCAAGTTTCCGTATGTTTTGTCATTTTCATCCAAATAATTTGAGTGTTAAATAGACGAGTAATTTTGTCTTTTGCAATAAAAAAATTCCACCATTGCTGACTCGACGCCGTCGTCGGTGAGGCCGTGTCTGCTGCTACCGGTCACCCACATTTTCGTTTTTTCTTTTGACACATGCTCTCATTTCCCCCGATCCCCAAATTTCACCATGGAAGTCGCTGGAGAATCAAGAGTCCGCCGGACATAACAAACAATCACTCATCTAAACAACACCAGATCTACCATTTCATACTACAAAACTTACAAACAACAATAAAACTAAAACTAAAACAAACCACTAATACTCAATATCTTCCGATCATAACACTAATTAATTTCAACATTCATTTGCTCCTGGTTACCGTTATTAACC
The DNA here is from genome assembly GCA_025506515.1 of Flaveria trinervia. NCBI lineage: Eukaryota > Viridiplantae > Streptophyta > Magnoliopsida > Asterales > Asteraceae > Flaveria > Flaveria trinervia. Next base: position 20,434,997 of record CM046450.1, on the reverse strand, counting down.
TTTTCAAAGTACCGAATCGAGAGAAGAGATAGTGAAAGCTGGATCTCTTCTTTTCCCTATCGATTTTTCCGACGTAGGCCTCATTGGAATGATCGTCCGCGGCAGTAGCGGTAGACACAGGACCACGATGTCGATGCCGCAATGCTGGGATTATTTTATTGCAAAAGGACATTAGTACCCCTATATTTAACTCTCAAATTAACTTTACTAACAAGATTTAAAGAAAATATTAAGTTTTTATAAAGTTTGGAAGCCAGAAGGGAATTTTTTTTGTTTGGATAGAAATTGCAACACATACCAAAACTTTGAAGACGAAAATAACACTCTGCTTTATATATTTTTCTAAACAAATTTAATCGTATCACAAACAAATCAGGAATTATCAGCCCTTATTACCCATAAAATTTTCTTTTGTTTTTGTTGAATAATATAACTTTTATATACTATCATCAACGATGACATCCATGTCCCTACGAATCAGTGACATAGTTTCAGGCTCAACTTAGTTCTATTTCAAGTCCAACATACCTAATATTTCTCCATATTCAACTCACTTCAAAACACCATTTGCGTATGAATTGTTACGACCCTATATAATCTTAGAAGAGATGAAACAACAAAGCCATTATGAAAGATAGTGTGGAATTCGAAAAGTGAAAACAAAAACTCCCAAGATAATTTTGTTTTGTTTGAGTGTATATTTTTCGGAAAAATACCTTGTATCTTCTATTCCATCTAGATAAACAGAGCTTTATGGTTTTGTTAGAGCCCGTCACAAAAAAAAAAGATCATCTGAAATATTAATACCGAACCCACCCAGTTCACAAACCTTTGATCCTTTGGCACGACGCATATAAAGCTTCTCTCGCAACTAAGGTTTTGTTGGACCCGGGGTTGGCCGGCACATGACACCAAGCAATCCTAACAATCCTGGGTTAGCAAGTGCAGGACATAAATATTATAAGGTAATTAGCAAGGGTGGGGCAAAAAAAAATAATAATCCAAGGTTACCAAGGGCTGGGCGAAAGAATATAATAATCCAAGATTAGATGAATATGAGTTTTTTTTTCAATATATTTTAAGTTCGCTCTAATTACCCCATTTTTTAAACAAATAAAAACAGCCCATTTGTGCAATGGTTTTTTCAGAACCACCTATTTCAGCAAATTAAAAAAAAAGATTCTGAATCCTCCTACATAAAACATTACAATCTTGAGTTTATAGTATGAAAAAGAAAGCAAAGCAAAGCACAGTTCCAGTCTTGAACCGAGCTGAGAACCAACTCCTACTGATCTTGAATGAAGACCTAAACCCAACACTTCGATTTTCCACAAAAAAACCCACTTCAAATCTAAATACAAGAATATTTGATCTCAAGAAATAAGGGTAACACTGATAAACCACATATAACACTATACGGGTAAACACGTTCTAACTCTCTTTTCATACCATAAAAGCTAGAAAAAGAGCATCCTTGACGTGTGAAAAAATAACTGTATCCCATGAAAAAAATAAGAACAATAATAATAATAATGAACAGATAAAAACATGAAGTTTGGAAATTTATCTATGTGCATCATGGAATGGGCATTTTTACAAATTATGTAAGAATTAAAAGGATCCAATATAAGAAGGGCATACTGGAATTGAGGTTTTATAAGGTACTTACTAGCACATATGTGAACCATTATGATACCATGAAGTCTAATCTGCTGCCAAAGTGGATGCTTCTTTAGTAGCGGGAATTCCGGTCGGCTAACAAAAACAGCCCATGAAGGCTATACCAAAACCATGATTATTTTGATGACGGTTTCAGTATAGAGCACAGTGCACTCGTTCAAGAAGTCTGACAACCTTATTAACATTGAGTTGCGCACGTTGTGGTTTTCTTCTACTTTTTGGTCTGTACTGGGCATAAGGGTCATCAGGTACAGCTAGTATGTCTTCCTGTTCAGCGTTTGTAAGCTCCAAAAACTGACCGAGCATATCCCCATCAAGAATCTTTTCTGCACCCGCCTGCAAAAGTTCATCACATAAACTCAAATGACATTTTGCCAAACACAAACCATTCCAGTTTTCATATAGTAGAAGCACAGGTACAAACACATCCAAACACTATTATATACTGTCATTTCATTATTCGATTTGATAATGTAATGGGCCGGGTATGTTACGTGTTCCGGTACTCCCAGTCACATACCCTATTATAAAATCGTGTCCCTTATCAATATTCATTACCCATCAGCTTCACAGGTATACCCGCGAGTATCATATATATGTGTTTTTGGACGTATGTGCCCCGGGTTGCCCATTTCCGAAATCTCAATCTTAAACTCATCTCAATATCGAGTTTAATTCTTTAAATATCAAATCTCAATAATCAACTTCAAATATAAAATACTCAACCACACTTCTAATAATTCTACAATTTAATAATTTCAAGCTTCCAACTACAACATACTATTTATTATATATTTTAGGAGTATAAACTATAATATATTAATATTAATACATACGGATTAGTCGTGCGTAAACAAGTTCAGGCAATCAGGCGGGTATTGCTTAATGCCATACCATGCCAAACACGCAAAAACTTTCAAAACTAATCGCATACAGGAGTACCCATCCAGATTGTTTCAGGTTTGAAGTTTTCCCATTCGGTTTGGGATTTTGCTATCTATAAATTTATATCATATAATTACTATACATATACATCCCAACACCCCCAAGTAATATATAGATATTTCAAAAATAACAATACAACTGTCTTGAGTCTATTACCGGACTTTGATGGCTGTGGTACCAGCCATAGTAACTACGGAGAATAGGGGCTGTCAACGAGTGCTCCGCAATCCTTGATTGTACGTCTTCCAAAAGCTCATATTCTTCCCTAAAATGTAACAGTTACTTAGGAAGTATGTACTTAAGATCTTTTAGAAAATTAATATGAAAAATATGAATACAGACCTTGATATAGGAATAAAGATTATTATGCTTCCTAACAATGTGCTTGCCACTATACTACTTTGTGATAAATCCATAATTGAACTTGCAATGTCACCGTCCCTCATTTCATCATCAGCCAGAAGTTTGTATGAAAATGAACCCTAAAGAATTAGAATCAATGTCAGAAAAGTCAAATTACTCATTATATTTAGGTTGAATAGCAATAAATTATGTACAAGCAAAGGACTTGCCTTTTTTAAGCTCATTACAATCTCACCCATATAGAAGGAAGAACAAACCTTCAAGTTACATTCCGGGCTTGCATTGTCTGTATCACATCAATAAAGATTCCAAAGTATGATATTAAAAATGATATATTGATTAGGCCAAATAACCAAAGTCGCAATATCCACTAGAAATTTACAAGAAAGGCTTACCGCTCAAGTGATGAGAACTAGACAAGATCGCAATGCTTCCCATACGATCTGAAACGATAGCTGTATCAGTATTTATAAGAAGGCAATCAGCAACCAACCTCTGCACAGGGTCACTGTATAGTTGCTCCACTTTCTTAGTATCCTATAAAAATGACATCCTTTATATCAACTAACTATGAATAATCCATTCCATAAAAGTTACTGAATCCTAATATAATCAAACTAATGGGAGTAATATAGCCTGACTGACCTCATGATATTCATAGAAAAGAACACCATCACGACAATCACCAACAGCAATTGTCGTAAAGTGAGTGGTCAGTGTCATGATCATAAACCTTGTCCTTCCAACAGCCAATCTTTTTACCCTTAGAGAACTATCGTTTTGAAAGCTGCACACATAAAACTATAAAAAAAGAAGAAAAACATAATCAAATCATTTGATCATAAAAGCACAGGTAACAAGTAAATTATTTAGGTGTTTTGATAATAAAAGATGGTTTGGCAAGTGAAGTGGCTAATGCTAAGGTTTTCTTTAACAAATTAATCGATTAATAATAGAATTATTTAAAAGCACGTTTTTCAAAAACATAAAACGATAAACACAACACACACAAAACCCTCTCTAAATTCCATTCCATCAAATGGACAAAAAAACCACTAACAACGATTTTGTGTTGTGTGCTTTGTGTTTTGGAAGAATGAGCTTTATATACCTTCATTATTGGTCCATTTGACCTTTTTCTAAACCTTAGCAATATCCACTTCGTTGACCAATTTCTCTTCTTAGCAAGCCGTGGTAGAATGACTTGTTTCGAAAAAAAAAGAAAGAAAAAACTCGTGTTGATTTGTTACCCAACCTAACCATCTTGCCACCTCTAAGAAACTTACAGCATTGCCAGCAGAGGCCAAGAAATAGCAATCAAGATAAGGACATATGGCAAGTACAATTCCACGCATGTTGGTAGAATAAGCTAATCTTAAGTTCCATGCTTCAGTTTCATCACAACTAATATCATCAGGGCTGCTGCACAGACTATCGGTACCATAACCACTGATTTCCCGAAACGGGGACATTCTTTGGGAAGATGAGCCAACTTTTGAATAAAATGTCATTGAACCGCTATCTGAGTTTTGTTTGTGCTCCAGGAAGAGAACTATCAATCTCCCTCTTGTACTGTATACATGAGGGAAAGCCAAAAGCATAAAAAACAAATAAATTATGCTAAATTTTATTATCTTTATGCATTAATTCCTCAAGATTTTGGTGTATTATATTGTTTGTCTGAACTCTGAATGCCAAGATAAGACTGGTAATTTCATATGATTAAAAGGTAAATGGAAGAGACGAAGAGTTCATGGGGAAAATGAAAGAGTGATCAACTATCCAAACCGGTGTACTTTGTTTCCTATTGCAAACAAGCCATTGTTCCAGTGAAAACGTATAAAAATGCAACCTTTTGTAAAAGTCAACAACTTTAGATATCCGAGGAATGTATATGCAAAAAAAAAAAAAGAAAAAAAAAACAATATTTGTGTTTTATGTCCATAATTGCCTATTCTTGCAAGGGGTATTGTACTTTGCATCTTAATAAAGAATGACTTTTTGGAATAAGAAAGCCCAAGTATGATTCTTTGAAAGTTAAGGTCTCAAAAAGGGGGAAAGTTGCCGTCTTCAAAAGGTTAACATCAAAGTTTCAACAAAAAATAAGAAAAGTGACAGTAAACTGATAAAAAACTTCCCTCAAAATCAAAATCAATATTTGGGGAAGTAAAACAAATCAGAACTTTATTTCTGAATTGGAAATCAAGAACACAGGTTGGGATTTATGTTTCTTGACTTCTTTATTCTAACATTAGCAACTTAACCCCGTTTTTTACAAAGTAACTAGTAAGTAGTAACCATTAACTGAAAACGAAAATAGTAACTAAAAAGTGGAAGTACTAAAGTAACACTATAAGAATTCAAGTCGCCTATTTAACAGATAGAGGAGAAGATCACGAGTCAAATATAAAAAAGAAATATTAACCTTTCAGCTTCTCCACTGGCCATTATAGCAGGACCAGATGAGAGACTAGTACCCACCACCAATGCTTGGTCACTCCCCACCTTTAATAACTCCATGCACTTCCCTGTTTCCCCAAGATCTAGTTTGAAGGAAGATAAAACTGAACCACTCATGGGATCCACACAACAAATATCAGATGAACACGAATCATCACTCAAATCTGTCCTCAAAACCAGCAACAATCTGCTTTCAGCATGATATAAAACCTTTCGTGGTGTGCCTCCAAGATGAAACTTTTGGACATTTAATCTCTTGTTGTGCATCATCTCCAACTGCACCCCAACCACATAAAACATTGAAATGCTTATCTAAGTGTAAGATAAGCATAAAGATGATACAAAACATTTGAACAACATCATAATTCTTTAAGTTAATTTAATATCACTTAACATCAATACTGGTTATTTATCTATTAGTTTCAATAATCAGAATTCTCTGCAACACTAGATCATCAGACTATCACTATATTAGAACTGTAAACAGCACACACATCCAAGCACTATTTTCCTCATCCCATTTATCACAACTGATTTTCTTGTTCAGATTATTTAGTCACTTAAATCACTTTCAAAACATACAACCAAAAACCACATAAATCCAATAAAATGGTGTAAAAATACAAAATGCTTACCAAGTGGAGACTATTTTCCGACACAAATAACATTCCGTTTGGGCATTCACTCGAACACACTGGAGTTGCATGCGTGGATGCTTGAAAAGATATAGACGTTAAGGAGAGACTATGTCTTGCAGTTTGTAACAACCAAGGTCTATCGCTAAGAGCAATAATATCGGCATCCAAGCGATCATTCAATGGAACTAAAAAAGCCGGTGTGATACCAATCCGGCGAACTGAAATCAACTCAAGATTAACCGAACGACCGTCATTTCCCCCCTCAGATATAATAGATGAATGCATTGATATAACTGAATTAACATACGGCCATTCAAATCTAAGTAGCATGCCATTTCTCACCCTGAGAGAATATAAAATCGATCAACTCTTACAAGCCTTACATCTTGAGGTATAGAACCAGTAATGGTTGTTCCAATGCTGTTTACTAGTGAAATGGCTCCTACAGCAAGAGTTCTAATGCCATGACCAGGTTCAAAACATATAACCTCAACTGAAGGTCTATGTGTCCCAATAACAAATGTATTTCCAATTCTGACCGCATGTGTAGGATCAATCTTATTGTAGTTAAACGTGTACTTGGACATATCTTCTTCAACAGGTTTTTGGGGAATGGAAATGCATGACACTTCATACTCCAATCTGACATTTTGCATTTGGTATATCTCATATTGATAATCTACCAGCTGTCTAACCCCGAGAATAAACAAGTAACACGGATTTGAAGTTGCAACAACTACAAAATTATTCCCTATGGCCCCAAGGCTAATGCCAGTGTTATCAGGGGACCAAGACGTGTAATTCGGAGAAGGAAATGGAATGCCATCAGGGTGGGCTACATCCGTAGGTAAAGCGAGTCGAACAGCCGTCTGGTGGATCTGAACCAATAGCCCGTCACTGATAATGCCACAAGCTAAAGTGCATACATCAGATCGGAATCCAACCAAATCGGTTACATCAGTGAAACTTACACCAACTGAGAGCACCCGTGTTTCTTCTACAAATGATAGCACAAGAAAAGAGTGATAACGATCAGCTAATTTCATTTTAACTGTCCAAGTGCCAGTGATCCCTTGATAATCTGAAGCTGTTTTTAGAAGTTTCTCTAAACTGACACCATTGCGAATAATTCTAAGTGACCCTTCTGGTGCCATCCCACAACAAGCAAAAAATTGTTCATGTTTCTCATCATGGTAATCCACAAGTGACATGTCTAAAATTGGTGAAATATTTTGAATTGGGCTTTTGCAGTTTAGTTTCCCGTCTTCAAATTCTAATACCATCCCGTCACCCATTTCTGCAAGTGCGGTGAAAAAACCATTTTCAGTCCATAAAAGCTCTTTGAATGCTAAACCTTTATAGAGGCAATCAGAGAGGCTGACTTTAAGACCGCTTGGCTCTGAATAAATCTCGATCATAAAAAGCTCTCCGGTATCCAAACAAAAGATCATTCTTGGGTTTACAAAATTTCCCGGTTCCCACACCATGAACAAACACGGTTGGATGTTGACTTTGATGAATAACCATTATCATCATCTATATTCATGGGATCATCATCTTTAATGATGTCTTTTAGCTCCAAAAGAGCAGATGCAGCAACATTACAAATATTACCTTCTTCATCTACATCATTTGTCCTATATGATTCCTCAATGAAATTATGATCATCCACCATTGAGGGTAAAAAGTTTAGGCTTGTTCTATATACACATAAAGGGTTATGTGGGTCCCTAAGATCCATAAGAAGAGCATCACTAGCTCTAAAGAGGAATGCATAGCCGTAAGAATACGGAACTTCAACTATATCAAGTGCTAGTGGCCCAAGCTCAGCGTATTGAGAGAGTACATGAACAAAATTGTCCTTAGTATTCCATTCTAATAATAAGAGCTCGTTAAGAAGCGATCCCTTCTGCAAAGTTAAAAGCAAATGTTACCTATATCCCATGTATGAGTTGAAGTCAAGATAAGACAATAGAATGTAAGTGATATGAACTGAAGCATGCACGGATGTGTGTTTTAAGAGCGATTATGTAATAACTAATAAGATAATTAGTTGTGATAAAAGGGTCGTCGAAGATATTGCTTAGATGCGCTTAACTACCTACTTAAACTTTTGTAGTAGTAGTAAATTAATAATCATATGTCAGATGTTTGACAAATTCTGCTAATTTAGGAACAAATAAATGAAACGAGCAAAACAGACAACTTCTTTGTGAAAAATAAGAACAAAGTGCGTCTTAAGTGAGAGTAAAATCTTTTCAAGTTCGGTTGATAAATATGTAATTATTTACTCTGTACATGATAACTGTTTGTTGCAATTGACATAAAACTAATAATTGACAATATATGTTTATGACTAGTTGCAACTTCAATCCCCCCCCCCCCCTTTATCTCCTCCCTCTCCAAAACCACCGATCAGTTATAATACCCTTGATCCGCTTAGCAAATCTTTATGTAGATGCAATGCATTATTATACCTATTTAGAAGAATGGCTAACAAAGGGTTGTGCTCCTCACTTAATTGACTCATATCTTTTGAGATAAAACACATGCTCCATATAGTACCATGTATACCAGAAACTCCCATGCTTGTACTTGTATTCTTTTCATTGTCAGAAGGGCAGAATATTTTCTGCAGCCAAAATACAATTGGGCATCATAGATCTTGATCAATAAGTACGAGTATAATCTTGCTTTCTATAATCTAACTCATATGACGTTAAGTGTTGGACCAATCTTGACATTAAATAAAGTTTAGGGTTTATTTTGTATTTATATTTAACCAGAGTTAAATAAGAGGATAAGTCCAAGAGTTAAATAAGAGGATAAGTCCAGGTAGTTTAAACTTCATCTCAAATGGATTTGAGATAAGTCTTGATGATTTAAAGATTATCTCAAAAGGATTTGAGATAAAGCCTAATTTGTAGGAGTTGATTAACTTGATGGACAAGGTTAATTAGCTATAAATATAGGTAGGTTTTTCTTTGATGGATGTAAGTTTTTTCCTATCAATTAATTGGAGGAGGAGTTCCAAAACTATTGTTGTGTTTTTGTTCTGTTTTTCTGAATCTGGTATCAATTTTACTTCGATTGGTATCAGAGCTGTGTTCAGAAGGGACTTGGGCAGTTGATTCAAAGGTCTGGATCAATCACCAGATCTGAAAACAGGGCAGCAATACAAGAGGAGATCAAAGCTTAAATGGATGGGGGAAGTTGTGCAGCAAAACAGTCAGGTGAACCAAAATGAGAAGCTGAATCTTCAATTTCAGTGCCCGATTCTAACAGCAACCAACTACCAAATACCAAATCTGGTCTCTAAAAATTAAAGCGATTTTCAAAGCTCAAGGAATATGGGAGGCGATCGAACCAGGATCCAATGTCGATTCAAAGAAGGTCAACTTGGCAATCGCATACCTGTATCAAGCACTCCCTGAAGATCTGATTCTACAAATTGCAAGCTGTGACACTGCCAAAGGAATCTGGGATTCAATAAAAACTCGCCATCTTGGAGCTGAACGAGTCATGGAGGCCGGTTGCAATCATTGAAGACCGAGTTCAATACAATCAAGATGAAGGAAAACGAAACAGTGGATGATTTTGTGGCAAAGCTTTCTGGAATAGCCTCTAAATCAGCCACACTTGGTTCAGTTATAGATGAATCAACTTTGGTCAGGAAATTACTAACAAGCATGCCTGAAAACTTCCTGAATATGGTGGCTGCAATCGAACAGTTGGTGAACCTTAAAACTGTGAAGTTTCAGGAAGTTATCGGGCGACTAAAGACCTGTGAAGAAAGGGCCTGCTTGAAGCCAAAAGGATCAAGCAACAATCAAAACCAGTTGCTGCTATCATATGATGATTGGGAGGCAAAGAGGAGACTTGAAAAGGGCTATGGCCGAGGTCGAGGGGGCAACACTAAAACCCGAGGCCGAGGTCGTGGTCGTGGAAGATTTGGAGGTTGAGGGCATGGAGTTGGCCGAGGTCAAGCTACACAAAGTGGGACTCAAGTCTCATCAAACCAGAAGGATCGTTCACAGTTACAATGCTTCAGATGTGATGCTTTAGGGCACTTCTCTATAGATTGCCCGACAAGGAAAAAGGAAGTAGTCAACCAACCACAAGCTAGTGTTGACAAGTCTGCACTCTTAATGACCGTTGCCTCTCAAGATCAAAAGGAGCTGATCTATCTCACTAAGGAAAAGGTGTATCCAGCTAGATATGTGTCTAATCAAGATGAACAGTTCGTGTGGTACTTAGATAACGGGGCATCCAATCACATGACAAGAAATAAAAGGTTGTTTTCTAAACTTGACACAAAGGTAGGAGGCAAGGTGAGATTTGGGGACAGATTGTGTGTTGACATTAAAGGAAGGGGCTCAATTTTGCTGGAATGCAAGAATGGAGAACATCGTCTCTTGACGGATGTATACTACATTCCATTCTTGAAAAGCAACATCATTAGTCTTGGGCAACTCACCAAAGGGGGGTGTGAGATCCTAATGAAACAAGAATTCTTATGGATGTACGAGCCCGATAGAAGTTTATTAATGAAGGTACAGCAATCACCGAATCGATTGTACAAGATCACTTTAAAAACTGGCTCACCTGTTTGTCTGCACTCAAAAGTAGATCAGGCATGGATATGGCACGCTCGTCTAGGTCATGTGAACTTCGACACCATTACACAGATCAACACAAAAAGGATGGTTCTTGGAGTACCAACAATAAGCCATCCTACCCAAATGTGTGAGGCATGCCTAGCTCGTAAACATACACGACAAAGCTTTCCTGATCAAGCTTTTTTCAGGGCAGAAAAACCATTGAACCAGGTGTACGCAGACCTGTGTGGCCCGATATCTCCACCTACGCCAGCTGAAAATAGGTATATTTTACTTACTGTTGATGACAACAGTAGGTTTACGTGGGCTTTCATGTTAAAAACGAAGGATGAAGCCTTTGAACAATTCAAAAGGTTCAAAGTCTGCTGAAAATCAATATGGAGGTCAAATAAAGGTTCTCAGGATTGATCGGGGAGGAGAATTTACCTCCAGAGAATTTAATTTGTTTTGTGAGCAGGCTAGTATTACAAGACAACTGACCGCACCCTATACCCCTCAACAAAACGGAATAGTTGAGAGGCGAAATCGTACGATACTAAGCACAACAAGAAGCATCCTCAACGCGATGAGTATGCCACAAAATTTGTGGGCTGAAGCTGTCAGGCACTCAGTTTATGTGCTAAACGAGCTGCCCACGAAAATCTTGAATGATCAGACCCCATACAAAGCTCTAAAAGGAAGAAAACCAAGGATGGATCATCTACGTGTATTTGGATGCATTGGTTATGTGAGAGTGCCTTCGAACCAGCTAAAGAAACTAGACAACAGAAGCTTACCAATGGTACATCTGGGAATTGAAGCAGGTTCAAAGGCCTATCGAATGTATGATGTCAAAGAAGGAAGGATAGTCATCAGTCGAGATGTAAAATTTGATGAAAATAGAAAATGGGACTGGCAAGAGTATTCTGATAATTATGGTGACAAAGAAGCTAATTTTATGATCCATATAAATGCACTCAGAATTGAGCCAGAGGAATATAACAAAGAACCTGAGCCTATTGATCCAAACAACCCACTTAGATCAAACAGGCCTATTGCAGCATAACCTTCCTCATATAGATCATGAAAACTTTTCAGCAGAGCCATCAGGTGATAAAAATCCCACACATTCTGTTTCTAGCAGCCCAGAAACCACTTTTAGAAATTGAGGACCTATTTTATCCCGGTTGCCTACGGATAAAGATGACCCAGCAGACCCATCTTTGGCTAAAGAAGAAACCTTCGATGACACACCACCTCAAGGCTGGAAGAATTTAAATGAGGTCTATGATCTACTTCTTACCGAAGGAGATCCAACAAAATTCAAAGAGGCCATATGTCATAAAGAATGGGAGCAAGCAATGGAAAGTGAAATTGCATCCATTGAGAAAAACAACACCTGGGAGTTAACAGATCTACCCCCAGGACATCATCCCATTGGTTTAAAATGGCTATATAAAAGCAAAAGAGATGCTAATGGTGTGCTTACACATTATAAAGCCCGGTTAGTTGCAAAAGGTTACATCCAACAACATGGAGTAGATTACGACGAGGTGTTTGCACCCTTAGCCAGAATTGAGACTATTAGACTCATTCTAGCATTAGCAGCTCAAAGAGGGTGGCATGTACATCATCTAGATGTCAAAACAGCCTTTTTACACGGGGATCTCAAAGAGGTGGTATTTGTAACTCAGCTTGAAGGTTTTGTCAAGAAAGGGAAGGAACAAAAGGTGTATAAACTGAAAAAAGCTCTTTATGGATTAAAACAAGCTCCACGAGCTTGGAATACAAAGTTAGATGGGGTCTTAAAAGAGTATGGGTTCAAAAGATGCATGCTTGAACAAGCCGTGTCTACAAGAAGAACTCACGAAGGATCTCTCTTAATAGGAATCTATGTGGATAACATGATAGTAACCGGAAACAACCTTGAAAAAATTCTGCAGTTTAAAACACAGATGGAAGATAAGTTCGAGATGAGTGACTTGGGTCAACTTTCTTATTATCTCGGACTTGAAGTTATGCAAAGCAAAGATGGCATCAAGATCAAGCAGTTTGGATATGCTAAAAAGATCTTAAAGCAAGTTGGAATGTGGGAGTGCAACTTCACCAAATTCCCAATGGAACCAGGGCTGAAACTAAGAAAAGATGATGGCAGCAGAAGTGTGGATGCAACTAAGTACAAGAAAATAATTGGGTGTGTGCGGTACTTAACATGTACACGACCAGATCTTGCATACTCGGTTGGATATGTAAGCAGGTACATGCAAGAGCCTAAAACTACTCATTCACAAGCTGTAAAATAGATCTTGAGGTATGTGAAAGGGACCGTAGATCTGGGAATTTACTATAGAAGGAACGGAAGTGATAAGCTGTTGGGTTTTAGTGACAGCAAACATTCTACTGATCTGGATGATGGAAAAGGAACTACGGGTCTAGTGTTCAACTTTGCTGATGGACCTATCACTTGGAGCTCTCAAAAACAGCCAACAGTGGCTTTATCCTCCTGCAAATCGAAGTTTATGGCTGCAACTTCAGCAGCCTGCCAAGCAATTTGGTTAGGGGGATTGTTAGCTGAAATTACAAGAAAGGAAAAGGAGTTGGTGGCAGTGTTGTAAAAGTCGGACTAGTCGGCCGATTAATTGGCGACTAGTCGGCAATCGGTGGGTTATCGATGGATTTCCCCTAATCGGAGGGGATAATCGCTAGTCGGTGAAATTGGTCCAAATCGGGAAAAAAAATCGGACCTAGTCGGCTCTTAATCGGCCTTTATTCTGCATTTTTGCAGATTCCGACGACTTTCCGGCGGAATTCCGGCGAAGTTCAAAAATTCCGACGAAAAATTTGAAATTTCGGCCATATTTGTTTATATATATATAAAACTAAACATATTTATAAAAATTACATATAAAGATGTGTATTTATATATATAAAAATAAAAATTATATATAAAAATTCCAAACCGATTAATCCCTAGTCTCCATCTCGCCGCCCGACTAGCGCCTAGCGATTTTTACAACACTGGCTGGTGGTGATTAAAGTTGACAACAAATCTGCAATTGACCTTATGAAACATCCAGTGTTCTTCGGGAGAAGCAAACACATTGACACTCGTTATTTTTCATACGTGAATGTGTTGAGAAAGATCAGTCAAGGTTGAACACATCAACGGGGAACAACAACGAGCTGATATCCTCACCAAAGCTCTACCGAAGATTAAATTTACAAAGATGAGAGAAATTCTAGGGGCGAAAATGATTGAAGATACCGGAAAATATTGGGGGGTGATTGTTGGACCAATCTTGACATTAAATAAAGTTTAGGGTTTATTTTGTAATTATATTAAACTTATTATCTGGTTAAATAAGAGGATAAGTCCAGGTAGTTTAAACTTTATCTCAGATGGATTTGAGATAAGTCTTGAGATTTAAAGATTATCTCGAAAGGATTTGAGATAAAGCCTAATTTGTAGGAGTTGATTAACTTGATGGACAAGGTTAATTAGCTATAAATATAGGTAGGATTTTCTTTGATGGATGTAAGTTTTTTCCTATCAATTAATTGGAGAAGGAGTTCCAAAACTATTGCTGTATTTTTGTTCTTTTTTTTTGAATCTGGTATCAATTTTACTTCATTAAGAACCAACAATAATGATTGGCTTAAGTTAAACCTTATCGATGATGTCACCACTAGTGGAACTAGTAACTTTGAGCAGAGCCAAATGGTCCTCATATGCACTGCTAGCAATGAAACAGCCACTGAAAAACAAATATCAAAATAGTTATAATAACATCCCTGCAAAACAGACTAGTCAAAATTGCAACTTACTTGGAATCAACAGTCAACATTCTTCCAATCTCATGCCTTAGGTTTCCAGCTGAGTCAGATAGTGTAGTGTGACACAAAGCGAAAAACCTAAGCAAGAATGAATGCCAACAAGAAAGCATTATAAAAAGCGACCAATAAAACCTCTATGATCATTAAATGTTCCCATAAATGATAATTATAACAAGATTACAAAGATAAGAAAATAAACCTATGCATTTCGTTATGGAATGAGAGAACCGAAAGACATCCCGAATCTGCAGTAACAAGCAAAAGATCCTTCCCTTGTAACTGCAATCACATACCAGATAGCAACTTAATGCATCCTAAAGCAACAATAACTCCTTAAACACTAAAATAAAGCCTAAGTACCTGCGGGATTGCTCTACGAAACCTGTTATTCCACGGAAGAATAGCAATATCCTTAATTGTCCCAAATATAGGCTGCTCACATATGGACTGCACAACTCCATTATCATCAACCACTACCAGCTCTAAACACGTCTCCTGCATCAATCATGATCACCTAATAAGATCATACACCAACTATAACTAACCCTAAAGTCCGATCAACTTTTTCTGCATATACTAATTGCCTATTTCAAAGTTCAAACAGCTTCTCCCACGCACTTCATAACAAATTCGACATAATATCTTCTAAGTTCTAAACAAACACTTAAATGACATGAAATTAAGTTCAATTCAGAAAACAAAACCTTGCCGAACACGATGTCGTTAGAGGAAGGGGATCGGATGTGACCGTAAACGACTTGAAGAACAACGCTTCCTCTGAGAACACATTTAGCGAGGTAGTGAGGGCCGCCGTGGGACGGCGGCGATCGTGAGTTGTTGCCACTCGCCGACGACGATTCCTCCTCGGAAACCGCCATGACCGCACGTCGACGGTGACGGATTAGTTAGGGTTACTTGCTGAAAACTGTGAATTCACGATTGAATTGAAAACGAAGGTGATTTATGTGTGTATGTGTGTGCATCTACATGTGATTGTAATATGTTTTTCGATTGGTTATTGGTTGATTGATTGCAACACGAGTATACGAATACGATCAGTGGTTTTGACGATGAGGAGATGAAGAACAAGAACAGTAGTGTCGTGTAGCCCCATAGAGTAATCGAGATATTTGATTATTTGATTAATGTTTGCATTCGTCGGTTTAATAGTTTATTTGATTATTTTCTGGACATATGTAGTTTCAATTTTCTTTTGCTTTTTACATAGGAATTAAATGATAATATGTTTATATAGAGTTGGTAAAATTCAACAGATGGAGAAATGTGTATTGATATTAGAGAAAATAGTAAATTTGCATGATTATAGTTCTTAACTATTGAAAATAACGTCTCTTATTTGTAGTTGGTGAGTACATGAGAAAGTTTTAATTTAAACTACTAATATTGAAATTTCATCTCTTATTGGTTGATTTTCTCACACATTCTTCATGCTCAATGCCAAGTGTGCTCGATAGTCCCGTCATTGCATAACCAAATCCCTTTTAAAAGGTCCTTTCACGTCCCTTTGTCTCCATTGGTTATTAGGGTCCACATAGGCACGAGTATGTGTGTTTTCATACATTTTTAATTTAATTTACATATGGTATTTTCTTATCACAATATTATCATACATTACTACCTATACTTCTACATGTGTCAACTTGATCGTATTTTAGTATTTGATTATAATATGATTTATTTTAGTATCAGGTAGAGTATAATAAGGTGGTGAAACTAAAACGAAATGATGATTGTAACTGTATGATGTTTCGCAATCAAGAGGAAGTATTGATGATGAAATAATAACGTAGCCAAGACTATAGGGGCGCATATCCGCTTTTTATATAAAAAAACAGTTCAGTAATTAATTAGGTAATTGACTCAACTCACGTTATATTGGGGCCAAGGATGGGTTGCATCATTTAGGATGTAATATACATAGACATAACATACACTTTGTGCAAGAGGTAATTTCCAGTTATTAACTTATGACTTCGAGGTCACAAAGAAGCAACATTATTAGTTGTTTCAAAACTTACACGCAATTTGCTTATTAACAAAATCAAATAATATTATTGTAATCTAGAACTGGCTTTTAAAATTTAGTTAGATTGTTAACTGGTTTTTATTACTTAGTAACACCATGTAAAAATATATTCCAGTAGTAGAAATTGTGCGTCACCATTATTTATGAAGAAAAAGTTGTAGAAGTATAACCTAACTTCAAGTGTAGTTTTTGAGTTTTCAAAGAAAAATAATAGAGTTTGAGGATTAGGTAGTGTGTTTCATAATTTCCCCTTTAAGTAAACAAATTAATTTCAACCTTCTAACAATAAGACACTATGTCAGTAAAGTTCAACCTTTTAACAATAACACTATGTTAAATGGATTAATTTAATGTGACGATAGGATGCATAACAACCCAAAAACGACTAGAAGTTAAAACAACTCCCCCGTTGACACCTAACAATATTGGGCTATTGGGCTGCTAAAATACAATGTATTGGGTTGTGACTCAGTGGGCTGTGGGTGTAAGTAATGGTATTAAGTTTTTTTTTACATATTGATTATTGATAATACATGGTTTCTTAATGGTGTGTGTTAACTTTTAAACTTCAAAGTCTCTTTTACATACTAAATACCAACAACAGACAATTCTCAATTGATACATTTCATTTTGATTTGTACATGTTTATAAAGGGTTGTTTGGTAGTCCTTTAATGGTTATTAAAAGTCTACCTCTTAATATCTTAATAATTAAAAAAGTAACCCAAATGTTGAATGGTTAAAATGTATCATTAAGATTTAACATTTTAAACATTAAGCATTAGGGTTGCTTTTTAACTAATAAAAAACTATAAACCATTAAGAGATATGCTCTTAGTGATCATTAAAAGGCTATCAAATAGCCTTAAGCCTATGAAATTATAAGGTTAATCCTATAACCACTCTTATATTTAAATATTCGCCAAAATTTTTCAAGATATAAGTATTTCAGTAATCATTACAATAATAACATTCAGGAAATGGTTGTCTACACTATCATAATTTAATTGGTCCATGTTCAATATTTTTCTTGCACTTTATAGATGAGTTCCTTGTATCAATTTGACAAATCTGAGACTAAGATGTTGCTATAGCACAAGAGCCAACAATTAATTATAGATGATGTCACCTAATGGCGATGTAGGAAGTTCCTCAAAAGGTTGACGTGTTATTAAAATTGAGGTCATTGACATTATGATTGGGAGCAATTAAGATATACAATTTATTATTAAGGTCATGTTTCATTTCATGAGATCTTGTGTGTTCTCTAGTACAAATTTAACCTTCTTCAAGCTACATCTACATGCCACATGTTCATTTTAAGCATAGAAAATTAACAATATGGTTGATTCTACGATCACAACAAAACTACTTGAATATCTATTTACAATCACTACCACTCATTCAACATAACTAGCGAATCTGAGCACAACACGTTTAACTAAACATATAATTTTCTTAAACACTTACACAAACATGTTAATAAACAGGTTACATGATATGACGTGTGTGACATTTTTAAATGTAGCCACTTTAATTAGACGAATGACACAAAACGAGGCGTTTAACACACATATACAAGTAGTTCAATAACACGAATGACACGACACATCTAACACAATTTACTAAACACCGTTAAGGAACAAAAGACACAATTAACATGGTATCAAAGATTTAATCCTTATCTACACATCCTTTAGCCATGTAATCCTACATCTTATTGGAACACTGTTGCATCCCAATTTTCTAACCAATCAATTTCATCTCTGTTTAAATTTGTATACCCGTATTCTATGTATCTCAATTATTACTCAATAGAATTATTCGGTTATGTAACTTTTTTTTTTAATTACTTGAAACAATTGCTTTGACATCCCATAAAAACTAACACTTAATTTGATATAAATTAACAAAATATATATCATTAATAAAACCCAAATTTAATACGTTTCAGAAAGCACATGATTAAATAAAAGAAAACAAAGAAAACACTCGTTTTAGTTAGTGCTGAAACTAGATGTACGGTAGAGTCATGCAAGCCACTTATTTTGACAACGGTTAATTTGACTGACGGTGACTTTGAAATTTGAATTGCTTTATTGGATGGGCCGAAAGCGTGTATGATGAGATCAGAGCACGTGTGAGTACGGGATCTACTTGCATGTCCAGCGTGTAACTTTAGCAACTTTTAGGTGACAGACTGTACGTATGACCTCTTTTTGGCACAAAAAGAACATGGTATCACCAATGTTGCCGGTGGTCGGTCACTCCACCCCCACCGCTTCTGAATCTGATGTAAGAGATGATGCTTATGGAATAAAGGAGCGTATCGATATAGACACCCCAGATAAACATCTTCTTATACGCATCGGGTAGCATCATACGCGGTATATAAGGTTGAACACATATGAGGAAATTTCAAGGTTAGGGTTATACGCCCTATATAGTCCCTGTTACGCGTATAATATATTCCAACACTAACTACGAGGAAAAATTCAAAGAGCTGTCAAAGGGATTATACGTCTCGTATAGGTATAAGCTCGTATAGAAATTTGAGGTGTTTATTTATAATAAAGGGTGTCTAGATATTAGAATCTATAAAGAATGATCACACTTAACTAATTTAAGCGTCTTTTATTTCATTTACATTTTACGTAAACTAGGAGTTACAGTGAGTTACGTGTGACGGAGTTGCATTGTAACGTATTTTTTAGTCGTATTGTCATATATTGACTAATTAGTGGTGCTTTAAATCAAAACACTAGATGTGTATGAACAAATGAATAAATAAACATAAAGCCTGTATAGGTTTGCTAAACAAAATGATAAAACGATATGTAGCGAACTGAAATAATCACGTTATTGGTTGAAGGGTTAGCCACAAGTCTTGATGTGTGCGGTATAAGCAGCTTATGGATAAATAAATTTCCTCCGTGAACTTGTTTATTATGATACTTTGTTAACTCAAATGTAATGAACACTTAAAATTATAATTATGTTTTAGGAACTAGTGTTATAAACTTGTACATCATTCTATGCTACTGATATAATTATGTTATAAGAACTAGTGTAATAAACTTGTACACCATTCTACACGATACATATTTGGATAAGTCATATGATGTAATTTTATAATTATGTTTTATTAGATAAATGCTCGCGCGTTGCGGCGGATAACATAACATGTAAAATAAGAAAAACAAACTATAACAATATAATACTAAAACTAAAGAGAATAAAATACTAGTTTTAAGGATAACGAGACCATAATATTAGGAAAAAGAAATGGAAATTTTGAACAAACTAACTTGTCACGGGTGTGAAAGAAAGAGAGTATATGTAAGAACAAGTATTGTGGGATGACTATAAAAGGATAAAATCATAAGTTATATCCAGTGTAATTATTAAATTTAAAATACAAGTTTGAATAACATATCATAAACAATTGTGGTATAATTATCAAAGTTGAAATGCAAATTTTATTAGATTTTGAAGCAACAAGCCAACTACTAAAACATAATCATACTTATTTCGACTTAGTTTGATAGGATTACATGATGAAACCACTGATATTATCATCAAGAATCAAGAAAAAATTTATAAAGTACTTATAATTTTGGACACCATAGATATATTTTTACCAACTATTTTATCCTAGCCATCACATATTCCACTTTGTTATATCATAAAATTATGTAACATTAAATTTGTCAAGACTCCAGAGAAAAACATTTGAGGGGTACGATCACGTACCTTCCTCGAGATCATCAAACTAGCTTATTATTTATGTATAACATAATATAAATATAAAATATATAATGCGTATCACGTCACGTGTATTTTATATATGTGTTATAGTTTGGTTTTTCTATTGTCTATTTACTAAATAATTCTATGTCACGTTTTTTGACTTCTCGCACATTCCATTTTTATAAATATCTAAGTTTGAAATTTTCTTAATTGACTTTGTCATTTATAAAAATGTTGAAATTAATACTAGTAAACTCGTTCTTAATTGAATTTGTCATTTATTAAAATGTTGACATTCTACACCTATTATGATAACTATAATACTTGTAGCGATGAAATGTTAGTAGGTATAGGTCAAAAGAACTAGCGAACACATGTCATCGTATAGACGTAGACAGTGGCGGACTCGGGAAAATTTTTATGGTGGTCGAAAACTATTAAATGATTGGTTATCTATTGGTAAATATATTTTTTCTTTGAATGAGTCAGGGCGATCACATAATTTTGTCAAATATTCAAATATTCAAGCAACTAATATATTAATCATTAATCAATAGTTTAATATTTAATTTAGAAAATAATCAAATAATACAATAAAATTTAGAGAAAAGTTTAAATTAAATTCCTAATTAAAGATTTTAAGGCTGTTTAGAATTGAATTTGAGAGATGAGACGTGTAACAATGACTAAATGGGTAGTTGATGGTAGCGGCTCCGATAAAATTACCGAAAAGCAATCATTACATTAAAGTTTTATTAGGTTAATTTTTAAAATATTGGATTAATGGAATAACAGTCTTAACCGTTTAAATAGTTATTATAAGTGCTTGGTAGTTTGGTTTATAAGAATTTTAGGGATAATGGGCTAAACGCTTTGAATCACTATTGCGTATTTAAGTTTATAAGAAAATTTTAAACATGTGTAAATTAGTCATAATGGGACTATATTTGTAAAAGTTTGAAATGTTAAATTAACTTGTCTCGAGGGACGGTGTCAAAGTTTGTTGAGGGTCTATGTCAAAGTTTCACGAGATCGGTGTCAAAATTACATGAGATGTTAATATTTTTTAAGGGTCGGTCAAGTTTGACCGTATATACACTTAAAGAATAAAAAGTTCATGGGGGGTACGGGTGAACCCCATTTGTAGTGCGTATTATTTCACGAATAAGTTTAAGTATTTTCCTTCCTTTTCAATTTTCAGATATACTTTCTTTAGTTTTGTTAATATTTTGAGTGAAATGGGTATATTCAATTTTGCGACTCTTATTAAGTATTCCTTTTAAAATAAAAAATGAAAAAAAAGATATAAATAAAAGAAACTTCTCATTTCACTTTCGAAAATCATGTTTTTTAAAGATTAAGTCTATTATTTCAATTTATATTTGTGGAGAATTTAAGTACCAACGCATGATTAAAAGATACAAGAAAAAGACTTGTTATTTATTTTTATATTTTAGGATAAATACAAAAGTAAAATACATATAATATATATTATGCGACCATTGTAGTCAATTAACTAGACGCCAAAAGGTTATAGCTATGCACAGACATGTGTAGTACTTTGTCTATAATACTACGAGAAAAGAGTCATTTCGTCAATCCAATGATATCTAAAAAAATTCATTATGTGTATCTTTAAAGGTATGAAACATCTCTTCTACACATGACCTACGAGCGTTATTAAGGTTTTTTTTATTTTTTTGTTAATTATCAAATTAATTCAGCTTCTTAATCATCAAGCTAATTAAAACTAGGAGCGCCTCTAAATCTCCATACACTAAAAGTATAGTCTAAAATAATATTATCCTATTTCATTAGGTAAGATATGGATTAAAAGATATTATATTATATTCAATGTTAAGCATGTTAAACCGTAAAGATTAAGCATTAAAGGGAAAAGATACATATTCTCCTATAAAATACGGTTGTTTAAAATTGTGAACGTTAACCTTTCAAGACAATTACTTTTCTAAATTATAAATCACAAAGTCCACGATCAAAGTTAAACATTTTTTTGACATAAATGTTTTATTCTATTCAATAATATTAAATGGTTAGACTTTAAATCTTTAGTGGCATAAAATATTATTTACTCAAGCTTCTGTATGTAACAGAGTTCTAATAACATCTTTTTCGAATTATAAAGAATTAAATTGCGAGTATAAACAGCACAATAGAGAACATTTTTAAGGGGAAAAGCCACTGAACATTAAACCAAAGTCTGTAGCCAATCAAGTGCCACACGACTTTGATTGTGATATATACTTGGTGAATGAATTTAAAGCAAATCATATGTTTTTGGAGTAAATTACATCATTCATTCTTTATGTATACTAGTAATTATGGATTAGATCATTTATCTTTACTAGTTACAGAAAGCATCATTTAGTTTAATAAATTGTCACGATCTCGTCCTTTAAGTTAACCATCTTTAATTAGAGAGGTTAATTTAAACTCATGTGCAACTCACGTGAGGGAACAATAGTAAATTTCCCCTCTACTAACTTCTAAAAAAATAATGATAGATACAAAATATGAGAACGAAGATTTAATTAAACATAAAATAAACAATAGATAAAAAATAAAATATGCTACTTGAAGTTCCATTTAAAATGTATATGATGCTTTGCGTAACAGTATTTAAACAAATATATTTTATTGTATATTTTTTTTCTATACAGTTCTAAAACATAATACATCCAGCAATTAACTTGTTTTTAATTTAAGAATTATACTATTCATAAATGATTGTATTTAATTATATATATATGTATATAATTACTAGGTTGAACTTTAATATACCAAAAGAGTGTATTTTAAAAAGAACATGTAACATAAGCTAGCTTAATAAAAAAAATCAATGTAAATAGTATGTCATAGCTTGAAAAATGAAAACAACAAAATAGTTCCAAAAACCATACGATAATAATTCCAACAATTTAAATTGATCATCTTTTCATAACCAAAACCATAAAAGCATTATACTTGTTCTTCAAGTATTTGAATCACACCCAAATTTAAGAAAAAAAGAAAATGATAATATGGTTTATAAAGGGAGATTTATTCTAAAAGTTAGGAAGGATGCATGTAAATTTACTATTATGCTCTCATGTGATTTGCATATAGATTTAACTTAACCTCTCTAATTAACTATGGTTAACTGAAAGGACGAGATCGTTACAAACCATTAAACTAAAGGATGTTTTTTTTGTAATTAGTAAATTAAAAGACCTAAACCATAAATACTAGCATACATAAAGGATGAATACCACCATTTTTTTTATCTATTTTTTTGTTTCTTATTTGTAATATCTATTTTTATAAATCATTTTATTTTCTTTGTTACTTTTATTTAACAAATTTGTAATTTCGGTGTAGTTTTTTTAACACTTTTGATTTTTAATATAATTATCAATGTTAAAATTCATGTCGGTATTTTTAATGGTTCGATTCTTTTTCGATGTTTCAATGTTAATTTACTACATACATGGCGGTATCAATTCGATTCTTTCTACGATTAAAGTAAATTTTATTCAGAATCGAGTAGGGTCAAATGTAAAACGATTCCATGCTTATATTTCTATACGTTGTGAGATGGTTAACGTATTGATGTTCGTCTAAGTTTTATAGTAAATTTTGTTCATAATTAAGTCGGGTCAAATATAATAAGTTTTCGTGTTTATTTTTATATACACTGTGACTTTGTGAGATGATATTCATTTTGATGTTCTTCTAACTTTTGACGTATTTTTTCTTAGAATCGAGTCGGGTCAAATATAAACAGGTTTTCGTGTATATATATATATCGTGAGATGGTCTACGGTCGACGTTCATCTAAGTTTTGACATAAATTTTGTTCAGAACTAAATCGAGTCATTTATAAAATATTTTCGTGCTTATTTTTATGTAAGTTTTGAGTTGGTCTATGTATCGACATAAGTTTTCCTTGGAAATGTGTCAGGTCACATGTAGTATATTTTCATTCAATGGTATAAATCCAAGTTACTCTATATTTTAACATAAATTTAGTTTGAACACGAGACAGGTCAATTGCAATCTATACTTAATCACGACACGTAAGATGCCTTTGCAAAATGCAGGACCAGGTGGGTGTGTTACCATTAGGGTGGGCGCCTATGCCTGGTTAGAAATGGTTCTAAACTTTAAAAGAACATAAATCTTAAAGCCCCCAAATTGATAAGAACCCTAATTTGATTTGAGCAAAATTGGATATTAATTCATGTTTGTTAATGGAATTAAGCTTAGGGATTTTGATTAATAGGTGAAACCGAGTATGAGGATGTGTGGAATTACTTGGTTTTGATACACAATCGACGAAGACGAGAAGAATCAAGTCACGACAGAGGATGAGTTGATTAAAGATGTTTTGACCGATGTTAACCCAATTAATTAAATGATATGCTTCTATAGACAATGCGGAACAAAAACCCTCTATCAATTTGAGATGAAAATGTACCGAAGGTGAGGTTCGATTAAGTTGCAGGTCGCGGTAAAGGTGATACTCGATTGAGGGGTGTTCGTGGAATTCAGATGAAATTATGTTAAAAATCAGGATAGGATTGATTATACCATCGATTAGGTTCCAATTAATTAGAGTATTATTGCGTCTTGATGATCGAACGGTTCGATGATTGAAGGCGAGCTTCGGTTTCGTGTTTGAATGCCCATAACGATCATTAAAGTCGAATTAAAGCATGGTAACAAGTTCGAATCTAGACCACGTAACGGTTGGAACGATTTGGGTTCGAAATCCGAAGAGTTTCAGTGGTTTTGGGCCTCGTCGGAGTTCAGCCGGAGCCTCGCCGGAAATACGGGGAGAGAGGGGGGGGGGGTTTAGTTTGGGTTTTGAAATTTTACACAATTAGTTTTTGTAGTTTTAAAGATTTATTATTTTATATATTAAACTTTTATTTAAAGTTTCCAATTTGACATAAAGGCCCCCTTAACTTAATTAAACTTTAAGTTCTTAACATTATTCTAACTTATTAATTATTTAATTTTTATAAAATTTTATTTCCATTATTATTATTACTATTATTTTACTTTATTACTATTCTTACTATTTTTATTATATAACTTAAGTTAAGTTTAATAACAAGCCAAAAGTTGTAATTACTATTATTATTACTACTTAATAAATTAATTTATTAACTTTTAAATTAATAAATAAACAATCATAAACAAGCCTTCAAAGTTTCATTAAATGACAGAAAGGTCCTTACAAGAATATAACGTATATATTGATACGCTCCTTTATTCCATACCATGTTCTTTTCGTGTTTATATACGTTGTGAGATGGTTAACGTATTGATGGTTAACGATTCCATGCTGTCTCTGGCGTCTGGGCTTCTTCCGGCTCTTCTTCAGGGTCTTCATCAGAATCCTCAGCCGGTGCAGGGTTGTCCTCGATTTGTAATGCTATGAGCTGTGCTTCCAGTATGGCTAGTCTGCTCTCGACGCCCACATTATGGAGATCTTGCTCGCCCATGCGCTCAGAAAGATTCATTACTCTACCAAACATCTTGAAATTCCCAGTGATGGACATCGACAACCGTTCCTCGAGTATAACCATCTTTAGCCATAGTCGGTGTATATCATCCTTTAGTGTGGAGTTCTCTTCAGTGAGTACTCCAATTCGTCAACGTTCGGTCTCAAGTGTCGCAGTCAATGTCGCCACAACCCGCTCGAGGGGCACATCAAGAGACGGGAGAGTAGGTGTTGTAGAAGTGGTCGCTAACCTAGTCCTAGGTCTAGCAATGGCTGGCTCTAGAACACGTTCTCTACGTATCATATAATCTATGCAAATCGGGTAATAACTCCAACCCCATGGAGGATCACGCTTAGGTAACACGAATGGTTGATCCCAGTTTATCTCACCACAAGGGTAAATATGTCGTGGCCAGTCGGGTGCTCGATGAGGTACAGGTGGAGGGGATCCTGAACGAGCACGTCTTTTTCCCAAGACCCAAGATTATGATGCCATGTTGCAGTGCGCGTGATGTGTATGCCAATGAGTATATAGTAAAAGGATAAGTCAAGAGTAACTAACTAACTGTGTGCGGTTATAGACTAGTGTGTATGCTAGTTAGTTCCCTATAACCAATGGCTCTTATACCATTCTGTAACACCTGGCCCCTCGCATCAACAATATTGTTCGCTTTGCCTACGAGGAGCTCACGAATTTTCTTTTGGTTGCCCGAGTGAAAATTTCCCACGGAGGTAACCCATCCCTAGATTTCTCCCACTTGAGCACGCCTAACTGTGGAGTTCTCCTCTCATCCACAACCAATACGCCCAAAACTCGTTGATGTTAGAGGCCAAACATTCCTTATGAACGAGGAATCTCTCTTGTCCATGGCCAATGTGGGATATGTGTAGGGTGTCACAAGCACCTCTTTTTTGAACTCATCGTCCTCGATGAGCCCGAGAAGTCACCATCCTTGGTGAGGTATGTCCCACACCCCGAACGACACAGGAGTGGATCTGATACCAATTTGTCACACCCTCAAAATCCACGTGGGGGTTTTACCATGAGGCATGTGAACAAACTAGGATCACAGTCACTAGTTACTCAAAACGACACTATATGCCACATTTAAAATAAAACCAAACAGAGTTCAAACTTGAAAACCACGAGGAAGCGTTTAGTAGTTAAAACAAACCCAAAGTATAAAATGCATAATTTGGCAAAACACGCGCCAACTTAACAATTTAAAACCCACAAATGACAACCAACAGAAATGTCTTTTAAATAGATTCTTAGGATGCATGTCGGAACCGTGTTGTGCTCCTAATGGCAAACAGAGTTAACGACCTGAGAATAACATACCAAAATGTCAACACAATGGTTGGTGACTTCATGAGTTTGTGTTTATCATAATTATTAACAGTTGTATAACATAAGAGGTGTATTGAAATAGATAGCTAGTCTATATTCACTAGTAATAACAATAGTGATTTCATTATCGAAGCTGACTGTGTGCGTTTGTTGCCTCCCGTCACGACTTACCAGGTCATGACGATGTTTGTGTTTAGGATAAAATTGCACCCGTTTGACCTCGAGTCACACAAGTGGGACTCATTAGACCCAGTAGTACTACCCAAGATTTCCCGCTAGTTACCATTATTAAGGATCCGAAAGTATGAGAACTTTCAAGATATTAAGCACTATGTTAAAACATACACAACTTATAATAATAAAATAACGTTTGAGTACAAGTATGCTACCTCTCCCAGAAGAAGGTTTATAATATAGAAGGGCATGAACTCACCTGGTGTATAGATAATGAATAAAGAGCACTGGTGATAGGTGCAAAAAGAGAACTAGTGATAGGTGCAAAGACAACCCTTTGAAGGTTACCTAGAATACACAAGCACATAAGTACGTGTACCCAGACAACTTAACAACCCTAGGTTAACCTAGTTGACCCGTTGGTGACACATTAATTGGAATATTATGTAATCATGCATATCAATTTGTTATACATGAATATCACATAAGTTATTCACGTGTATCATATCATCAACCCAAGTTCTACCTAGGGCATCATGCAACATTAGATCATCATACACTCATGCAAATCTCAAACAACCAACATGTTCAACACAAATATATATATATATATATATATTATATATATATATATATATATATATACACACACATCACAACTATTAGTTCATACGTGAAGTCTAATCATGCACTACATGCCATGTGAAACCACTCACGACTTCACATCATAAACCCTGCCAATCCTATTAAGTAGGGGCCTCAGATTCGCACGCGTGTAAGACAATCACAATTTCATTCATTCACTTAGTTCATTACAACCAACATTCATAGTGACAATTAATCCAAATCCCAAACATTATCTCTTAATCACTAACCATAGTTCATCATGTATGATCACCATAGCCTATATTCCTTACTTGATCAACCAAGCATACATGCAATTCAGTTAACACATTCTATCACATCAAACATCATCAACAATCACACTAACATGATCCTAACATTATAAGCATATCCAAATCACTATATATAAAGTTCTACAAAAATAAAGTTCCCTTTTGGGCGCCTAACACCCAAAAGTGATCTAACATCCAATTCAAAAAAAATTTCATCAATTTTATACCTAATCAAGTTCACAATATTCATTCTAACATACTAATCGTCACCAAATCATTCAAATTCCCAAACATCATCCATAAAAGTTTCTACTTTTAGTAAGTCATGATCAACACCTCAAATTCATGGATTTCTTGCATAATTAAATTAAACTAGCATCCAAGCATTGTATCTAACATCATAACATCATCAAATCATGAATTCCAAGAACAAAAAATTCCTCTTATGGCAATGTATGAATTAGATGATCAATCCATGGATTTATTGCATAATCTAGCATTCATACAACCTAACTAACATCATATCAACAACTAACAATCATCAATTTCATGTTTTCATCACCAATTTTCGGATTAGGGTTCATCTAGAATTAAAACTATGAACAACATACTAAAACATACCTCTAAACGTGTAGAAATCAACAATTGAACTTGTAAAACACCTTGTAATCACTTGAATCACTCAAATCCGAATGTTTGCATGTGTTATTGCTCAAAACTGAATGGGATGGGGGGTTTGGGATTGGTTTCAGCCGCAATAGGGGTTTGGGTGGGGATTAGGGTTGTAATTTAGGTAATATTTAGTTTAATGGTAATTACATTATAACCCATTTATTTTATTTTATAAAAATCAATCTTTTTAACACTTTTTAAATAATTTTAACTACTAGTTATAAGTATTATTAGTCGATAATAATAATTCATAAACATTTACAATAAGTCTCACAATATATGAAATATATATAACATGTTGTCATGTTATCGTGAAAAATTCACAAAATTAACATTTAAAATTTTATAATTTCATGAATCACATAGTCACAACTAATAATTAATATTATTAATTATATTATTATTGTTTATCATAGATTAGTTTTATTTAGTCACCAACGTTCAACGACAACTAGTGTGTGCTCACGACACGTGTATGCAATACCTAACGAAACTAACGGAGTTTGGTAACGGAAAATTACCAGATGTCATATTTTAGGATTATTATGCATACCTTCGTGATGTTAAATGCTTAACCATACGACTTTTGAGATGTTAGCCATGAGATGTATTATTACTGTACGAGAAGTAGGATGAATAGTTAAGCTAGTGCTCGATAGGTTAAGTGACACGAATGTGCCTACTTATGATGCTTTATGAGGTTTACGATGAATTATGATGCCTTAAGCTATTTTCTTTTGCGATGAAAAAGATTTTTATGAAAGCTTTACTTGAATGCTATCCGTGTAATAAGTAAAGTATTATGTAAAGAGGATGGAAAGATAATATTAATGAAAAGTGAAACTTAACGAATTTTATCCGAGCTCGTATGATGATGAAAAGTTTTGCAAGCACTATGATGGACTTCACTTATGTGAGTCTGATGTATAATGATGGATCCGTATTCATGAGCGGGCTATGTGCCTTGTAGTGTGGATCAACTATCGGGGGTTAGCTACCGTGATGATGTGCACCGAAAGGGATCGACGTTCGTTGTCGATCAACATGGGGCTCTTGTTGTGTGCAATCTCCTTTATGATGAAGTGAAAGCTAATGAAACGAATGATAAGAGATTAATATGATGATATGTATGTAACGATAAATGATCACGCACTAAATGTGAAAGTTTTGAAATGTATGAATAAGTATTTTATTATAAAACTAGAACTCACTCAGCGTAGCTAATTTTGTGTGCATAATAGTTGGCAGGTAATTATGCAGCTGAGGAGTGCAGGCATGGATGAGATAGCTACCGGAACAATCCGAGTCTGGCATTCTATATTTTGAGACGATGGTTGTGATTGTCATGTTTTTATGATACAACTATACGAACAATGTTTTGTTATGTATCTACAATTATATATGAAAAGTTTAAATTTCGCTGGAAAATATCATGTTTTAAATGTTTTATGCTACGAATGACCAATTGTAAAAGTTCCGGAAATGGGGCTTTTTACAATAGTGACTTGTGAGGTATAAATGTTAAACTATCAAGACAAAGCTAGAATGTCACCCAAAATAAATTTGTAGTTTATCAAGACTAAAACTAAAGATAGATTGATAGATTAATGAGTAGTTGGATACCATTAAATCCTATTTAGTTGTCTTTAATCCCAACTTTTGATTGTTGAGTAGTTTTTCCATTGACCACCACCGGTCACAAACCATCACCAGTGTCAGATCTAAAGTCGATTGTGGTTATGGAGCTGAGATGTGTTGGCTGTGTTGTTATTACCTTTGACTTGGTCTCGTAACCTTCAATTAAAGCTGGCAATGGCATTTGATTCAAACAATTGTCTTGGTAGGTGTGGATTATGGTGGTTTCGACAACGTTTGATTCACCACTCACTTGCAATCACAACCTAATTTGCCTATTTGATGATGTTCTAACTAGAGGGTGGTGGTGCAACGGTGGTAGTTGTAGATTAAGGCAAAATCGGGGATTCTGGTGAGATGACGATGGTCGACCTTTAAGGTTGGGGGCAACTATAAACAAGGACGACGATGGCAACGACGATAGCAACAACAACAACAACAACAACATGAGCATACCATAGGAACCAACTATGTAATTAACTCAATAGAAAAAAACAACCTTTTAAAAATCATTTGATGTATCAAATAAATATAATATAATATAATAATAGTTTTTTTAGTTTTAAATAAATAGAGACAAATTTTTTACTTATCAAGAAATTATAATTATATTAAACTCAATATCTTAGGCCGCATGGAGGGGTTGCCATGGAAACCCATTCCTCAAAATTTTCAATTTCTTTAACTTCAAGGGGGTGATGTTTAAGCCAATTCTCTGACTCTGACTTGATGGTTGTCTTTAATGTTTTTTCTTCAACCCTATGAATATTCATCGATTTCTCTTCATCGACAACTAGCTAGCTATCCTCTGCCTACATTACTACCCTCCACACCATATGTTGTTTCTCCATATATTACCTAAACAACAGTGACATAACCATAATATTTTTTTTTCTTATGGAGTCACTCTTTTTCAGTATGCGAATTTCTAAAAAACCAATATCATAATCTTTGGTTCAATTCAGATTTTTAAGAAACCAATATCATAATTTAGTTTTGTTTAGGTGATTTACTTATTTTATTCATATTACTTTAAAAATGATTCAAGTATTTTCATTTTGAAGGTGATTACAAATTTATTTCCTATTTATACTAATGATGCTAGTAAAGGTCTGTAGTATAAAAACTTCATTTCCATACTGGTGTTGTTTTGCATGTACCTATTTGAGTGTTTATATTTTAATATACTTTATATGATTTAACCATAGAATTGGCCATCTACAAATTAACAAACTCATATGGAAGAACTCATAGAAAATTTACTTTTAGTTTTTGGCTTAAAGGTCTCATAGAAAATTTTCTTTTAGTTTTTGGCTTAAAGATTTCTAGTTTTTGTGTTAGTTCTCTCATGTAAACTATCATCTAATCTATTTTGCTACTATTATCCAATTCCCAAAATATAATGTCCATCTACGTTTCTAATTTTATCATAAATAGAAGAAATGTGTGTCGAGTAGAAACCAAAACAAACTAATTCTTTCCTCCTATGATCATCTAAATCATTTTTTGAAGGATTACTGATGAAGAATGAACGTTTGATGGATTTCTATTCACAACAAAGTGACCCGTGTTTCTTAATGTAACATACACATATTATGAATCGTGATTAACTAAATAACTAATAAATACAAAATCAGGGCTTGAATACAATCTAGATTATTAAATACAAATATCATCAAACAAGTTAACTAACAAATAAGTGAAATAATAATACAATCTATATTTCAAAAACACCAAAATAACTAAAACAAAATCTAAGGGATCGAATCTTCATTCATAGACAAATTACAAATAAAGAAACTAATTTAAAAAAACCAATCTTCAATCTTGAAAGATTAAACAGTTAAAGCTTGAATAGTAGAAAGACAAAATAGTCAAATAGCCAAATAACTTCACCGTCTCGTCTGATTTGATTGTCGCTCGCCGCCATAGGTTCAATGGCAACAACAATCATGACTCGTGAGGTCAATGTGGGTTGGGGGTGGGGGGGTCAATGACAGCAACAACATGGGTTCGATAGGGACTTGGGAGGATGCAGTGAGGTTGATTGGGGGTATTTAGGGTTACGGTTTTAAGTTATGTTAAATTAGGGGTAAAACTGTAATTTTATAATTTATATAGTGAATAAAAAGATAGCAAACTTGTAGCCTACAAGGTTTGAACTTGTGACCTCCTCTCTAGTTATATGCTTGTTAAATAGTGAACCATGAAAATCTCTAAGTTATAATCTTAAATTAAAAATACTAATGGGTTCATCTAAAAAAAACTATAGTTTCATGTGAAAATTCAATATTATACGTTACAGGTTAAAAATTAATGAGGTTACTTGATCTTGTTTGCTTAGGCATAATTCCGCCCCTAAACGGATACAACTCCCTCACACCTAAATTTTATGTTTGTTTTATGAAACGTTAAACATTCCAAACTTTTTTTTCTTTCTAAATTTCCATCACATATGAACCACTTTAGCTTTTTCTAACAACTTTTGCAGTTTTGACCACTTGGAGCTTCTTCCAAACTATAGTCTTATATGTTTAATTATTTTTCTAAACTATAAAAGCACAAAATAAAAATATTAAAAAAACAATCATAATTTACATTAATTAAAAAACAAGAAAGGCTCGTCCAAAGACTTTGTCTTAACACTATTAACATTCAAACGTTTCAATGTCTTCTCATTTCACACATCACTAAAAAAATATAAATACTAACCTAAACCGTTAAAAAAACAAAATCTCATATAATATTAGCAATTGTGTGTATTAAAAATGATTTTACAGAAGTCAACGTAGTCAACTAAATTCATTATGGTCATTATTCATGTTCCTAACTCGCTAATTTCAGATAGACAAAAATATGAATTAAAGGAAGACTTTACGTAGACTCCAAAACATTTTTAATAATATTTCACAAAACTATTGCAAATTGCAATGTTTAGATTCAACAAATTTATGAACAACCATAATCATAAAAAATGGAATAACAATTATTTTTAAGTTCTCTATTAATTTTCATCTTACCCAAAAGAAAAGAAAAAGAATATCCGTGCCATTTTTTAATCACAAATGTACAATTATGAAGAAAATGAGACTTGGAAAGGTCGTTTTCCGAGATATATGCCATTAGGTGCAAACAAAAACTTGTTAGACTTTTTAATTCTATATTTTGAGTGATATCCAGTTTTTCTTTCTATGGTCAAATTTCATTCAAAAAAAGTTTTTTTTTTTAATTTGGCTCCTTAACGTTTTAATAAATTGTTATTTTAATCCAGAAAATTTAAATATGTTAATTTTATTTTTCAAACTACAAAATAAAACTTCTCAATTACATAACCATAAACTAGTGAACCTATGTCACGATACAGGGAAGATGCCGGTTAAAAGAGATGGTCTAATTTCATTCAAAAAAAGTTTTTTTATTTAGCTCCTTAAGGTTTTAATAAATTGTTATATTCATCTAGAAAAATAAAACCGTTAATCTTATTTTTTAAACTACAAAACAATTTTCTCAATTGCATAACCATAAATGAGTGAACCTGAATCACGATACAAAGAAGATGCCGGTTAAAGGAGATGGTCTCTAGCATACAACCCCATCACAATGGATTCTCGACCACCACTAAAAACGAGGTCCATTTTCTTGCCCCATCTATGGACTTTTAACACCAATATGCTAACATAAATTAGGTATTCGTCTTTATATACAAAATTACATAATGAACCATTTTATTGATAAATGATTTAACATTTTAATTAATGGAGTTAAATTTTTGGATGAAAATGATAATTTTTTAAAAACATATGGGAGACATATGCAAAAAAAAATATTGAATGAAAATGACAAATATAATCAAACAATATGGAGGAAAATGACGATTCAGTCTTATATTTTTATGTTATTTTTTAGTTTTAGAAGCAAAAGAAGAAGCAATCGATTACAATAAAATGACAGGTAAACGGGCAACAAGTTGCGTCGCAACCCTATTTTATATAGTAAAATCAATCCTTCTAAAACACAAAGTTTTGAGATTTTATATTATGTTCACTCTAGCTTAATTATTTAACCATTATATTATAAATATAGAACTATTATACATAAAGTATGTAAGTTTTTTTAAATTTACAGGAGGCCTTTTACCGTGGGAGCTAACATTAATGTGTGAATGTAAGCCCGCGTACGAGCTATCCATATGTAATTCTACTACGATATAAAAATGTATGTTATTGTTGCATTTAATTTATATCATTCTTTCTATCTCTTTCTATATATAAAATGTAGATATACGAAAAGAGATAGAAACTATAAATTGTTTTAATAATATAAATGAGTGCTTATATGATTCAAGCTAAAAAAATATAGTAAAAGATGATGTGTCTCTATCAATAATTTCTTCTAGAGATAGCTATAGAAATGCATTACATTAAATATAATTTTAAAATTTCATGTTTTTTCTTCCAAATTTAAGAGTGTTTATGTAACTTTACTACTTTAGAAGCGCAGGAGCTACGTGGCCGAGATTCAAAAGATGAAAATGGCTTCGGGGTTGTTTGGTAAATTTGCGTTAAGGTATTAAAATATTTTATTGAATAAAAAATAGTTGTTTAATTTTTTTGAATGACTGGTTAATTATTAGTATCATCAATTTAGTAAATAATCATTCATGTTAAGATTTGAACCTTGAATCTTCAAAAAAGGCAAAAGCCTTTCACCTTTTTTTTAACCACTAGGCTAAAAGATTATTAGCATTCAAATTCATGGTTAGATTATACAACCATGGATTACAACCAATATTGTTAGGATGATTTGATGTTCGGTTTACAACCATGGATGTTCGGTTTGTGTGATTTGATGTTAACCGCCGCTCCAACTAATGGATAATGGGTGTTTGGGTTGTGGTTTGGTTAAACTAGTCGGTTCATGTAGTTTGAAGGCTATTCATTTGGTTTAGGCGATCATTTGATGGTTTAGGGCCTAAATCATTTTTTATAATTTTCTTTTTACATGTTTAAAGAAAATAACGATATGAACACCTTTCTTTGTATAACTTTTAACAAAACAACGATAAAACTTTGAGTTATTTTACTCAAACTTGGTTTATGTTTGAATATATTTATTGGATATTTCCCATCACGTTGTGATGGGGCGTAAAACCGTGTAAAGTAACATCAATGTCACGTCACCCTCAGCGACCACCAATACCAGAAAAACTCATACTAGAAAATAAATAAATAAAAATCAAACAGTATATGTAAAAATACAAAATATCAGACACAATAATTAAGTGGATCCAGTACCACGCACATTACTATGTGGTCGTTAAACAGAAAAAAAAGCATAACAACGATAAACCACACATGTTACGGTGTGTTAACTTTAAAAAAATTATACCAGAATGTAAAATGAATAAATTGTAAAATATGAAATGTATATGAGAAGAAAGTTGAAGGTGACAAAATTAGAGGTTAGATTGTAAAAAATGTAAAGTGTTGGATTTAAAATAAAATATTAAAAGAAAAAAAACAAAATATATGTACAATCATTAAAGCTAATAATACAACAATAAATACATTGTAAAGTTGATAATTAGTATATACTAGAACTAAACCTCCCGCATTGCAGTGGGGGCGTAAATCTATGCAAAGTTGTACCAATGTCAACTTACCGTCAACAACCATCAACAATAGAAAAACTCGTATTAAAAAAAGAATAATGAAAAAATAAAACCGAACGTAAAACATACATATACACATGTGAAACGTAAAATATTAAAAACAATAATTAAGTCAATTTAGGACTCAGGCGTAGTAACAGGGTCGTTAAACGGGAAAAATCGCATAAACATTAAACCACATGCGTACATTACGGTATGATAGCTCGTTAAATTTAGAGCAAAACGCAAAACGAAAATTTGTAAAAGATGAAAATTAAGGGGACACAAGTTTAAAGTGAAAAAAAAAATGTTAAATTGTAAAATATGTAAAGAAATTGAGATTAATAGTCAAATTAAGATTAAAAAACACACACAAATTGAAGTACAACTCATTAAAACTAAATGTACAACTTATAATGCATAAAAAATTAGTAATTAGTGTATATATATATATATATATATATATATATATAATTAAATAGACCAGTCGAACCAGTTTGACCAAAACCTTGGATCGTTCGATTCACTCTTAAGATTGATCTAGAAATTTTTTGCTAACCCATAACGAAATATGTTAACCCATAATGTTAAAAACCCCTATGTGTAACTCCATAATGTAAATTAATGACGAAAGACACTAGGGATGTTAAACTTATACGGTGTTTAAACTATTACCTCTTTTGTTCGTATAGAATCTCTTTTACATAATCTCACACTTTAAAACCTTTTTTATAAACATTTTTGTTTCACAAATAGTATTTTTTTAAAGGCCTAAATTTGATAGAAACAAAAAGGAACAAAAGTATAACAAGAAACTAGCAGAGTAGAGAAAAAACCACATGATAAAGACCAGTTTACATAAGTTACTCCATTTTATACCTTGCAATTTAGATCTTAAGCTCACTCATAAGAAACCTTTTGTCTTTATTTTTTCAAAAAAAGACTATAAATTGATATCCTCTTGCTTGAGAAAATAAGATCATTACATGTCTTCCATCGATTCCAACAAGAAATCAAGATGACCGCTTGTATTAATTGTTGTTTGGTTTCATTGTTGGTACTTGACTTGTGCACTTGGAATAAGTCATGAGTCAAGAAAGCAAAAATAGAAGGGATGCACACCACTCACTCACCATTTGTCACAAGATTATAGTATCATAAACTACATAGGTGAGTAGTGGATCCTAGGATTTTAACATGAAGTAAATAGGCAAGTAACCAAAAATATTAGTTGATATTAATAACCTTTTCATTCTTTTATGTGGTAATCTTACGTTTATTGTACCTAAAAAAACCATTTTAAGTAATAACAAATCAAACTGCTGACTATATATTAAATTTTAATAACTCAAAATATATTAATCAGATGCTCCTAACCTTTTGTTGCCAAAACAATATCATACGCACGCTTATCATAAATTTACATTTGATTTCGCTCACTAGATTAATAAGTCTCATTTGTTTCACTTATAGTTGTCATGATGACCGAAAAATAGTGTAAGTCAAATGATTACCAGTGTATTTGATAACAAAATAAAGATTAGAGAATAATTAAACTAAAAAATTTTCCACTTAGTGTGGTTTTTTTTTCTGATGATAGACTCAAATTTATTACTCAAGTAATAAACATAATCGTATAAATAAATCATCCGTCAATGATCAAGTCATTCTTCATCGATCCAAATAGTTGTTAAACACATAAAGAAACACTATTTATCAAATTTCATAATTATTATTATCTGCCAAACAACTTATCATAGATTATTAAAATCAATTAACAAAATCCAAGACGATAAATATTTTAATAACCCCTGTATGAATTAAGAAACCGAAGGCGATGGTTGTGTTCACGAATGATCTGCCATTCTTCTTCTTGGTCGTCGTCTTTCTGTCTGAACACGAAAGTTCCTCAATAGTCACCATGGTCAATCTACTCACTCTGAAGCATTCCACCAACTATATAAATCTCTATTAGCTACCCATACATTGCCCCAAATCCTCAACAACAACCTTCACACACTCCCATTTTCCACACACACTGCACATGTTTCATGTGTGTGTGAGAGAAATCTAGCCCTCTTTCCCACAGCTGTACCCTTGAGATTCTCATTCCATTTTGGTATATTTTGAATCTTTCTCACTGTCAAGAGTCAATCGGTTCTAATCTTGTACTACCCACCAAAAGTTTACTCGATTGAAGGTGATAATCTTTCATTTATGCTTTGTTTTAGGCAGTTTTGTTCATTATATGCAGTTGTTTGTATGTATGGGTGTCTCATTATCTGTTTGGGCTGTTTTCTGGCATAAAGATTGATATGGGTCTTGTAATTTTGCGTTTCTGCTTGAGGGTTTTGTGTCTTGTGAGCCTGTGTGTTGATTGGTGCCTTCAAGTTTGATGCTTTCTTCTTGTATGCTGTGTGTTTCTTGATCAAGTGTGTGTGTACGTGTGTCTTGGTTTGCAGTGATTTCTTGCTATAAACTTGAAACGGGGTAGGGAATTTTGCATTTCTGTATAGAAATTTTGTTGCCTTTTGACTCTTTTTGAACAGGTGGACACAAATTTGATGTTTTGTGGTGGTATGATGTGTGTTTATTGATTAAGTTTGTGTGTGGTTGGTTTAGAATGATTTCTGACCAAGAACTTGAGATTAGGTTTTGGAATTTTGCTTTAATGCATTCTTGATGAATATACTCAATTTTTGTGTTTCATGTTTAGGGTTGAATTATCTTTTGGTGGGTCTAATACATCAAGATGCATCTCACTTTCTACTTCTTAAATTGTAATTAAGAAAAAAAGAGTCCTTTTTTCTGTTACATGCAATATACTTTTCAGTTTTAACAAGTATAATGGTGTAGTGGCACATCATCATCAGAAACTATTGAGATAATGCCATGTCACGATACTATCATTTTACCCGCATAGCATGGTTGATTGCAGTTGGTGGTAAAGTTTTGAATATACGTTGCAAAACAATGGAAAAAAAAACATTTTTTACACAAAAAGGTGCAAGTTACTTTTGACCCTTCTTTATATAGAAGATGCTCTTAAGGTTGTTGGGTGTGAACAAATGAAGTTAATATGACTGCATGAACTTTATGGTTTGTATTATTATAATTATTATTTTTTCATTTCTATTGGAACCTATATCTTCTAATTCAGGGAAAAGGTTAAACCTAATTGCTGTTTATAATGATCTGCGGTCATATCGTTATAGTTAAAAATCAAAACTCTAATGCTGTAATGCACGGGACCAATTTTTGGTCGATTACCGTGCATTGACTGTCCTCAATCTGGTCACTTTTCTTCAATCTTGGAATCCAAGAAGAGCATGATCGATCCATGTTCGGACTGTCCATCCGCTATTCTGACCACTTTCTTTTTCTCCCTCTTTGTTTGGTCTTTAGTGTGATCATGGTTGCCTTCAGTTTCTTAGTATGTAGATTGTGAAAATATTAACATATATATTTTTCAGTTTAGCATGTTTTTAGTTTTTATCATCATCAATACAAGAGGTGAATATGTAATTATCTAGCATGTTTGAAACTAACAACTTTCTATGATAGAAAGAAAAATGTTAAAACCTGCTTCTATGTGACATCACATAATGCCATGTGGTCACTTGTGTGGTTCGTGTGCCTATTCATGGCGTTCTTGTTCATTATGATGATCAATTCAGTTGTGATTTGTGCAATTCTTTCTAGGTAGAGTTTAGATGTGTGTTTGAAAAGATTATTATAGCCACAATAACCCATTTTAGTGTTAAGGGAAACATGATTATGATTATCATTTTGGGTTAACCACACCAAGTCACCAAATATTGAACTCGACACATAATCATTATTTTTTTGTGTACCTAACTTGGAAAATTTTACCATTTTATGTAATTGTAGAGTGAAAAGCAGGAAATGGTTAGCTTTTGTCACTTCTGTTTGGTTTTCTAACACTTGTTTGTTTCATTTATCAGGTTGAAGAAAAGGTTGCTTAGCTATTAGAACAAATGGGATCGTCTTTTTCATGGCCATTAGCAAATATGAATGACTTAGATAATCACATTGAATCTCTAATGTCCAAGTCATTAAGTATCAAAGAAAACAATGCGAAGACATTGTTAAGATCCTTTAGTTTTGACGAACATCATTCTCCTAAGCTTGCAAAAGTGAAATCTTTTAAATCCAGTATGATGATTCGCGGGTCTTTAAGTTTTAATGGGAGGGAAACCAAGGGACATGGACCCGAGTCACCATCGCCTAAGCCATTGCCAGAACCTAAAATAAAGAGGGTTGCATCTCTAGTGTCTGAGCCGAAAACACAAGGACCCGAGTCCCCACAGACTAAGCCACTCATGGACCGTGATCTGGCTGCACTTAAGCTGCAGAAAACATATAAAAGTTTTAGAACCAGAAGACAACTAGCTGATTGTGCAGTTTTGGTTGAGCAAAGATGGTTAGTGCTAATTCTTTTTACTTAGTATAATTGTTTTTGCATAGATTATAACATCCTTAAAACACAATTTTTTACACTTATTTGTGCAGGTGGAAACTCTTAGATTTTGCCCAGCTGAAATGCAGCTCAGTATCATTCTTTGAAGTTGAGAAACCAGAAACTGTTGTTTCTCGTTGGTCAAGAGCAAGAACTCGAGCTGCTAAGGTATTCATTTCTTCAAGAAGTAGACCCATGTCCCAATTTGATGGGCAACATGGGTGTGTGGGGCAATGCTTAAATTGGATTTGAGTCAAAACAGGTTTTTGCAGGTAAGGTAGAGGTCGGTTGGGCTCACCAAAACACATTTTATCCAAACATCTTTTTGAAATTTTTTTAATTAGTCTGTCAAAAGTAACGACATGTAATCTAACTTTGAACAAAATGATTAAGGTTGTTTTATATAAACACACTTTGGTGACATTCTACCTGTTTGACCCTGTTGATCCATCACCTTCTTAGCTAATCATTTTCTATTTAATCTGTTTGACCCTTCATAGAAAACGCATAACTCAATTTGGTTTACTCATAAGTACATAAGTCAAAATTGCCACATTTTATTTCACACGAATGACGAATCTAATTTTCCATTTATTATAACCTTCAATGTTTATTCTCAAATGGCAGGTGGGGAAAGGCTTGTCAAAAAATGAAAAGGCTCGTAAACTTGCCTTACAACATTGGCTCGAGGCAGTAAGTCTTCACACTACTTTGTTATCATAAGTTATCGATCAAAATCACCCATTTAATGATTAATCAATGATTTACTCCTTATTATTACAACAGATCGATCCTCGGCATCGCTATGGTCATAATCTTCAATTTTATTACGCCAAATGGCTTCACTGTGAGAGCAGACAGCCCTTTTTCTATTGGTAAGATTCAACATACCTCAAGAAAATATTATAAAAAAGTGCTGTAAACATCTCAAAATGTCTAAACTAAATGCATACCACATGATATTATCTCAGGCTCGATATAGGGGAAGGGAAAGGAGTGGATCTTGAAAGATGCCCAAGAACTAAGCTTCTTCAGCAATGCATCAAGTATCTTGGCCCTGTAAGTATTAGAGGCTCAAATTGGACGGAACGGGTGGTTGAATTTCTATGGGTCGGTTCGGGCTGCCATGGAACGTTTATTATCCACACCTTTCAAATTTTCTATAAATACTTGGTGTGTCAATATGATTTAAAAAATAAAAATATCATGTTAGTAATAATTAAGTTTTTGCATAACATAGTTGATAAGATTTATCTGTTATAAACACACCTAGGGTGAATTCTGATCTGTTAATGATATAACATAACCTAAATCGCCCATTATAATTTAATGGGTTGAAATTGCCTTGTATTATATATGCTTGACGAGCATACAGATACGATACTTAACTGTGAATTTTTTTAATTACAGACAGAAAGGGAGGCATATGAAGTTATAGTGGAAGACGGGAAATTCATGTACAAACTGAGCAAGACTGTGATTGATACAACGGGTGGACCAGAGGACACCAAGTGGATATTTGTGCTTAGCACATCAATGGTTTTATATATAGGGACGAAACAAAAAGGCAAATTTCAACATTCAAGTTTTCTAGCCGGTGGAGCTACAATATCTGCTGGTCGAGTGGTGATTAGAAATGGTATATTAGAGGTAACGTCTATAATCATTTTAAGTTTTACCACAGAATATAATCTTGCAGAGAGTAATCTTATATATAAAAATTGACAGGCTGTCTGGCCTCACAGTGGACATTACCTCCCCACGGTAGAAAACTTTAATGCTTTCATGTCGTTCCTTGAGCAACACCGTGTCGATCTCCAAGCCGTCAAGGTAAAACAACTAAAGATCATAGTAAATAATGTCATAATAAGAATTCAAATGAGTCAACATGGGTTATATTGTATTGTTAACCGGAAGACTCACCCGTTTTCCTGTCAATATTGTGACCTCAAGATTCATGTCAAACTTTCCATATGTGGTCAAAACTGCAACTTGTATTAAAACAACTTTCTATGGCATAATCTTGCAGAAAAGCCCAGATGATGGTGAAGAACTTCCATTTGAAGTGGCGGGATTTGGGATGCGAAACAGTGTATCAGAACCTATTATATTTGGAGCCACATTAGAAACAAACACCAAAAGCTACCATCGAAAGAACTCTAAAAAGGATAGAAAGGTTAAAAGCCTGCATTTGACAACCGAAATCAAGTCAAAGATAACTACACTTGAAATCCCGAAAAATGAAAAAGTTATTATGGCTTTCCAGAGAAAAACTCTAGAACCTGAACCCAAACCTGAACATGAGCCTGAACCTGAACCTGAACCTGATTATGACGGCGATAGTACCACCACCGAATATGATACAGCAGAGGAGTCTTTCTCTGATATTGAACTTATGGTTTCCAAAAGGAATCTATTTGATTATGGTGAAGAAGATGAAGCTGATGATGAAGAGGTCCCACATGAGAAGATTATGAAGAGGATAAACTCACATAAAGGAAACAAATCATTTCAACTGGCTAAGCAACTTACTTGCAGGTGGACCACGGGAGCTGGGCCCCGTATCGGGTGTGTTCGGGATTACCCATTGGAGCTACAAGCGCGTGCTATGGAGGAAATGTGCTTGTCACCAAGAATTACATGCGTGTCGCCTAGAAGATTCGGTGTTAGCAACAGTATCAAAATTGCATCAAGAAATAAGTAGTCCAGGGAAGAAAAAGCAGAAAAAAGCCCACTTTTTTCGGGATATCAGGACGAAAACAGAGTGGGTTTATAGAAAAGCTTGAAACTGCACTTAATTTTCAAAAAAGGGGTAAAGATTGTAGGAATTTTTTTGTGTAATGTTCTGTTTGTTTTGTCAAAAAAATAGCTTTACAGTGAATCTTGAAATTAGAGGGAGTTTTCAAGAAAATTTGAAACTCCACTGGTTCGTTACTATTTTGTTGTATTTTGTTGGGTCTTATATAAAAAAATGTGAGCTGATTATCACATATGCATGACACTTTAGAGGATCTATTGAGAATGTTCTTTGCTAACTTCATGTATCACAAGAAAATGAGAAATACTTGAAAATGTACAAAATCAAACAAAGAGACAACTGAAGGCTAAGAAGGTTTTAAAGATATATAAGTTAAGCATATGCAACATAAACAAAAATCAACCACACATTGCATCAAAATTTTAAACATAATCTAACCATTAGTATTGTTTTAAACATAACACAACATAAGCAGAAGATAAACATACAACACATTATAGTTCAAACAATATTTGAGGTTAAATGTTTGTCATATAGTAGGTGATACATATAACATAGTATAATCTAGTCACCACATACAATAAAAAGGTGTAACATCCACAATAAACGTCACAATGAGTTTCCATGCTAAGCCTAACAAATTTTTTTAATGACTAATTAGCCACTAACCCACTCAATCATCTCCATTACTCGAGTGTGGAACCTCTAGACACTAGATTGACATGTCTTCATAGGGAAATTTGTACATCAGTTCCAAACTTGAGACTAAAAAACTCACATTAAATGAAAAAAACTCTTGCCTAATTTAAAACCCTATTTTTTTTATGACATATGAGAGTTAAACCACGACCTCTTTTTATTTTATAAAATATTAAAGTATTTTAACTCAACCACCTGGATCGAATATATTGTTTGTAAACCTAACAATGGACTTAGGATTATTGGTCTCATCTTTTCTTAAACACCTCTATGGTCTCACCTAATGGTTAAGATTAAATGATAGTTAATGCCACAATGGAAATATTGACTTTATTGCTCTATGTTTAAACTTCAAATTTGACAAATAGTAGAAACTGAAATATCCATGACTTTGTACCATAGAAGTAAATAAATATATCAAACTAGTTGTTTTAGTAATCGATGA
Source organism: Flaveria trinervia (assembly GCA_025506515.1). NCBI lineage: Eukaryota > Viridiplantae > Streptophyta > Magnoliopsida > Asterales > Asteraceae > Flaveria > Flaveria trinervia. The sequence goes on along the minus strand of CM046450.1, from coordinate 20,390,414 downwards.
AACATATTAAATAAATAAAATATTAAATAGAGTGAAAGTTATTAATTATCAAATAACATTTTAAAATAACATAAGATTGAATTTATGTATGAGTAATAAGATAAGATAAAATTAAATTTATGTATAAGTAAGAACTATAAAAAATAAGATAATAATATCAACATTTTAAACCTTTTTTTATTTTTTTAAAAGTTAAACATTTTGTTTCAAAGCAAACTTCTAAAAAAATGTCATCTTAAAAAGTTTTCTTATCATAACTTTGAATTCTAATTATATTTAATTTATAAAATTTTACTTTTTTAACACAAGTTTTTAAAATATATCTTATTTTAAAAAAGTTTGATGTTTATAAAAATTTGTTTACGTAGAAATAACATTCATAAATCTTTATTTACTAAAAAACATTTTTTTATCTAAAAATGAATAATATTATTAGTAATTAGAGTAAATTAAACTTTTTGTCATTTAGGTTTATACCAAATTTTATGTTTCGTCTTTAAATTAAGCAAATTATAGTAAACGTCCTTTATGTTATATATTTTGCAACACTTTATGACCTTTAATCTACCGGTCGTTAATTTTATCCGTTAAATCAGGTCACGAGCCTCGCATGCGGGGTAACTTGGTCTTTTTAAGTTTTATCCTTACTAATAAAATATAAAATGGATGAAGGAATGAAATGAATGAGGGAATGAAATGAATGAGGGAATGAAATGAATGAGGGAATGGAATGAATGAGGGAATGAAATGAATGAGGGAATGAAATGAATGAGGGAATGAAATGAATGAGGGAATGAAATGAATAAGGGAATGAAATGGATAAGAAAATGAAATAAATCGTTTCATTTCATTGTTCTGTTTGGTTACCATTTAGTAATAAATTAATCATTGCTTTGTGTTGTTTGTTACGTATAAAAAACCAAATCAATGAAATGTAAAAGTGGTTATTATGGTGATGGTGAATGATGTGAGTGTGTTGAAATGATATTTTAAGTGTATAAATGTTAAATATTAAGTATGATCACGCATATATATGCATTTGATTATTTTGAATAGGTTAACTAAGAGTTTGAAGTGATTTTGTAGGTAAAATTACCAAGTTGGAAGCTTACATGGTGAAACAAGGCATTGGAGGGGTCAAGAAATTGTAAGGCCCCGATTTCCGGGACACTTACTGTTGGTCATTCATTGCACATAAAACATATAATTTCATTAAATTAAAGAAAACTTTGCAGCGGAATCATCAAAATAGACATCTCATTCCATTATAAAAGCTTTTACAAAACAATACATCATTATCAAGTTACAAAATACATGTTGCATTACATCACAAAAACATTATAAAAATGGATGCCATCTAAAAGAGCTGAGTAGCTGCCCCGTGCCATCCTCAGCAACATTACCTGCCAACTGGAAACACATAAAAGTCAGCGTTGCTAAGTGAGTTCTAGTTTTTTTAAAACATACTTTATCCTTCGTTTAAAACCGTCATTTACTTTCTTTCAAATCATAACAGCCTTAGAATATGATCACACATCGTACGTACACATAGATAATAGTTATTATCTTCATCATCGTTCATTTCGTACATTTATTATCTTTTGTTTTCATCTAGGTTCTGTCATGTGCTTAACCCCCCTTTACAGCACCAAGCAATTCATCTAGTGTTAAGCGACAAGGACCCCATACATCTGGTCAATCACAAAGATTGAACCCCCGTGTGCATCCTCATGGGGTATTTAACCCGCACACAGTTAAGCTGACAACCCCTCATTGGGTGTGAACCTCCATACATATGCTTGATCACACGGATCAAGCCCTAGTGTGCATCCTCATAGGGTAGCTAACCCGCACACGGTTGAGCTAACACTCCTCATTGAGTGTGAACCTCCATACATTTGCTTGCAAGCCTTTCTTTCGTTCATTCATTCGTTAATGCATGCATTCTTTCATTTCATTCCTCTTTTCATTATCTTCCACTTTACGTTGCATAATACTTTTCATTTCATTCATTAACATGCCACGTAAAGCCACGGGAAAATAATCACACATATCAAGGAACATCAACATAAACATACAAACATCGCCATACACGGCACCGTCATACATATGTAACATACGTAATCATACATCATCATCATGCATAAACATAAAACATCATACATGCCCATCATAACGCCTATGACCTTAAAAGTCAACTTATATGAACGTCCGAGAACCTCCCACGTCAAAACCTACATCTACGCATCACCCCGAAAGTCAAAAAGTTAAACTATGCTTTTTCGGGCACACGAGCCCTATTTGAGTGTATGGGCACCCTTCAGTCGCATGGCATCCCAGACGACTGAACACTAGGCGAATAAACACCAAGCGAATGGACCCTATGCGAATGGACCTATGCGGATGGTCACTATGGGCGAATGAACCCAATGCGGATGAATACCTAGGCGTATGGACCTCAGTCGCATGACCCCCATGTGAATGAACCTCAGTCGCACGACTCACAAGCGTATGGACCCCAGTCGCACGACTCACATGCGAATGAACCTCAGTCGCATGCCATTCAGTCGCATAGCCCTAGCTGATGCAGAATGCAGTTCATCCCGAACCCAATCTACACTTTCTTGTCTCCAAACCCTCTCAAACCTGTTCTAAGCTCAAATCAACCATCCTAAACCTTAGAAACACATATCACAACACCATTCAAACACACACAAGCCCGAAAACAAACCCCACTCACATCACACACAAACACATACATACATTTCAAAACACACATTTTAAAAATGGGTTTTACTATATGTTCCAACCCCAAATCATTTGAAATCATGTAAAAGAGGGGTCCTAGAACTCACACAACCAACCCCGTCAAGTAGAGCTTCAATCCAACCCACTACACCTTAACTTTTGCGCTCGAATCCACGAAAAGCGAAGCTTGAAACCTCTTTTATTTCTCTCTTCTCTCCTGGCTGAATTTTGTAAATGTGGGGAAGGGTGTGGGCTGCCTTCCCCCTCTTATACTCCCACTCATTCAAGTTTTTCCCGTTTGACAAGTTCAGTCCCTTGACTTTGGAGTTTATGTCTTTTCTTTCTCTTTTCCTTCTTTCTTTGGCTTCAAGGGAAATAATCAGGTGTTACAAGTCCGCCCCCCTTAAACAGGTTTCGTCCCCGAAACCTGTTATTCCTCGAACAGACGTGGGTAATGCTGTCTCATCTCTTCTTCAGTCTCCCACGTAGACTCGGATCCTTCCTGTGCTTCCACTATACGCGCACAAGAGGAACCACTTTATTCCTCAGCCTCTTCTCTTTTCGATCAATGATCGCCACCGGTTGCTCCACATAATTGAGCTGTTCATCTACTTCGATATCCTCCAGTGGTATAATCATATCCTCGTCTGTTAGACACTTTCTTAGATGAGATACATGGAATGTTGGGTGAATTCCACTTAACTCATCTGGTAACTCCAATCTATAGGCCACCTCTCCTACTCTAGCAATGATTCGGAAAGGCCCTATGTATCTCGGGCTTAACTTGCCCCGCTTTCTGAACCGAATGATACCTTTCCAAGGTGAGACTTTCAACATAACCCTGTCACCCACCTAGAACTCAATCGGTCTATGTCGTTTATCAGCATACGACTTCTGTCTATCTTTGGCTGCCTTCATGAAGGCCTTGATCTTTTCAAGCTTCTCAGTCGTAGCCTCGATTACCTTGACGTTTCCTAATTCTTTATGACCAATATCACCCCAACACACGGGTGTTTGGCATCTCCTACCGTATAGCATCTCATAAGGGGGCATACCAACGCTGGCATGATAGCTGTTGTTATATGAGAACTCAGCTAATGGTAAGTGGTCATCCCAACTTCTCCAAAATCGATAACACAAGCCCAAAGCATATCCTTCAATATCTGAATGGTCCTTTCTGACTAACAATCCATTTGGGGATTATAAGCTGTGCTAATATGCAACCTCGTCCCCATATCCAAAATTTTGATGTAAACTGGGTGTCACGATCAGACACAATAGACACCGGTACACCATGACAAGTTACAATCTTCTAAATGAAAAGATCCGCCAACCTCTCGGATGAATATGTCTCGCGGATCGGTAGAAAGTGAGCACTATTCGTCAGACGATCAACAATCACCCATATAGCATCATACCCTTTCAGAGTACGTGGTAGCTTCATAATAAAATTCGTGGTGATGTGCTCCCACTTCCACTCCGGTATATACAAAGGTTGGATCTTCCCATATGGCTTCTGATGCTCGGCCTTCACTTGTAGACAAGTAAGGCATTTACTCACATACTCCACCACATCGCGTTTCATACTCGATCACCAATAGTCTTTCTTCATGTCTTGGTACATCTTTGTAGCATCGGGATGAATAGAGTATCGAGTCTTATGAGCTTCGTCCATAATCTTCATGCGTAGATCCCCAAAACGAGGAATCCACATCCGTCCGAATCGGGTTCTAACGCCGAGTGTGTTTTCACCCAATTCCGCAATCAGACCTCTCATTCTTTCAGAGTTAAGATGCTCTTCTTTCAATGTCTCATCTTGAAACTCTTTGACTTGCTTTATCACATCAGAGCTCATGATCAACTGGTATGCTTTTACCCGAATCGGTTTGGGTCTCTCTTTTTGGCTAAGGGCGTCTGCCACCACATTGGCTTTACCCGGATGGTAATGGATCTCGCAATCATAATCCTTTATAAGCTCCAACCATCTCCTCTGCCTCATGTTCAAATCTTTCTGCTCAAAGAAGTACTTCAAGCTTTTGTGGTCGGTGAATATGGTGCACTTTGTACAGTATAGGTTGTGCCTCCAAATCTTTAACGCAAAGACCACGGCTGCTAGCTCCAAGTCATGAGTAGGATAATTGACCTCATGAACCTTCAACTGTCGGGATGCATAGGCTATAATCTTTCCTCTCTACATTAACACACACCCCAATCCAAGTAGGAAGCATCAGAATAAACCACCAGATCTTCACTTCCATCGGGTAATGACAGAACAAGAGCTTGAGTCAATCTCGCCTTTAATTCCTCGAACGCCTTCTCTTGAGGTTGACCCCGTATGAACTTCATATCTTTCTGGGTCAACTTGGTTAGTGGAGAAGCGATCTTAGAGAGTCTTGAATGAATATTTTATAATAACCCGCCAAACCCAAGAAACTACGAATCTCGGATGGCGTCTTCGGAGACTTCCACTGCATCACCGCCTCCACCTTTGCCGGGTCCACCAAAATTCCCTCGGGATTCACCACGTGACCCAAAAACTGAACCTCGCACAACCAAAATGCGCACTTGGAGAACTTGGCCTACAACTTCTCATTTCTCAACGTCTCTAGAACCTCCTGAATGTGACCGGCATGCTCTATCTCTCTCTTTGAATAAATTAGGATATCATCAATAAACACAATCACTGATTTATCTAACATCAACCGACACACTCGATTCATTAGAACCATAAAAGCAGCTGGCGCGTTGGTCAAACCAAATGACATAACGAGGAACTCGTAGTGACCATAACGCGTGCAAAAAGCTGTTTCAGGGATATCCTCCTCCTTCACCTTCAACTGATGGTAACTAGATCGAAGGTCTATCCTTGAAAACCAACTGGCACCTTGAAGCTAATCAAACAAGTCATTAATTCTTGGTAAGGGGTAGCGGTTTTTTATCGTCAACTTATTCAGCTCACGGTAGTCAATACACATCCTCATACTACCATCTTTCTTCTTCACGAATAAGACCAGAGCACCCCAAGGAGAGATACTCGGTCTAATAAACCCCTTATCAAGAAGCTCTTGCAGTTGCTCCATTAACTCTTTCATCTCAGTCGGAGCCAACCGATACGGTGCCTTGGCATCAGGTTGGGCACCTGGTATCAAGTCAATCTGGAACTCGATCTCACGGTTAGGTGACACTTTGGGTAAGTTTTCAAGAAACACATCTGGGAAGTCACACACAACCGGTACATCAGATAGTTGTGGTGTTGGTGTTTCTACATCCTTCACGTAAGCCAGTAGGCACTACATCCGCGCCTTATGCACTTTCCCGCCACCGCCATTGAGATTACTTTCGGGATCGTCGTGACCCGATCCCTATAAACTGTCACCAAACTCCCATTAGGCGCTGTTGACCGAATCATCTTCTTGCGACACACAATGTTCACCTCGTAGTCCGCTAACCAATCCATTCCAAGAACTACATCGAAACCATCTAAGGTCATCACGAATGGTCTGACAGGAAATTTATGACCTTCTAATTCCACATCACAGCCTTCTATCATCTCAGAAATCTTGGTAGACTTGCATATAGTAGTTTCTACATCAAAGGGCGCATCACACTCCTACTACTAACACGCACTTTAGCACATAAAGCAACAGAAATAAAACTTTTACTGGCACCAGAATCAAATAACACGGAGGCTAAAGTTTGGTTTACTAGAAACGTAGTTGACAATACATCAAGGTCCGTCCTAGCTTCCTCCCGCGTCATCGTAAACACTCTGGCGCTCGCCCTTGGTCCTTCTTCTCCGGTCTTCTTCACCCAAAACCCTCAGCCCTCAGCTTCTTACATTCCCTACTCATGTGACCACTTTCCCCACAGTTGAAACACCTCATAGCCCCACAACCTCTAGCCATATGACTAGACTTCCCGCACTTGAAACATATGTTTGATCCCCATTTGCATTCCCCCGAATGCTCCTTCCCACATTTGCCACACCTCTTCGACCCCGTACCAGGTGTGACCACACGACGATCATCCACCCGTGCCTTCTTGTTACTCGTCGAGGCACCACCCCGACCAAACTCTTCCCATTCCAACTTCGATCACCACCACCCTTCTTGCTTGCCTCAGCCACCACCACCTCTCGCTCATCATACAATCTTCCTGCCAAATCAACTGTCGACCTAAACGTGCTCGGTCGGGCAGCGATCATGTGCCTATGGATATCCGCCGACAAACCTCGGATGTACCTCTTGATCTTTCGTGACAAAGGCTTCACTTGGTCCGGCACCAAACGTGCCATCTCATTGAACTTGGTGGTGTACTGTTGATGTGTCATCATCCCTGCCTCCGGCTGCAGGAACTCTCTTTCCACCTTATCCATTTCCTTATGAGGACAAAACTCCTCAATCACCAACTTTTTCAGCTCAGACCATCTCATCCTCCCAATAGCCCGACTTCCCTCAGCTTGGACAATATTGTCCCACCAGCATAAAGCTGAGTCCACGAAAGAATGGGCAACAAATTTCACCTTCTGGTCTTCTCGACCTCGTTGATATATAGAACAACTTCCATTTCTCTCACCCACTAGTGAGCAATAGCAGCAGTGCCATTACTATCAAAAGTAGGGGCTTGTATCTTTGAAACACCCCGTAGTTAGAGCCTTGTGCCGCCTCTGGCGTAGGCTCCTCTTCTTCCTCTTCTTCTTCGTCATCAGACAAAACCGTCTCAGTCTCGGGCTATCTTCTTTCGCCCGTGGGTCTACTTCTTTCTTTCCTTTCTCCTTCCTCACAGCCTTGATAATTTTGGTCACCACAGATGGTAAGATTGTTTGCATGACCTGATGCACCTCTTCAACAACAGCCTCCTTCACTAAGGCCCTTAAGTTTGCACTCTCATCACCGCCCTTAAGTTTGCACTCTCATCACCGCCCTCTGGATGAGGAGTCTCTGGTTCTACATGAACCACCTTTTCAACTCTGTGTCTTCCTCTCTTGGGTCACGGTTCTGCTCCACGACCTCCACCACATGAAGCTTTTGAAGATCTAACACCAGCCATCCACACACACACTGAAAGATTCAAACACCAATACGATCATTCAAGGGAACAACTTAGTTTATGTCAAGTATAGTAAGTCCCTAATTACAGTGGCCAGTTGTAATTAGCCACTTACTTTACTCTTCATACCCCAAGCATTTCCTATCCTGACTATATCAGTATCTAAATCTACAAACAACACATAAACCACATAACATGCGCACATAATGCCGGTTAACATTAAGAAAAAACCTGATGGCACGAAGCTACTCAGACTAGCATCCCTTCCTTTCCATCCTATTTTCAGTTTAAGTTTATTTTAAAAATTTACCCGTTTCATTTAAACTTTGGCTCTGATACCAACTTGTACGGGCCCGGTTTTCGGGACACTTACAGCTCGTCAATCATTGCACATAAAACATATAATTTCATTAAATTAAAGAAAACCTTGCAGTGGAATCATCAAAATAGACATCTCATTTCATTATAAAAGCTTTTGAAAAACAATACATCATTATCAAGTTACAAAATACATGTTTCATTACATCACAAAAGCATTATAAAAATGGATGCCATGCAAAAGAGCTGACTAGCCGCCCCGTGCCATCCTTAGGAACATTACCTGCCAACTGGAAACACATAAAAGTCAGTGTTGCTAAGTGAGTTCTAGTTTTATAATAAAACATACTTTATCTTTCGTTTAAAACCGTTATTTACTTTCTTTTAAATCATAACAGTCTTAGAACATGATCACACATCGTACGTACACATACATAATAGTTATTATCTTCATCATCGTTCATTTCGTACATTTATTATCTTTCGTTTTCATCTAGGTCTTGTCATGTGCTTAACCCCCCTCTAGAGCACCAAGCAATTCATCTAGGGTTAAGAGACAAGGACCCCATACATCTGGTCAATCACAAAGATTGAACCCCTGTGTGCATCCTCATGGAGTATTTAACCCGCACACAGTTGAGTTGACAACCCCTCATTGGGTGTGAACCTCCATACATATGCTTGATCACACGTATTAAGCCCAGTGTGCATCCTCATGGGGTAGCTAACCCGCACACGGTGGAGCTAACACTCCTCATTGAGTGTGAACCTCCATACATTTGCTTGCAAGTTTTTCTTTCATTCGTTCATTCGTTAATGCATGCATTCTTTCATTTCGTTCCTCTTTCTATTATCTTCCACTTTACGTTACATAATACTTTTCATTTCATTCATTAACATGCCACGTAAAGCCACGGGAAAATAATCACACATATCAAGGAACATCAACATAAACATACAAACATCACCATACACGGCACCATCATACATACGTAACATACATCATCATCATACATAAACATACAACATTATATATCATTGGGCGTATGGGCACCCTTCAGTCGCATGGCCTCCCAGACGACTGAACACTAGACAAATGAACACCAAGCGAATGGACCCTATGCGAATAGACCTATGCGGATGTCACTATGGGCGAATGAACCCATTCGGATGAATACCTAGGTGTATGGACCTCAGTTGCATGACCCCAATGCGAATGAACCTCAGTCGAATGACTCACAAGCGTATGGACCCCAGTCGCATGACTCGCATGCGAATGAACCTCAGTCGCATGCCAATCGGTCGCATAGCCCTAGTTGATGAAGAATGCAGTTCATCCCGAACCCAATCTGCACTTTCCGATCTCCAAACCCTCTCAAACTTGTTCTAAGCTCAAATCAACCATCCTAAACCTTATAAATACATACCACAACACCATTGAAGCACACACAAGCCTGAAAACAAACCCCACTCCTATCACACACAAACACATACATACGGGTTCAACACACACATTTCAAAAACGGGTTTTACTATGTGTTCCAGCCCCAAATTAGTTGAAATCATGTAAAAGAGGGGTCCTAGAACTCACACAACAAACCCTGTCGAGTAGAGCTTCAATTCAACCCGCTACACCTCAACTTTTGTGCTCGAATCCATGAAAACCGAAGCTTGAAACCTCTTTTCTCCCTCTCTTCTCTCTTAGCTGAATTTTGTAAGTGTGGGGGAGGGTGTGGGCTGCCTTCCCCCTCTTATACTCCCACTCATTCAAGTTTTTCCCGTATGGCAAGTTCGGTCCCTTGACTTTGGACTTTATTTCTTTTCTGTCTCTTTTCCTTCTTTCTTTGGCTTCAAGGGAAATAACCGGCGTTACAGAAATAAAGATTCAAAGTGCAGCAGAAAAGCTCCTATCGTAGCCTCTACTACAGCCACTGTAGGCTACGCCAACGTCAACTAAAAAACAGTAGAAATCACCCCAGCGTAGGCTACGCTGGCTGGCGTAGCCTACGCCAGGACCTCCGTGAAATACCTATTAAACCACGTTTTTGTTTGGTTTCACCCACCACTTGCCCCCCATTCGACCTGAGACGATTTTGGAAGTTCCTAGGCCTAAAATTTATCATTTCACATCATTTTAACAGCATTCAATAACCCATTATGCAAATCAACAACGATTTTGAAGATCATTCAAGAACAATGAGCGGCTAGTCTTCCCGTGATCTACTTCGGGTAACGGATTTTGTGTGATTAGGTTCTCGTTTTTGTTTGACTTGTGTTGGATTAAACTTTAGAACCCGTAAAGTTTTTTTATAAGTATGACTTGTGTTTTGATTGTTTAAACAATTATGTTGGTTGATCTTGATTTGAATGTCATATAATTTTGCGCGAGTTGTATGTTTACAAAGTTTGGGTTACTAATTGAATTGGTATTGTGTATTAAGACCCATTAAGTCTTGATTATTGATATCACTTAATCAATACACGCATAGAATCCCCGTTAAGGATTTCTACCAAGTTAAACTAAACGATCACTGAAAACCAAACCTTAATCCTAGAGTGGATTACTCGTTTTTATAATTATCTTTTTAATCAAGTTTACTCATTTGCAATTTGTTTTTTTACTTAATTATTTTATCATTCTAAAATCCATTTTTCGTAGCCAAGAGGCAATAGTTTAAATATTCAATGATTTGGTTTTAGTTACATAACTTATATTAAATAATCAAACGAATCGTGTAACACTAACCATATGTTCCTCGTGGATGCGAAACCTAACTTACCCTAGCTGCATAGGTTAATTAGGTTTTTGCATGACCCCAACAATAGGTCATCAGCGAGTGGTGGTAGTGGTCGGCGGAGGCCCAACGGTGGTTCTCGGCGGCGACAGTGGTCGACGATGGTTTCCGGAGGCGGCGGCGGTTTCCGTGGTGACGATGGTGGCTTGAGGGTGGTTTCTGGTGGCAGTGGTGGCCAACGGTAGTTTTCGGTGGCGGCATGGCCTTCGGTGGTTTCCGGCAGCGGGGGGCTCCGATGGTGGTGTTCCCGGGGCGGTGGTGGTTGTTGTGGTGGGTGAGTGGTGTGGTGACTAATGGTGGGTGAGTGGTGTGGTGACTAAAAGGATGGAATGTAAAAAAAAGAAAATGGGTGGGTGGAATGAATTTGAAGGAATGAAATCAGCTACGTAATGGTTTTATTTCCATTACCTTCACCAACCAAACATGACTTTTTTTATTCATTATCAATGGTTCATTCCATTCCGCCCCTCATTCCTGCATACCCCACACTCCTCCCTTACACCTTTTTTCTTTCTTAACTCTCTCTCTTCACACAAAAAACAACCGAACCATCCATTCGCCACTGCCACCATCCACCTTTGATTACTCTCTTTCTACTCTTACTCTACTTTCTTTTCTTCCCAGATCCACCACCATCACACCATTTCTATCAAATCCTACCATATCAATCATAATTACATCTTTTTTTCACCACCCGACAAGCCCCACCACTATGGCATCACTACCCCCCAATAGATATAACCGAAAACATCACAAGATCTTTCATCACCCTTAATCCTTTAGATCCTGTGGTATTTCTTCAAAAAATGGTGCCACAAGCTCTACCATCATATTCATCAACTTCTATGGAGGAAATTATCGATACCATCATGGTTAGTACATTCCCCCGATTGAATCATTAGAATGATGTGTTGACCGGTTCAAAAGGGGTTTACAATAGATGCTTATGGCGATTGTTTTTGCAACTAAAGAAGGTATTGGTGTGGCTGCTCCTACGATGATCAATGGAGATGCTCCCATGGTGGTCGCCGGAGAGAGAGTCGATGGTGGAGGAGGAGTGGTGGTGACGTGTGGTGGTGGCGGTGAAGGTAGAGAGTGTTCTTTGTGTAGAAAGACGGTAGAGAGTGAGTTGAGGATGGGGCTTAATGATGCTTATATTAGGTACTAGTTAGAGCTCATGTATTACATGGGTGGAAAAATAAACATATTAAAATTATTAGTTTATGAATATTTTATTTTTTAATGTTATTATCTATTGATGAATAAAAACATAATGAATATTTAAAAGTTATAACATATAATGAATTGAAATTATTATTTTATATTTAATATTTATTAATAAATTAATAAAATAACTACATTTATATTTTAAACGTTTAATAATTTAGTTTACTTATTTACAATATTTATCATTTAATATGAGATAGAAAAGAAACACACATATAATTATATTTTTTAAACATATTTTAGTTAAAAGGAAAGTCAAATTAATTGTTTTTGTATTTATTAGAGAAACGGGAAATAAGTTTTTTTATGCTAGAACGATGACACGTGTTTTTAATATGCTAGAATAATAATACGTGTCTTAAGAATTTTTTTAATTATAGGTTATAGATTAAAAAACTATTTTAACCTCATGTGAGTGGTATATCCATTCATTTGACGTTAAAATTAGATGCTGTTAGTGAAAAGGACGAATTCTGTAAACTTTTTCAAACATAAAGAAATTTATTTAGTTTAAGGTTGAAACTTGAAATTTACTATAAACCTAAATGATGAAAAATGTAATTTATTTTAGTAATTAATATATTAATTTAATAGATTAGAAAAACAAAAAAAATTAATAAGAAGAATATGATGCTCACACAATTTTTTTAATTATTATTTTATTAAAGTAAGAAAATTACCGTATAACAATGTAACATCTTTATTTAAAATTAAGGTATACATTATTAGCTTATTACTTCTTGAAAATTAGTTATATTTGTTTATTCTTTGAAGTTCGACCATAAAGTTTCTTTTTTAACATTATCAACTTTAATTAAACTTAAATATGAGGAATTTTTAATCACTCTTATCATGTGTTTTGATGTAAAATAAAATTGGAACAGAAACGTACAAGTCATCAACACGATTTCACGTTTGTTTTTTATAAAGTGACGAGACTTATCTTTTTCATTTTATAAAATTCTGAATATATCGTTACGGCGTTTTTTAATCTATATCTAAATATAAACTTTATTATAAACTAAGCATTGCAAAATCCTCAAGACAACCCTAACGCCATGGCTTACGTTGTAAATAAAACCAACAAAAACCTAAAGAAACCAAGTTGCAGTAAAAACTACCGTTGTGTTATTTTCTTTTTAAGAAAGAAGTAGAAATAAAGTGAAAGGAATTGGAAGTAAGTTTTTTCAATAGTTTTTTGTCCCCACTTCCCTTTCAAATAGAAGAAAACGACAGAAAGTGAAAGAAAAGGTGTTAATAATCTTTTAAATTATCAACTTTTACCATCGGAACTAGTTTATATATTCCTAATTAGGTTAGTTCTCGTGTAATACACGAATTGAAGACATAAAATATTAAATAATAATTAATAAAAACTTATGCATTATAAATCACACTTAAAGATAAAATATGATTATAATTATGTATAAATAACTACTTTAAGTAAATAAACAATAATGTATTTTTCTTAAACTTTTGTTTTTATAAAAAATTAGTAGGCAACCCCACGCTTCGCGGCGGGTCTTGTGTTGTGTAATTCCAATCAATACAAACCGCACCGTTTATACTAAGTGATTAGATAAAAATTGAAGCTCCAAATGAATGTATAATTGAAATTAAAATAAGAATTATAAAGCTTTTACCGTTAATACAACATCGACACGTTAAATAACCGGTACAAATGCTTTGAACTTTTGATAAATAAAGAGGAAACCTAAATTGTGAAATAATCTAAGTCTAAAAAAAGTCACCAAAGGGCTTAGATTTATTAAAAAAAGAGAAGCTAGACTGTTATATAAATTGAAGTCGTTCAAAGGCAACACGCATTGCGGCACGTGTACTTAGGCATAGTGGCATGTCAAACACGTATTACAAAATACATTCGCATGGGCCATTCGCATGAGAACTTCATTATGTTAAGTTTGAATGTATTAATTAATAAACATTATGTGTAACCATTCAAACAATCACTATCCTAATTAACCAATTCAATATCGACTCATTAATGAAATATTAGACATTACAAATCACAAACAATCAATATCATTTCATTAATCATATCAAATTACATCAGAATCAGATAACAAGATCTATTACATTTCATATCATGATCTAGGGACATACATGTATCAACAAACTCCCCCTTGGACCTAGATCTCTCTAATGTCTTGTTTTCTGCATCACCTCCTCATATTTCTTGTACTTGTCCTCTTTTGTGACTCCCGCGTGAATCTCAAACGCGAAGCAGAGTCTTATGACATTTTGAAACGGGAGGGCTTGTACAATATCTTGCGTATCATAGAACAGTGGCCACTTGTATAGCGTGTAGACATCATTTTCTGACAAGTTGGTAAGCCACATTAGGTCGAATACCCTGATCGTATCCATTTGGCCCTCTTTGTTTAGGACTATGACCGCTTCTGCTGTTCTCCAATCGTAGTACCACCACTTAAAGTGTGGAGTGAAGTCCTGTGGCATTTTCCTGAGTGGGATTCTTGACATGTGCGTGGAGGACTCCACTTCAACACTATCTTCGGCTTTCCAGTAATGGCATCAACCTCAGACCTTCTGATATACCTTGTAGGCTGTTGGGGTCTGAAGTTAACCCACCTGGTGTGGTACTCCTTCTTTAGGGCAGCCTCGAACCAGCCTGACATCTTCCTCGGGTCAGCATACAAAAGCTTTAGTTTGGCCAGCTGGTTGAGCTCAAAACCTGGTAGAGTCTTCAGATCATGTGGGAATCTGAAGTACTCTATGCCCTTTTCCCTCTTAACTGCATATACGTTAAGATCCTCAAAATACACCCACGCTATGATCCTGCCAGTCACCTTATGATGTTTCTTGACTCTGTAGAGTTTGGTGTAGGCATCCTGTTTCGGTGCAGTGCGTTGGGCTCTAATTTCTTCAAAACACGTAGCCCACTCAGCCTTTCGGATATCGACATCATCATTTGAGGCTTGGGCTATTTCCTCTACTTTCTCCGACTCCTGCTCCATCTTATCTAACACCTCAAAAGTATCGCTGACGAGAGATTCACCCAGATTGGGGACCACATTTCCCTCATTGTCAACGTACTGAGGGTAGTGCTCGGCGGTGACATCTTCAATCTCGATTTCATCAACATCGTTGAGCTCTTCGTCACTGGTCGAGTCGCATGTCGGAGCATCCTTCACTATCTCATCTGGATTGAGCTTGAAGATCTCTACGAGTTGCTCGTTTGATAGGTCGTGAATTATTTCCCCTTCTTCAGGTGTATAACTCACCGACCTCCTTACTATCCCTTGCAGATCAAGAATCATTGTTAGCTGAGTCTTGACCTGCTAAAGGGGAGCAACATCAAACTCATCCCTTTGGTAATTGGATCTGTTTGATTTACACACATTCAACATATCAACCATTAGTAATTAATCAAAACAAAATGCATTAAACTTAATTTAAACATTGAATACATAGGTTTCAATACATGATTCAAATACAAAAGTAATTAAATACATAAACATCTAATCTTTACTTTTGTCTTGTATCATCGTCTCGTCACTTGGTGGAGCAGAGGAAGAAGCTGGTTGGTCTTGTCTGTTCTTGGACCTCCTCTCTTGACCTGAAGCAGAGGCCGGTGCAGCTGTATCTCTTCCTGTTGTATCATCATCATCATCATCCTTCTCCTCTGTCCTTTCTTCTTCTGTCCCCTCATCCTCCTCTGTCTCATCCTTATCATCATCTTCATCATCATCATCACCATCATCTCCGTCTCCCTCTTTGATCTTCAAGGGCCCTCCTTAGATCCTTTAGCTTTAACATGATCGTCTTCTTCGCCTCCTCCAACTCCTCTATCTTCTTGTTTGATGTGACACTATGTGCTTGGAGTTGGGCTATCTCATGGCTCTGAGCAGCCATCTGTTGGGCCTGCTCCTCTATCACTCGAGCCTGCTCTTCTATCTGGTGAGACTGAGCAGCAGTAAGATCAGCAAGTTGGCGGATCTGGGCCGCCTTCTCCTCGTCTGCAGCTAATAGCCGCATCACCATCCTGTTGAGCGCAGACAACTGTTCCTCTACCCCAATTGGAGGTAGAGGTGATCCATAAGTATGAGATGGATGGGCTGAGGATCCAGCTTGGTGGGTAGTGGTGGTGGTGGTGGCTGTAGTGAAGATGGGTCTGTGAAATGGTGGAGGTGATGTGGGAGTGAAAGATATGGTGGTAGATGGAATCTGTATAGTGGTGGGAGGTGTGGTGGTGGTAGTAGTAGTTGTGGTGGCTGTGGTGGCTGTGGTGGTAGATGGTGTGGTTGTGGTGGTGGATGGTGTGGCTGTGGAAGTGGTAGTGGTGGTGGCAGATGTGGTGGCTGTGATGGTAACGAAGGTGAGTCGTCTTTTCTTCTTCTTCTGACCATGGGGCCGAGCCATCCTTTTCCTCCTCGTTCCCGTTGAGGTGGATGCTCCCCCTACAACCCTGCTAGCTGACTCCGGTGCATAACTCGGATCAGTGGTTGTCTCTCCTGAGTCTCTTGGGCGTTCACCAACCGCCCTTAGCCCATGTTCTGTGGGAACAACCTTGCTTCCCATAGTACGTGTCAAGGGCTCCTCGTCCAACTTCTCTTCCTCCTCACCAGGAACAAAATCCTGATGGAAACTAGCAGACTCGGCTATGTCTCCAGCTGGGGCGGACACTGGAGGTATAACATCAGAAACTGAGCCTCTCGGTGGAGTAGGCATATCATTCCCAGCGTCCCCACTGTCGTCATCATCAGAGTTATGCTCTGGGAGCAATAGCCTCTCGTCATCAGAATCACTATCATCATGACGCCATTTGCATCTCCCCGGCGCCACATATCTCTCGTTGGCCAAATGGCCAATCAACCTCTTCACCTGGGGCTTCACTTGCTTGCCCCTATACACCCTCATCCGACCCAAGGTCGTGTCATCCATAATCTCCAAAGCAACTGCATCATGACTCTCCTTGGGAAGTAGTGGCAGTTTCTCGTTGAAGATCAACTGTAGAAACCTGGGGTACATACAAAATCCTTCCTTCCCTTTTGCCTCCAGGTTCTCCACCAAATACGAGAGGATCATACTCGAAAAGCTGAAAGGGTGGTTCAGCACCAGTGCCACGTAGGCATTCTGAATCTGGTCTGATAGATCATCGAACCCACCCTCCTCGAAGCAATGCACTTTAGGATCACATGCGCCAAGTACTTGTACTGGGGGCACAGGTTGCTCTTGTTGAGCACACCTGAGTTTATGTCCCCAGCGTACTTGATCCTGAGGAAGCAGCCTCTCACAGTCAGTGGATGTAATCTGGTGGGGTGATTCGTATCGTCCCCAAACTCAAGAACTCTCTGGATATCAGCAGCAGTAACCTCGATATCATGACTCAGAATGGAGCTCCGTATACTGTACGGCTCACGAGAGCGATCAACTGAGGCATTCTCCCAGAATGCCTGGTGTAATGACCTATAGGGCGTGCAAGGTGTAGATATAGCCTTATGTATCCGGGAACGTCTAAGGAAAGCTATAATCTCTGTGAACTCGGCCCCGTTTCGAGTAGTATGATGCAAGTGAGCACATATGTTGTGCTTTGGATTAATGGACCATCTATCAGCCATTTTCCTGAAACACACGACACAGAACCATTAGTACATAATACATCAAAATTCAGTTCTAAGTGTAATGTTTAAATTCATTTTGATTCATTCGTGCGAATGAATCATGCGACTGAAGTCATTTGGTTGTTCTTTCATGCGACTGAGCTCGTTCGGGTGAATGAGACATGCGACTGAGTTCAATCTGCTGACTGAGTCTGCGATTGGTTCAGTCGCCCGACTGAGCTCATTCGAATGGTTCATTCGGCCGATTGACCCAATCTCAAGTTTCAATCGTGCGATTAGAGTTCATCCGAACGACGAGTCGCCTGTCCCACTGTTCAGTCGCCTGCTGTTCGAATCTTGACCAAAACAAGTGATTCAACATGAGTTACCAGTTCAATAGACTCGCCATTTAGTCACTAATAACCTATTAAACTTAATTTTAACATTTTGCATAGTTTAGGTTGGTTATTAGGTCATTTATAGTCCATTTCTTGTTTTCATTCGAATATCACCAAATTAGGGTTCCATTCCTTCTGTTTTCGGTGCGATATCAATGCCATCTACCTGTATATAAGTCAACGAACCTCAGAAGATCAATAGCAATGTGAAAACAAGGTCTAGAGAAATTTTGGCAGAGTAACGGGAAGAAATGCGATTTGGGAGCGATTGGGAGTGATGAGTAAAATGCGATCGACTGTGGCCCTTTAAATATTGAAACTGAGCTCAATCGGCCGACTGGCCTCATTCGATCAGTTCATTTGGGCGACTGAGTCTCAATCGTGCGATTGGCCCCGTCAGTCGCATGCAGTTGACCGACTGAGGTTCAGTCGGTTGACTGACTCAATCGTGCCCTTTCATTCGCACCTTCAGTTAACCGACTGAGTCTCAGTCGGTCGACTGATTCATTCGCCCCCTTCCATTCGGTCGAATGATCATTCTGATAAGCCATTCGGATGAATGGCTCAATCTCATGTCCAGTCGTGCGAATGGGAGCCATTTGCATGGTTGGTCCATACTCATGGTCCAATCGTGTGAATGGGTCACACTTAGTAAATTTTTCTGCCATTTTGAACATTTTACTTTTAAGATGCTTTTAACTTTTGAAATTAGCATTATGAGCTTTTGATCATCTCAGACATGATCATTTTAACTTCAAACCTTTTGATCACCTCAGACGTGACTCTTTTAAACACTTTGTCACCTCAGACGTGACTGTTTTAAACTTTGAAAACTCATGTGGTCATCTTAGACATGACCCTTTTAGTGAGTTGATCCCTTCCTGATTTTCATGATGTAGTCCGCCAAACAAACAAAACTAAAAGACTAAGTAAAATAAAAAAAACTAACGTACAAAAATAAAACTTGTTTTTGGCTTTTTGTGAGAGATAAATCCTAAGATGAAATCTACGGGATTTGGTTCTGGAATAGGCAGCTTCAACTTAGATTGACCACACCTGGACCAATTCAATTTTGGAATCATACAGGCAAGTCAAATCATTTGGGACTTGTTATCAAAATCTTTTGATACTCTATTCTTGGTTTTCATCCAGAGTCGTTAGCAACTTTTAGGAAATCATACTGGAACTATTAGATTACCACATTGATTTGAACTTTCAAGAATTGCAGCCACAATGATTGTCAATATTTTTGTCCTCTTAAATCCATACACAGAATTTTGACACAGACTGGTGATATATTTAGGTTTAATTATTTCAACTAACATTTGTGGATCCCACACTTATATGGTAATCAACATTCCTTAGGAGCTTTTGAGCGGTCTACGGGTATTTTTACAAGAAGAGACTATTCTTAGAGCTTTCAAAGAGAAGCCAATCCTCAGGTCAGAGCCATCGCACAGTAGAGAGGCGGCAAAACAACAATGAATTCTAGAATATCTAGGTTATGCTTATCCTCAGGTCAGTGCCATCGCACAGCAGAGAGGCACACAACCTATCTCCTTGTTAGAGCAGCTTAATTTTATTTTGCACAAAATGCACCAACAACATAAGTCATTAGCTTGATAGCATTTTTCTTTCTCTTTTTTTTTCGTGCTTTGCTCTATTTATGGTCATCCTCACACATTTGTGGTGTTTACATGCTCATTACCCCTTATTGGAATATTGTTGATTGTGTTAACCAGTGATAAGATGGAAGCCCATAGTCAGTTGAACAACTTAGTTTGATCTTGAGATCACCAGTCAGGTCTAATCATCTATTGTGTTGAATCTACCGACATATCATTTGTTGTCTAGCAACCTCTAGGTCTACTCTCGTTGTGTTACCTTAGGAGTTACCAGTTTTTCTATCATTTTCCCTTTTATATTGCTTAGACTACACAGACTTATACTTTGAATATTGTATCTTTTCTAAATTAAAATTTTAAAGTCCCTCTTGATTTGTTCCAGTGTACTATCATATTCCAAAGGTTTGAATCGGTATCACAGATACGATCTACCTTATATGAGCTTTCCACTCCTTCTCCCTCGTTTTTTTTTGTGTTACTTGCTGACTTATTCTCCCCTAAAATACTAAAATCATAACTGGTTTAATTAATATAGGATTTTAATAAACAGCAAAATAACATGAGTTTATTTTAATCAGACTAAAATAAACAAATAAAATAAAATAAAAAGAAAAATTAACTAAACTACATCGGACTACACATGGTCATCATCAGAAATAACATCACTTTTCTTTTTAACGCCGTTGACCTCTAGCAAATATTGAAACCGTGGTTTATCAAAGGCTTTAGTATAGAGGCCAGCACGTTGAAAATCAGTATTAATTTTTACCACATCAATTAAGTTCTTTTCAAAACAATCTCTTATGAAATGGTATTTAATACTGATATGTTTGGTCTTTGGATGTTGGACCGGATTTTTAGTTACTGCAATTGCAGCAGCGTTATCAACAAAAATAGGAGTAGAAGAAAACTTTAAACCGTAATCCCGCATTTGTTGTTGAATCCAGATGATTTGTGAATAGAAACTTGCAGCAATAACGTATTCGGCTTCACAGGTTGACAATGCAACCGATGTCTGCTTCTTACACTGCCAGGTAACTAATCTTCTCCCAATGAATTGACACCCTGCTGATGTAGACTTGTAATTCATCTTGCAGCCCCCGTAATCCGAGTCACTATACACCGTGAGCTCAAAGTCATCATCATGAGGATACCACAACCCAAGTGTGGGTGTACCCTTCAGATAACGAAATATCCTCTTGACCCCGATCAGATGGTTGACCTTAGGCTTAGCCTGATATCTAGAACATAAACATGTAGCATACATGATATCAGGTCTTGAGGCAGTGAGATACATGAGGGATCCACTCATTTCTCGGTACATTGTGGCATCTACAAGATCTCCTTTTTCATCAGGTGCTATATCGTGATTCGTAGCAAGTGGAGTCCCAGCAGCAGAAGCATTCTCCATGTCAAAATGACTGAGAATGTCTCCTACATACTTGGTCTGATATAGAAATATCCCATTTGGAGTCTGATCCACCTGTAACCCGAGAAAGAACTTCATCTCCCCCATAGCACTCATCTCAAATTCTTTCTTCATAACTGCTTCAAACTCTTTGCATAAATCTTCGTTCTTTGAACCGAAGATTATGTCATCGACATAGATCTGTACGAGCAGTAGGTCGCCATCTTTTCTTTGATGAACAGCGTGCAATCAATGACTCCCCTGCGAAAGCCGTGTTTCACAAGATGATCGAGATTTTCTCATACCAGGCTCTTAGAGCTTGATGAAGCCCGTATAAAGCCTTGTCGAGTTTGTAAACTCTATCCCGATGATAAGGATCTTCAACCCTCGGGTTGACTAACATAGACTGTTTCTCTGATTTCCCCATGAAGGAATGCACTCTTCAAATCTAATTGGTAGACTTTAATCTTCATGTACGATGCATAGGCAAGGAAGATGCGAATGGGTTCCATCCTTGCCACGGGTGCAAACTTTATTGTAGTCAATTCCCTCGACTTGGGAAAATCCTTGAACCACCAATCGAGCCTTGTTCCTGATAATGACCCCTTGGTCATCCTTCTTGCATTTCAAGACCCATTTGGTGCCAATGACCTTAGCACCTTTAGGTCTATCAACCAGAGTCCAGACACCTAACTTCTTGAACTGAAGAAGTTCTTCTTGCATGGCACTCACCCACGCCTCATCGTTTAGTGCATCACTGGCGTATTTTGGCTCAAACTGCGAGACAAAACACCGATAAGCACCATCATGAATATATCCCTTCTCCATAACTGAGGCGTAATCAACTGAGTATAGCTGATTTTGGGTTTGTACTCCTGATCTGACATCCCCAATGACATTGTCTAAGGGATGATAGACGTTTAGTCTTGATCCTGGAGTAGTAGGAACAACTACCTCAGAGCCAAGATTATGACCATTTGGTTCTGCATCTGAGGTAGTTGGAGTTTGAGGCTCCGTAGTCGAAGGTTCATCACTGGTAGATGCTTGTGGACTTTCAGGAACTGGAACCTGTTCCTCCTGACTGTTCTGGTCATCTTCTTCAACTTCATCTTCAGAGGAGGAGTCACTATCATCGATTACTTCCCCTGATTGAGTAGATGATTCTCCTTGTGAACTAGATGTTGGTGTATTCAAGATATCATACATCATCCGTGTAGCTAACTCGTCATCCGAGGGAGAGAGAGGGATGTTGAAGGACTTGAAGAATCCATCATGGTCGAAAAAGTAGGCGGGTCCTTTGCCAGTAGGTGGTGTGGTATATCTCTGAACGTCAATATTACACCACACTTCTACTAGACCCGTTGAGTTGTTGTAGACCCTCTTGTTCGGTATGTTGTATCCTAGAAAGATTCCTTCATTGCCTTCTCGCTGAATTTTCCTTCTTGTGTTTTCTTCAGAAGTGTGCACGGCGCGCCAAAAGGTTCGAGATACTCCAAATTCGGTTTGCGTCTTTGTAGTAGCTCGTAACATGTCTTTCCGTGGCGCTTGACAATCAGAACTCGATTCAGTGTATAACATGCATTAGCAACTGCCTCATTCCAAAATTGGATAGGCAGTTCCGAGTCTGCCAGCATAGTCCGTGCAGTCTCTATCAAGCTTCTGTTCTTTCTCTTAGCAACGCCATTCATCTGAGGCGTGTAGGCAGAAGTGAATTGATGTACAATTCCCTTTTCCTTGCAGTAAGCCTCCATCCACTGGTTCTTGAATTCTGTCCCGTTGTCTGAGCGTACTTGTCTAACCTTCAGCTTGTAGAGAGATTCTAGTGTGGTTACTAACTCCTTGAATGACCCAAATGTTTCTGATTTGGACCGCAGAAACATTACCCAAGAGAACCTTGAGTAGTCATCAGTAACCACAAAACAGTACAAGTCGCCTGCTATGCTCTTTGTACTGACTGGACCAAACAGATCCATGTGAAGAAGTTCAAGAGGAAGTTCTATTGAATGAACTTTCTTTTCCTTATGAGACTTCTTCGTCTGTTTGCCTTTCTTGCAAGCTACACAAAAATTAGGAAGCTGAAAGTTCTTGACAATAACTCCTCTCACCAGATCCTTCTGAATCAAGTGATTCATCTTCCTTTGACTAATGTGTCCCATCTCCTATGCCAGGAGATGGAATCCTTCTCAGTAGCTTTAGATAGAAAACACTAAACCTCATGATCCGTTGTAGCAGCTGTTGACAGATCCAAAACATAAAGGTCTTTATATCTTGAAGCAGTCATCAAAACTTGGTGTTCTGGGATCACGTAATCTTTCTTGAGCACGTAACACTTCTTGTTGTCGAAGATGACTTTAAATCCCTTATCACAGATTTGGGAAACAGAAAGTAAGTTATTTTGAAGTTGTTGAACGTAGTTCACCTATCAAACTTAACTTTCTGATTTCCCACTTCTCCCTGAGCTGTGATATATCCTCCCTTGTTTCCAGCAAACGAAACATGCCCTCCTTTTATTTGCTTGACGTTAGATAAAAGACCCTATTTCCTGTCATGTGCCTGGATGCTCCGCTGTCTACAATCCACGTGTTAGTTTCAGCACTGTAGTGAACACCCTGCACATACAATGTAAAGGATTAGTTTAGGTTAGGAACCCAAGCCTTTACTGGCTTGGGTTTCCCAGAGGCATCACACATCAGAAATTCAACCCATTGACCCTTAGAAGGTGAGGGTAGCTCAGGTTCCTTCTTGTCATCATTATCAGACACAAAGGATGACTAATATTTCCATAAGCCAGATTTGTACAATGCCTGTTTGTGATAAACGGTCGACTGACTAACGGGTTGAACTTTAGGTTCACTAGTTCTTCTAGGTGGAGTTAAAGAACTCCTCTTAGAAGACCTAGGTTTTGAGTCCTGAAGTTCAATCTTCTTCCTAGGTGTCTGATAATAAGAACAATAGGAAGCAATGTGTCCACATTCTCTATAGTTGTAGCACGACCTGCTATCAACTTTATGATTAAACTTTCTTTGTGGAGACATGTGTGACACTCTAGTAACATCACTCACTTTAGGTTTTGACTCTGGTTCTTTTGATGTTTTCTCCTGTTTAATAAAGTTAACTGTTTTAACATGTTTAACATCTTTTTCCTTTTGGTTAACTGGTTTTTGACTTAAAACATGTGAAAGATTAACATTAGAAGTCTTTTTAGGTTCTGGTTTGACTCTGTTTGACCCTGACTTTAAGTTAACCTTTTCAAATTCTTTTTCCAGATTAACACAAGGCAATTTACCCTTTGCCTTTGAAGTGGCCTCCTTTTGTTTGTTTCCAGATTCAATAGATGAACATGAGGAATCTGGATCACTAACAAGAGATTAGACACCACATGCTCCTTGATAGGGTTATTATTTACTGGTCTACTCTTAGTGTTCATCAAGGTCTCAGGTGGTGGTGGAACCACTTTGTAACCCAAACCCTCTCCGTTGTTTCTTTCTGTCAGTAAGTGTTGGACTATGTGTGATGAACTTGTCCAACTGTGCAGTTTCTGTTTTAATGAGTTTACTTCTACTTCTAGAACTGCCCTTTGCTTCTTAGTGTCTTCTAGGGAGTTTAGATAGTACCTAATGTCATTAGCTTGGTTAAATGCAACTACTTCAGTTTCCCTAAGCTGTTTAGTCAAAAAGTCTATCTTTTCTTTGTAACTATGCTCATTTTTTTTAATACTCTATTAGCCTCAGTGCACAGTTGCAAATCTTTTACCAAGTTATCATTATGATCTAATAACCTAGCAAATTTCTCATCTATGCTATTTCTAAACGTATTACAATCAGAACAAGCATGATTATCAAACATTTGGTCAGTGGTACTTACTTGAGTTGGTTCAGAAGAATTAGCCATCAACGCAGCATCAGATGTCTCTGGTTCTGGTGATTCTGTCTTTTCTGTCTTTGCTGTGGTAGTCTCCTCTTTAGGCTTGTAGCTGACCTCAGTTGCAGTTGTCTCTTCAATATTTGACATGCTATCTCAACTGCTAGATCTCCTTCACTCGCGGAATCATCGTCAATGTCTTCTACACTTGCAATGTTTGATTCCCATGGAGAGACAAACCTAAAGCTCCAGTCCTATCCTTCATCATCATGAGCAGTCAAGGCTTTTGGATCCTTGCTTGACGAAGTAGAACTAGTAGCTTGCTTGTCTTGACGAGTGAAGGACGAGAATGGGTTCCCGTTACCCGTTTTCTTTGGCTTAACACATTCTCTCTTGAAGTGCCCCTTCTCTCCATAGTTAAAGCAGCTCACATTGTTCTTGTCAAAGCCAAATGTGGTATCCTTAGTAGCTACCAAGTTCTGTCCGGTCTTTTTCACAAACTTCTTCGCCCTCCGGACAACACTAGCTAAGGCCCACATTATGTCCATTCTCTCAAGCTCCATTTCGTCCACCTGCTCGTAGTCCTTGTCTGCCAGATCGCAGTTTCCAATCTTCCCAGCAACAAGTACATCATAAGAATGAACCACTGCAGCCAAAAGATCCATGTGTTCTCGAGCTACTTCAACAATCACATTACCGAGGTTCTCGGTCTTCAGTCTAGTAGCATTTGTTTCAGATCCAATATGATGGGTACAAGAAGACCCCGACGTGTCTGATCCTGAAGGAGAAGCATGTGAAGGACCCGATGAGCTAGACACAAATGCAGTCTGGAGAGGTGCTCTAGATGTCTTAGCTTGAGGCGTGGCATTGTACAAAGCTGGATTCTGAGTATACGATGACTTCTGAGCTCTGTACTTCATCCTAAGTGCTTCTTCTCGCAGCTTTAGAATGAAGTCATTTATATCCAGCTTTGCCAGCATTCCATTCTGTCTCATGCTAGACACGAATGAAGCCCACTTTTCGGCAATCCGTCTGCAAAGTTAGTAACTTTCTCTTCCATGTTAGTAGCCACCCCATGTGTATGCAGTTCACTCATCAGATGGTAGAATCTATCTATAACATTGTCCAAACTCTCGTTTCCCATCAATGAGAAGTTATCAAATTCCTTCTTTAACTCCTTAGCCTTGATTGCCTTCAACGAAGCATTCCCGTCGTACCTCTTTTCCAGCTCATCCCATAGTTTCTTGGACTGCTTATTCTCTGAGTACTAATGGAAAATGTCTTTAGGGATAGACTGTGTAATCAATGCATAAACCCTCTTCTCTGCATTATATTTAACTTTCTGCGCGTCTGTCATCCCTCCTAAGGTTAGCTTTACTCCATCGGCTCCCACCGGCATACTATACCCAATCTCGATAGCTTCCCACAGATTTGGATCTACTCCATTGAGGTAGATCTCAAAACGTTGTTTCCAGTGGGGAAACTCATCTAACGTTAAGAGCTTTGGTGGTTTATTATGATTACCCACCTCACTCTCAAGTAACAGCAGATTCTGAATCCTAGAGTCCTTCCTAGCAGTAAAGGCTGACATTTGATCTTCCATGGCGAATAACTTTAAGTCTACTAAAACAAACTGTCAACTGGTGTGACTGAATGATGCGATTGGGCTATCCATGCGAATGGTTCAATCGTGCGACTGAACTAAGTGATTGGTTCAGTCATGCGAATGAAGCTGATGCGTATGAACACTGTGAACGAATGGTTCAATCGTACGAATGGATATGCGACTAGGTCCAATCGTGCGTCTGAGCAATGCGAATGAGGTCTAGTCATGCGAATGGCTCACTTGTGCGACTGAAGCTGCTGTTTTGCGAAAATTTCAAGGTTAAACGTGTTTTAACCGTAAAAATTCGAAATTTCGCAAGGTCTAATCGCCTAAGTCCGTAGAAACCAAACTTTGATGAGCAGGGAACGTCCAAGATCACTTTTGACACAAAAGATTGTGTTTTTTAGTGTAAAAACACAAACTTTTTATCAATCTTGATTGAATCACACGTAATCAAGAGCCAAAGCTCTGATACCACTTTTTAGGACCAGTTATTTGATCTGGTTTACACGCTAATCACTAGGTATTTCGTCCAAATAACTGGTCCTAAAAAGTGCACTTGTTAGGATCTGGTATTTGACCAAACACCAACTGATTAACGTGTTAAACCAAACCAAATAGTGTGGAATCCTATTTGATTAGCGATCCAATCAGTGAGAACACACGAAGAATCAATAAAGAATTGAAAATAACGTTAGAAATCGATTGGAAATCGATCTAATGTGTTCTATGAACTTGGAGAACGAATTGGGAGGCTTCTGGACGGCTAGGGTACGTCTGGAGTCATAATAGAATGAATGCTTTTGTTTTTCCACAAATTGGGTTGTATTTATAGGTTAGTATTGTTCATTCGGGCGACTGGACCATAAGTATGGTTCAGTCGTGCGATTGAACCATGCGGTTGATCCATCCGCACGACTGAGCCAATCTTATGTGTCAATCATACGACTGATCCAGTCTCCTGGTTCAGTCGTGCGACTGAGTCAATCGTATGAAGTTATTTATGCGTGTGGTCCATTCGCATGGGCCATTCGCATGAGAACTTCATTATGTTATGTTTGAATGTATTAATTAATAAACATTATGTGTAACCATTCAAACAATCACTATCTTAATTAACCAATTCAATATCGACTCATTAATGAAATAATAGACATTACAAATCACAAACAATCAATATCATTTCATTAATCATATCAAATTATATCAGAATCAGATAAACAAGATCTATTACATTTCATATCATGATCTAAACAAGACTTCAACAGCTGAAGACTAAAGTATTGAAGATCAACAGCTGAAGACTAATGTACTGAAGACTTCAACAGCTGAAGACTAAAGTATTGAAGACTTCAACAACTAAAGACTAAAGTACTGAAGATCAACAGCTGAAGTACAAAGACTGAAGACATCAGCTGAAGACATCAGCTGATGACAACAACTGAAGTTCAAGAAGTCCAAGTACTGAAGCTTTCAGAGTTTGTCACAACAGCTGAAGAAGCATTCTTCAGTTGTTGTGATGGTTTCCTTTCAGTATTTTTATTTTCTATTTCAATACTTGTAAAACGACTGACGAGCATGTTCTTCAGTCGTTGTAGGTTCAGTTGTTTCTTTTCAGTAGTTGTAGTGATAGTTAACACTTAGTATTTTTGTAAGAAGATGTCAACTGTTTGACATCTTCAGTAGTTGTGTTAACTTTCAGTAGTTTGAATAATTCTGTTAGATGTCACTATCAAGTGACATCAGCAGACGTCACATCTCTTATATAAGAGATGTTGACCTAATTGTACGTGTGACATTTTGCCACCACGAAAGCATATGAATGAAATATTCTATTTGCAGAATTCTCTCTTTCTATAACTGTTACTCTTACATTGAATCTCAATTGTGCTCTTACGAGTTGTCTAATTCATTGTTCGAATTCCACTGTAATACTCTCTAATCAATCAAACTTAGATCACTGATCCTAATAAGTGGTATCAGAGCCGGTTAATCATTGATCGATCTAACAATTGATCATTGAAACTGCTATTCGATATCTATGTTTGATTGAATTAGCATATTTGCAAGAATTGGTTATAGATAATTGAATCTCTGCTGCTTTCGTTATTTGCTTTGAGTTTTCTCTTGGTTCAATTTGGTTTGTTGTGTTTTGCTCTAAATCTATTAAAACTTAATTGAATTTGGTTGAATCTGAGAATGACTACTCCTTCTAATGACCCTCACAATACCGGTTCCTCAACCAAGCCTCCGATGCTGGTTAGGACTGAGTATAACATATGGCAACGAAGAATGCTTGATCACCTGTCTGTTAACAGTTCAGGTTATTGGACATCTGTGGTACATGGTCAACATAAGCCTATGGTGAACAATCCGGAAACCAACCAAATGGTTCCGAAGAAGAAGGAACAATACTCAGATGAAGATCGTAAACTGTTTGAGATTGATGCTAAAGCTCATGGAATTCTGGCCATGGCACTGCCTAATGAAATCTATTCAGGGCTTATGCATCATGAAACTGCTCATGACCTCTGGAGTGCATTGAAGGAACAATTTGGTGGAACTGATGAGGTCTTAGCAAACAACAGAGAAATCCTTGCCCAACAATATGAGACATTCTCTCATAGGAAGGGTGAGACACTGACTCAACAGTTTGAGCGTTTTTCCTATTTGATCTCTGAGCTGAAAATGGTCAAACATGAATACACCAATAGCCAGATGAATAACAGATTCCTCAGATCACTTCCTGAGAGATGAGACACATATACCATTGTCCTATGCTCCAGTGCAAATTTGGATAGCCTATCTCTCACCCAACTCCATGGGAAACTGCTTACATTTGAAAGAGAGATAGAGCAGAAAAGGAAACTGGCATCATCAGGAAAGCTCACTGATGACTTTGTACCAGGGAACACTGCCTTGGTTGGTCATGAGTCAGAATATGCTGCATCTGAAAGTAATTATGATGAGCATATAGATTTCTCTTCAAACAGTCCTGATCATGCATTTGTTGGTGTTGATAGTCAGTCTAGCTGTAATAGTGACAATTTGTGCTTCATCATGGATGATTTGAAAGGTATAGCTGATGATGACTTAGAAGAGATGGATATTCTGAGCCAAATGGCCTTGATTAATATCAGATCTCAGAAGTTCTACAAGAGAACTGGCAGGAAATTTCCAGGACTCTCTGGCAAAACCAAAGTTGGTTTTGACAAGAGTAAGTTGAGGTGTCACAAATGCCACAGGCTTGGACACTTTGCAAGAGAGTGTAGATCAACTGGATCTAAGTCCTCTGCACCCTTTGTGACTTTTCCAAGCAATAGTCCACAAAACAGAGGGCAACATCCTGCTAGTTCTGGTCATCACTCACAACCTATATCTCCTGCATATTTTGTCCCTCAGGGTCCAATGTCATATCCATATCCCTGCTATTACATGCCTCAGCCAAATCCAGTTCATGCTCCTATTTCACAACAACCTCAAGCCTTACCCGAGCCTCTAAAATCTCAACCATCTCAATCACAACTTCATCACAGCTTCTTCACCCCTGGCATTGTTGACTGGAGCAGTTTACCAGATGATCTCTCTGGTAATGAGCATTTATTTGCTGGTGATGGTCAACATGGTGGTGAACATCCTTTTGGGAGTCTAGCTCTCATGGCCCTGGAATCCACTGAGAGTTCATGCTCCAATGCATCTTCTTCACAGGTAACCCAGGTATCCTCTGAGGCTAAGGCCAAGCTATGTTCTGAATCTTGCATAGCTGCATTTATCTCTATTAGAGAGGCAAATGTAGCTTTAATAAATCAAAATCTAGAGCTTGAGCAAACTATTTCCAAAAGAAAAGCTGAATATGAGTCTGTCCTTAAGGATAAAGATGATGAGATTTATAAGCTTAAATGCCAATTAAATGATGAAAAGGCTAAGCTAGAGGTCATTCTTGAGAACCATAGAGAACTCAAAGAAAAACTTGCAGTTACCCAAGTTGAGTGTGACCGCTAGGTGTCATCCTGCAAGGGATTTGAAATGCTGCTTAGTAAGCAATCTGCTTCGAATGTGAAGTTTGGAATTGGTTACAACCACATTGCACCACCAACAGATTTTACTCCAAAACCAATAGTAAAACCTGAAGGTGAAAGCAATCTCCAAACCACATCATCATGTGCATCATCCTCAACTGATAATCCAAAATCACAAGATGAAATCAGTGTTGATACCTCAGCAAATCAATTGGCTGATGGGTTCACTACTGATAAGCACATGAAGCTGAGTACTTCAGATGTTGTTTCTAAAAGTACCTCAAGTACTGAAGGGCAAGTTACAACAACTGAAAAGCATTTCAAATCAGCTGAAATAAAAGGATTAACAACTGCTGATAAAGAACAGCTGAAGAACAAGTCTTCAGTTGTTACAGATCCTTCAGTACTAAACAAAAGTACTGAAAGGTGGAAAGTACTGAAGAGCACACCTTCAGTAGTTTCCACATCAGCAGTTGATCAATCCAAGATGAAGAATAAGCCATGTGAAATATGTGGTAAATTCAATCATCTTTCTGATGAATGTTGGTACAGAAAGGGTTCCAAACTCAAGAGAGATAAGCTCATTAAAATCCAGATGGATGAAATGAAAACTGAGTTTAAGACCAAGTTTGTACCACAATCATCCCAATGTGATAAACCCAAGCCTTCAACCAAATCCAAAAAGAAGGATAGGGTTTATCATAAAACAGCTGATAGTGCTCCTAATGATAAACATCAGACTAAGTCTGTGAATTTTAAGGAGGAAATGGTGGGCCACATGAACTCATCAAACACAAGTACTGATATGTCACAAGAGCTGAAAGCTTTGGCTTCAAATCAGACACAACTTGTTATGATGGTTCAGCATTTGTTGGGGAGAGTTAACCAACTAGATGCACCTGTGATCAAACCCCTGAAAAGGCATTCCAAGCCCAAATCCAAGGAATCCATTTCAGCACCATCTCCTTCTTCATCAGCTGTTAATCATAAGAAACAAGTTATGGTTACATCTGTTGATGAAAACAGACCCAAAACCAAAAAGGTTTGGGTCTCAAAACCTAACTAGTTATTTTTGATGAATGTAGGGTTCTTCAACATGCCAAAGGAGCATCTGGTATGTGGACAGTGGAGGATCTATGCATATGACTGGGAGCAGTTCTATTCTTAATGACTACTCTCAAGGAAAGAAGGGATTTGTTTCCTTTGGAAATGATGCCAAGGTTACATCATTGGGAGAGGATGTGTATCTAATGGACAAATCCGGTTGATGATGTTAACCATGTGGAGAATCTCAAGTATAATCTGCTGAGTGTTAGTCAGATGTGTGATAAAGGGCATGTTGCACTTTTCACAAGCCAGAACTGCAGGATTCTGTCTTCCCAAGTTCTGAGGCTGATTGACAAGGTATTAGATGAACATACTCTCCTGAAGGCCAAGAGGATTGGAAGAGTATATGCCTTGGATTTGTCAAAGAAAATTGATTTGAAGGGTCATCCTTGCCTGTTCTCCAAAGCCTCTCCTCAGGAATCTAAACTGTGGCATAGAAGGCTGGGTCATGTTAATCTCAAAAACATGAATCAGCTGATCCACAATAGTTTAGTGAGAGGTTACCAATAAAGGAGTTCCACTGTGATGAAACCTGCACTGCTTGTTTGAAAGGAAAACAGCACAAAGTCATTTTTCCTCCTATTGAAGAACCTAAGTCCAATGCCTGCTTGCAGTTACTACACATGGATCTATTTGGTCCTGTGAGAGTAATGAGTATGGCAAAGAAGACATACTATCTGGTAATTGTGGATGATTACTCCAGATTTGTATGGACTTTCTTCTTGCATTCAAAGGATGTGGCTGCTCAGACGATTATAAACTTTGTGTTGTATGTTGTGAAGCAGTATTCCCTATCTGTCAAGTGTATCAAAAGTGATAATGGAACAGAATTCAGAAACCATACACTTGATGAGTTTTATCTCTCAAAGGGAATCAAGAGGCAGTTTAGCATCCCAAGGACTCCAGAACAAAATGGAGTAGTAGAGAGAAAGAAAAGGACCCTAATTGAAGCTGCAAGGTCCATGTTGGCTGACTCTGGTTTGCCACTGACCTTTTGGGCTGAAGCTGTCAATACAGCTTGCTATGTGCAAAATAGAGTGTTAGTAAATCAGAGGTTGATGAAGACTCCATATGAAGTTCTACATCATTTGGCTCCTTTGATTTCATTTTTCAGAGCCTTTGGGTGTCCTTGTTTCATTCTTAACACAAAGGATCAACTCCACAAATTTGATCCTAAGGTGGATGCAGGGTATTTTGTTGGTTATTCATCTACTTGCAAGGCATACAGAGTCTTCAACTGCAGAACAAAGATAGTTGAAGAGACTCTGCATGTGAAGTTTAATAAATCTCCGAAGGACAAGATTCCACAAAACCCTGTGGAGTTATTTGATTTGGACATACTGCAATATGTTCCTTATCAACCTCCAGCTGTTGCAGATCATGTGGATAAATAATCTTCTGCAACATGTCTTCCACCTGGTGGTACTGAAGATGATGATGATATCAGTACTCACCTCTTCAAGTTTAGTGACCAATTGCCTGAGTCTGCTAAACTTGATGTTCCTGTAGCTTCAGCAGTTCCATCCACAACAAATGCTGATGAGATCTCTGATTCCTCTACATCTTTTGATTTGCCATCTCATTCTTGGTTGCAAGAGTCTGCATCACCATCTGCTGCTGCTGAAGGTCCTACAAACACTTGCACAGACCTCAGTGTTTATTAAGAGCTGAAGAATCACCCCATGTCTCAAATCATTGGTGATATCAATGCTGGTGTCTTAACCAGAAGTCAATTGTCTAACTTCTGCTTCTATGCTCTCTTCATCAGTCAGCTAGAGCCAAAGAACAATCATGTTGCTTTGAGAGACAATGGATGGGTTGAAGCCATGCAACTTGAGCTACTTCAGTTCAAAAAGCAGCAAGTGTGGAAACTGGTTCCTCTACCCCCAGGTAATGTGCAATAGGCACTAAATGGGTGTTTAGGAATAAAACCGATGAAAATGGGCTTATTGTCAAGAACAAGGCTAGACTGGTTGTACAAGGGTTTTCACAGGAAGAAGGTATTGATTATGATGAAACCTTTGCCCCTGTAGCCAGACTAGAGGCAATTAGATTGTTCTTAGCCTATGCTGCATTCCACAATCTTAAAGTTTTTCAAATGGATGTCAAAAGTGCATTTTTATATGGTAAAATAAAAGAAGAGGTTTATGTGTGTCAACCACCAGGTTTTGAGGATAATAAACATCCAGATTGGGTTTACAAGCTTGATAAGGCTCTTTATGGGTTGAAACAAGCTTCTAGAGCCTGGTATGAAACATTATCAAATTTTCTTCTTCAAAATAAGTTCACTAGAGGCTCCATAGATAAAACTTTGTTCATTAAGAAGGTGGATCAACATAAGCTACTTGTTCAAATTTATGTTGATGATTTTATTTTTGCATCCTCTGATCCCCAATTGTGTGATGATTTTACATGTTTAATGAAACAAAAGTTTGAAATGAGTGCAATGGGAGAATTACAGTTCTTTCTAGGCTTGCAAATCAAACAAAAGGCTGATGGAACCTTTATTCATCAGTCAAAATATACAAAAGATCTTTTGAATAAGTTTGATTTACAAAATTGTAAGCCCTGTTCTACTCCCATGTGCAACACCACACAACTGGATGCAGATCAGAAAGGTAAAGCTGTTGATGAAACACTTTACAGATGTATGATTGGGTCCTTGATGTACTTAACAGCTTCTAGACCAGATATCATGTTTGCAACATGTGTTTGTGCTAGATTCCAGGCTGCTCCTAAAGAGTCTCATTTGATTACAGTCAAAAGGATCTTTAGACCAGATATCATGTTTGCAACTTGTGTTTAAAACATTCATTTATAACTAAAACATGTCATTTACAATATTAATTTTCATCTCAAAATACATGACATGTCAAAATACGGATGCCGGCCTCAAAATGCTGCCAATAGCTTATGCATCCATGCCTGCAACTCCTCAACATCAACATATACCTGCCAACTATCATGCATACAAAAGTCAGCGACGCTGAGTGAGTTCTAGTTTTATAATAAATACTTTTCTCTGTAAAAACCGTTCTTTACTTTATTTCAAAACATACTATACTTTACATCATTCGTGATCATGCATCATACGTACATACAGATAATATCATTATTATCTTCGTCATTACGTTCATTAACTTGTTCATTCAACGTATTACATTATCGTTCACTTCTCTTTCTAGATCCGGTCAGACTTTACCCTCTTCGTGGCACTTATCCACGATTACTGAGGTCGAATGACTAGGACCCTGTTCAGTACATTATTACGATAATTCATTTACGTTCAGTCATACGTTCGTCCTTTCATACATTGTCTTTCGTTCATTTCTCTTTATTACTCGAATCTTGTCTCTTGCAATATCTTATGTCCGAAGACTGTTGTTGTGCCGGGGCCTGCTCACAAACCCCCGACTCATGTCCGAAGATTGACACAACACCGTGATACACGACAAAGATCCCATACGAGTCAATCACAGGGATTGAACTCCATCCGAGTCTGTTGCAACACAAAGTCGCTCACCTCATCATCTCGTCTTATGCAATATCCCTGACTCATGTCCAAAGACTGACACAGTACCGGGATACGCGACACGGATCTCATCATCCGTCATTTTCGTCATATGCAATACTCCCGACTCATGTCCGAAGACTGATACTGTGCCAGGGCCTGCTCACAAACCCCCGACTCATGTCCGAAGACTGATACTGTGCCAGGGCCTGCTCACAAACCCCCGACTCATGTCCGAAGACTGACATAGTACCGAGTACGCAAACTGTATCCTGTCTCATGCAATACCCCCGACTTATGTCTGAAGACTGATACTGTGCCGGGGCCTAACACACAAACCCCCGACTCATGTCCGAAGACTGACATAGTACCGGGATACACGACAAGGACCTTTTTCGAGTCTGTTACGACATAGAGTCACTCACCTCATACATATGCTTGGCTTTATGCCACATCCCCGAAGTTATACATAACTCGGGTAACAACACCCCTACCAAAGTAGGTAACAACACCCCTACCGAAGTAGGTAACAACACCCATAGGAATGGGTAACACCCCCATCGAAATGGGTAACACTTCTAAAGGTCAGTCACAAAGACTGGAACCCTTGTGTGCACACTTTAGCATTTGCTGAACCTCACGCGGTAGAGCTTAAGGCATTTAGATCCGTGCACCTCCGTACATATTGCTTTAAAGCCTTTCTATGCTTCTCTCTTTATTTCATTAATTCATGCATGCATTCATTCATTACGTTCCTCTTTTCATTATCTTTCACTTTACGTTACATAATACTTTCATTACGTTTATTAAGATTCAACGCAAAGCCAAGGGAAGACATACGTACATAATAAGGAACACACATAAACATAAACATAAACATACATCATCACCAATACAGGCACATCATACATGCATAACACACATCAAACGTAAGCTATCACATCATAACTGGGCCTGTCTCCCCATTTTACCCCTTAAAAACCACTTAGAAAACCTTAAGTCCAAAGTGGGCGCATGGGTCCTTCCAGGCGCATGAGCATAAATTTCTAAGTATAAAACAGTCTGGGCGCATGGGCACTGTTTGGGCGTTTCTGCCCTGTTCAGGCGCATCACCAACACTTAGTCGTTTCAAGCACTTGGGCGCATGGGCACTGCTTAGGCGCATGGCCAATTCTTAGTCGTTTCAATCTCTGGGACGCTGAGCACTAATTAGGCGCATGGTCCACACTTAGCCTTTTCTTCACTTGGGTGCATGGGCACTATTTAGGTGCATGACCCACCCTTGGGCGCATGGCCAACACTTAGACGCATGGGCCAACATACTGGGCGCATGGGCCACTATTTAGGCGCATGGTCCACCCTTGGGCGCATGGCCAACACTTGGGCGTCTGTTCTCTCATGCTGGACGCATGGACAACTGTTTGGGCGCATGAACCACTGTTCATGTTCATCAGACATTCTGAAATCTTTTCTATGCTACCCATTTCACCCGATTCTCATTCTAAGCATTCCCAAACATAGATCTAACATACTAAGGCCATCTAAGCATGCTAAACATCATCTCTAACCCATAATCATCACTATAACATGCATACATACATACAACATTCGGACATAAAACTGTAAGTCCACGGTTTCTTTAAAAACATTTACTTAGTATGCATAATAGCCCCAAATCAGTTGAAAATCCGTAAAAGAGGGGTTCTAGAAACTCACCTTAAGCAGCTTTTGAGTAGCACTCTTCCCGTTCGGGTCCCACCTTCGATTCAGCTCTTGAATACCGAAAACAAACTCTAAACACCAAGAACTTCGGTCAAGAACTCGAAACTCAGCTGAAACCGAGCTCATAGAAGAGAAGACTTACCTTTTTTAGCTTCTTCTTCCTCTTTCTCTCTCTAGAACCGGGCTCTCTCTCTCTTCTTTCTTCTTTCCAGCCGATTGAAGGAGAATAAAGAAGGAAGAATGGGCAACCATGCCCTTAAATATCTTAAAATAATAAGATTTGTACTTTGTACACTTTATCCCCTTCCATTTGTGCACAATTTCCATTCTTTCTATTTACTTTTCTTTTCCTTCCGTTTAAGTAGAAATTTTGGGATGTTACATTATTAATACACCATGTTTGTTAATAATGTAATGTTTTCACATGTTCATAGTTTACATTGATTTTTCGTTACAATGGTGCAGTTTTGTTATTTTGGTTTTATTACTGTGTTGAAATTTCATTACAATGGGTAGTTACATGGTGTAATGTTGTTACAATGGTGTAGTTATATGATGTAATTTTGTTACAGTGGTGTAGTTATATTTGTTTTATTTTTGTTATAGTGATGTAACTACAGGGGATGGTAACTATGATGCATCGGATCAAGATATCTTTAAAATTTGGATATGAATTTGGAAAAAAAATTGAACTCATTTTGTTAGATTGTTATGTTATTAAAATCACGTTGGTGTAGTTATTAAAATCACATTGGTGTAGTTACATCGTTTAATGATGTATATTTTACATTTGTTTACATTAGTTTTTGTTGGTTTACATATTATTTTGCATTATAGTTTTACTACAGTTTACAGCAGTGTAACACTGTAACATATGATAAAATGGTGTAACATATGGTTTTTAATAGTGTATTTTTGTTATTTTAGTGTGATTACAGTGGTGTATTCTTATTATAGTGGTGCAACGTATGGTTTAGTTGTTATAAGATAGTTTTTAAGTGTTGAAATTACTAATTACAGTAATGTAGCTACAGACGACCAAACAAAATTACAAAAAAATTATTGCGACTATATGGTAATTAAAGAGAAAAATAATACGAGTTTAATGATATAATGTTTATAAAAAATAATATAGTAAAAAAAGTTACAAGTGCATAAAGAAATTGCGTGTAAAGTTATTTTTATAAAATAAAAAATAATATGAGAGGAAAAAGAAAGTTAGGTGGTGACACTTGTCACCATCATATTCAATCTGTATTTTTTTAGTTTGGTTAAATGACCACATTACCCTTTTCAGTTAAAAAAATTAATGGACACATGGCATGATCTCGTGTTTTTCAAAGTAAATCAATGGACCAAATATGGTTAATGGGTTCTCATAAAAACTAAGGGTTTTTATTAGAACCTTACTTTATATATATATATATATATGTATATACATATAGGGGAAGGATCAAATGAGAACTAGTTTTTTTTGTGAGAACTCTAGGAACCAATCTCAACCACTAGTTCTCAATGACAAAATTGTAATTAAGAAAAATATATTTAAAAAATTTATAAATCAAAAAATAACATAAAAATAAAAAACATAAAAACACAAAAATGTTCCCCAACTTTCTCTCTTTCATAAAAAAATATAAAAAAGTTATAAAAATAAAAAAATTCTCGTTTTTTTAAACAGAATTCGTTTTACATATGTGTAATATCGGATTTACACATGTGTAAATCCAGCACTACACATGTGTATAACTAGATTTACACATATGTAAACAACGGATGTACGATTTTTTTAAAAAAGTATATCAATATGATAGGCGTTGGAAATATAAAAAAAATATTGAATTTTACGGTGAATTGTTTTTTGAAAAAATGATGTCGTGAAAAAAAGTTACGAACGTTTAAGAAAAGGGAGGAAATGGCATGTGATTTGCATGCGATAAAAAATGAGTGGCTGAGATTGGTTCCTAGAGTTCTCACAAAAAAAGTGGTTCTCATTTGAACCCTCCCCTATACATACATACATACATACATATATATATATATTATATATATATATATATATATATATATATATATATATATATATATATATATATATATATATATATATATATATATATATATATATATATAATATATATATATATATATATATATATCTGTGTGTGTGTGTATGTATATATATATGTATATATATACACACTTCAACTTGATATGGCATAACATCATTATTTTCTTTTTCTTTTTTTTTTTTTGCATTGAGAAACACGAAAGACAATTATAATTTTTCTTTCCTCTCTTTCTTTCGTTTCTTCGTTCATTATCTATGACACAACTTGAGAGACTATGCAACCAAATAATCTTCTTGGTGGTTATTGGATTAGAAAAAGTATAAATATGGACATCTATGGGTGTGTGGATGCAAGTAATATGAATTTGTGAGTTATTGTAGATTTTTTATTTATTTTTATGCCTCTACTCATGACACGATATCCGGTTAGCAATTAGAAATTTTATAAACCACAAATATTTGTTCTTTTATTCTTATCAAATAACCACTACTAGAAAAGTTTGAGGTTTCCGACAAGCAAATTTGTCGGAAAGTAGTCGAAAATCCTTATGTAAGGCCCCGTTCCCGGAAACCTCACAGCTGGTCAATCATAGCGGTTAAAACATTAAACATTACAATTAAACAATCTTAAGCAACGGAAATAATTTATCAAGAACCATTCTTTTCATGTAAAACACTGTTGTTAAGCAATACATCATCATTGACTGTTTACAAAAGACTTGTTTATATGCATTACAAAACAACATCAACAAAGAGTACGAATGGATATCAGACTTTTCCTGCCGAGTAGCTTTACCCTCGTGCCGTCCTCAGCAATAATTACTTGCCAACTGAAAATGTATAAAAGTCAGCGTTGTTGAGTGAGCTCTAGTTTTATAAGTAATAAAATACTTTCTGTAGGTATACATATGAAAATACTCTGTTCATGAAAACTTCATCTCTTTATACATGAGCACGCATTAACTATACAGTCAGGTAATACTTTATCTCTTCACTGTATGCCTTGTTTACTCTGTATTCTGGTATATTTATCTTTCACTGTCTATGGGGACCAATGAGCAAATCCCAACTATGTGCGCGATAGAAAAGGGGTGATGGGCCATCTATATCCCTCGAAAGGGTCAACAATATCCCCCGAAAGGGCTCTGTGTACTGTGTACAAGGCCGACCCAATCACCTAGGGTACGCTACAAGGGTCATGCCAATGTCAATTGATTGGCCCTGTGTGCACAATAGGGTAGCTAACCCACAGCACCGTTGAGCTAACGACAACACGGTCGTGTCCCTCCTATAAGCTTGCAAGACTTGTTAACATTTTCATTAATGTTCCTCTTCGTTTTTATTGCTCTTTCACTTTATTATTACTAGATACTTTACGTTACGATAATAACATGCCACGTAAAATCACATACTATAAGTAATAATAATAATAATATCAATAATAAATATTAAGGAACATCATATGTAATCATAACATGCATGGAACATCATCATTACTAAGCCCTAGTCAACTCTGGTCAAAACCCTAAAGCACATACTCCTAGAAAACTCTGTAAAATTTTTAAGGTTAGGAGCATGGGAACTATTTAGGCGCATGAGCATTTCAGACGCATGGACCCTTAGGCGCATGAGCCACTTGGGCGCATGGGCACTATTGGGGCGCATGGTCCTACACTTAGTCGTCCGGCTAACATTTCTAGGCGCATGGGCCACTATTCAGGCGCATGGGCTGTACTTAAACATTTTTATGGTAATCTTAGGCGCATGGGCTACTGTTTAGGCGTATGGATACACTTAAATCTTTCTAAGGCATTTTCAGATGTTTGAACCTTTTGTGTAACTTGTTCTTAGCATGTTTTCTTACCCATTCATAAAACCCATCTGTTCTAAGCTTAACATGACTATTCTAAGCATGAAAAACCTATAAACATTCAAGAATTTAACATTTAACAAGCACAATACATACGGGGAACATACCTAAACTTTGCAAAAATATTTTAATACATTTTCAGCCCCAAAGATAGTTTAAAACAAGTAAGAACCATGGTCTAGAACTCACCTGGTGCAACTTGGGTGTTCTCTTCCTTTCTAACCCGCTTGCAATGAGTTCAAACACCTAAAAACACACCAAATACACACACACGAACACACACAAACACATAAGCACATAAGCATATAACCGGGATAAAACCCGTCATAAACATATGAAAACCTTGAATTCACTTCTCTTCTTCTTCTTTCTTTAGCCGAGAGTTTCTCTGCTCTCTCTCTCTCTCTCTAAAACCGGGTGAAGATGATGATGTGAAGTGAGGGTGGGCGGCCATGCCCACCTTTACACCAACTTTTCAAAGATTTTTGTCCTTTTTACACTTTTAGTCCCTCCACTTGGACTGAATTGCCTTTCTTTCTTTTATTCTTTATTTCTTGTCTTTTAAAAATAACCGGGTGTTACAAGTCCACCCCCTTATATAGGTTTCATCCCCGAAACCTGTTATTCCTCAAACAGGCGAGGATAATGCTGCCTCATCTCCTCCTCAGTTTCCCACGTAGATTCGGAT
Source organism: Flaveria trinervia (assembly GCA_025506515.1). Classification (NCBI taxonomy): domain Eukaryota; kingdom Viridiplantae; phylum Streptophyta; class Magnoliopsida; order Asterales; family Asteraceae; genus Flaveria; species Flaveria trinervia. The sequence continues at coordinate 20,348,809 of CM046450.1, read as the reverse complement.
CCCTTCCTGTGCTTCCACTGTACACGCACAAGAGGAACCACTTTATTTCTCAGCCTCTTCTCTTTACGATCAATGATTGCCACTGGTTGCTCCACATAATTGAGCCTTTCATCAACTTCAATGTCCTCCAATGGAACAATCATGTCTTCATCAGCTAAGCACTTCCTCAAATGAGATACATGGAATGTCGGGTGAATTCCACTTAACTCATCTGGAAACTCCAATCTATAGGCCACCTCTCCTACTCGAGCAATGATTCAGAAAGGGCCTATATATCTTGGGCTCAACTTGCCCCGCTTCCTGAATCTGATAATACCCTTCCAAGGTGAGACCTTCAACATACCCGGTCACCCACCTGGAAGTCAATTGGTCTACGTCGTTTATCGGCATACGACTTTTGTCTATCTTTGGCTGCCTTCATGAAGGCCTTAATGTTTTCGAGCTTCTCAGTCGTAGCCTCGATTACCTCGACACTTCCCAACTCTTTCTGACTAATGTCACCTCAACAAACGGGTGTTCTGCATCTCCTACCGTATAACATCTTGTATGGTGGCATGCCAATGCTGGCATGATAGCTATTGTTGTACGAGAACTCAGCTAACGGTAAGTGGTCATCCCAACTTCCCCCAAAATCGATCACACATGCCCGAAGCATGTCCTCCAATGTCTGAATGGTCCTTTCCAAGGACCATCAGTTTGGGGATGATAAGCCGTGCTAATATGTAACCTCGTCCTATGGCATCGTGGAATTTCTTCCAGAATTTAGATGTAAACCGGGTGTCGCGATCAGACACGATGGACACCGGCACACCATGACGAGTTACAATCTCCTTGATGAATAGGTCAGCCAACCTCTCGGATGAATATGTCTCGTGGATCGGTAGGAAGTGAGCACTCTTCGTCAAGCGGTCAACAATCACCCATATGGCATCGTATCCTTTCGGAGTACGGGGCAGTTCGTAATGAAATCCATGGTGATGTGCTCCCACTTCCATTCCGGTATATCCAATGTTGGATCTTCCCATACAGCTTCTGGTGTTCCGCCTTCACCTGCAGGAAAGTAAGGCACTTACTCACATACTCCGCCACGTCACGTTTCATACCTGGCCACCAATAATTTTTCTTCATGTCTTGATACATCATTGTGGCACCAGGATGAATGGAGTATCGAGTCTTGTGAACTTCATCCATAATCCTCACACGTAGATCCCCGAAATGAGGAATCCACACCCGTCCAAATCGAGTTTTAACACCAAGTGTGTTTTCACTCAATTCCCCAACCAGACCTCTTATTCTTTCAGAGTTTAGATGATCTTCTTTTAATGCCTCATACTGAAACTCCTTGGCCTGCTTCATTACGTCAGAGTTCATGATTAGTTGGTATGCTTTCACCCGAATCGGCTCGGGCCTCTTCATCCGGCTAAGAGCATCGGCCACAACGTTGGCCTTGCCCGGATGGCAATGGATCTCGCAATCGTAATCTTTTATAAGCTCCAACCATCGTCTCTGTCTCATGTTCAAATATTTTTGCTTGAAGAAGTACTTCAAGCTCTTATGGTCCGTGAAAATGGGGCACTTCGTCCCGTACAGGTAGTGCCTCCAAATCTTTAGTGCAAAGACTACGACTGCTAGCTCTAGGTCATGCGTAGGGTAGTTAACCTCATGAACCTTCAACTGTCGGGATGCATAGGCTATAACCTTCCCTCTTTGCATCAATACACACCCTAACCCCGAGTAAGAAGCATCAGAATATACCACCAAGTCCTCGCTTCCTTCGGGTAATAACAAGACAGGAGCTTGAGTCAACCTCACCTTTAACTCCCCGAACGCCTATTCCTGGGCTTGACCACATACAAATTTTACATCCTTCCGGGTTAACTTGGTCATGGGAGAAACGATCTTGGAGAACTCCTGAATGAACCTTTGATAATAACCCACCAACCCCAAGAAACTACGAATCTCGGATGGCGTCCTCGGAGACTTCCATTGCATCACAGCCTCAACCTTAGCAGGGTCTACCATAATCCCCTCGGGATTATCACGTGACCTAAGAACTGAACTTTGCGTAACCAGAACGCGCACTTGGAGAATTTGGCATACAACTTCTCCCTTCTTAAGGTCTCTAACACCTCCCGAATATGATCGGCGTGCTCCTCCTTGCTCTTTGAATAAATCAGGATATCATCAATAAACACAATCACTGATTTATCTAACATTAGCCGACACACTCGATTCATCAAATCCATAAAAGCAGCTGGCGCATTGGTCAGGCCAAATGACATAACAAGGAATTCGTAGTGATCGTAGCGCGTGTGAAAAGCTATTTTAGGGATATCCTTCTCCTTCACCTTCAGCTGATGGTAACCAGATCGAAGATCTATCCTCGAAAACCAACTGGCACCTTGGAGCTGGTCAAACAGATCATCGATTCTTGGTAGGGGGTATCGGTTCTTCACCGTTAACTTGTTCAGCTCTCGGTAGTCAATACACATCCTCATACTACCGTCTTTCTTCTTCACAAATAGGACCGGAGCACCCCAGGGAGAGATACTTGGTCTAATGAACCCCTTATCGAGCAACTCCTGCAACTGTTCCATGAGTTCTTTCATTTCAGTGGGAGCTAATCGATACGGTGCTTTGGCAACGGGTTGAGCACCGGGTATCAAGTCAATTTGGAACTCAATCTCGCGATCCGATGGCACGCCGGGTAAGTCTTCCGGGAATACGTCCGGAAAGTCACACACAACTGGTACATCAGATAGTTGCGGTGTTGGCGCGTCCACATCCTTTACGTAGGCCAAGTAGGCACTACATCCCCGCCTCATGCACTTTCCCGCCACCGCCATCGAAATCACTTTCGGAATCGCCATGACGCGATCTCCATAAATCGTAACCAAAATCCCATCGGACGCAACTAATCGAATCATCTTCTTATGACATACGATGTTTGCTTCATAGGTTGCTAACCAGTCCATCCCTAGTACTACATCAAATCCACCTAGGGATATCACATGTAACCTAGCAACAAACCTATGACCTTCTAGTTCTATGGTACAGTCCTCTATCACATCAGTAATCGTAGTGGACTTACCAATAGCAGTTTCTACATCGAATGGTGCACTGACCTTTCTACTAATAACAGGCAACTTAGCACAGAAAGTAGTAGAAATAAAACTCCTACTAGCACCAGAATCAAACAATATAGAGGCACAAGTTTGGTTTACCAGAAACATACCTGACACAACATCGGGATCGGCTCTGGCTTCCTCCCGAGTCATAGTGTAAGCTCTAGCACTTGCCCTCTGCCCTCCTTCTTCCGGCTTCTTATTCTCTGCCCCAGAGCTCTCCGCCCTCGGCTTCTTACAGTCTCTAGCGATGTGGCCAGGCTGACCACACCTGAAGCATACGTTCATCCCCATCCTGCACTCTCCAGCATGCTCCCTTCCACATTTGCCACATTTCTTCCTCTCTACACCAGCTGTGACCACACGTCGGTCACCTACCTTCGCCACTTTATTGTTTGGGGCGGCTCCACCACGTCCAAACCGTTTCCTATTCTAGTTTCTTCCATCCCCGCTCGTTTTCTTCACCTCAGCCACCACCACCACCTTGCGCTCATCATATAATCTACCGGCCTAATCAACCGCCGACCTAAAAGTGCTCGGCCGGGCAACGATCAGATGCCTACGGATATCCGCTGGCAGCCCTTGGATGTATTCTTAATCTTTCGTGACAGTGGTGTCACTTGATCGGGCACCACCACACCATTTCATTGAGTTTAGTGGTGTACTGTTGGTGTGTCATTGTTCCCGCCTCCAGCTGCAGGAACTCCCTTTCCACCTTATCCATTTCTCTGTGAGGACAGAATTCCTCAATCACTAACTTCTTCAATTCAGGCCATCTCATCCTCCCAATGGCCCTGCTACCTTCGGCTTGGACAATGTTGTCCCACCAACACAAAGTCGAGTCCACAAGAGAGTGGGTAGCAAATTTCACCTTCTGATCTTCACGGCACTCACTGATATCGAGGACAACCTCCATTTCCCTCACCCACCGGTGAGCAGCTGCAGCAGTGCCATTTCCATCGAAAGTAGGGGGCTTGCATCTCACAAACGCCCTATAGTTGCAGCCTCGGGTTGCCTCCGGCGCAGGCTCTTCTTCTTCCTTGTTCTCATCATCAGAGAGAACCGTTTCCGGCTCTGGTTGTTCTCGTCCTCCCGAGGACCTGTTCCTCTCTTTTCTTTCCCCATCCCTTATGGCCTTGATCACTTTGGTCACCACAGTCGGTAGAATCATCTACATGACCTGGTGAACCTCTTCCACCACAGCCTCCTTTACTGAGGCTCTCAGATTGGCGCTCTCGTCGCCACCCTCCGGATGAGGGGTCTCTGGTTCTTCATGAACCACTTTCTTGACTCTGGGTCTCCCTCTCTTGGGTCGCAGAGTAGCACCGTGACCTCCACCGCGAGAGGCCTTTGAAGATCTACTGCCAGCCATCCTCTATAAGCACACTATAAGATTCAAACACTAACACGGTCATTCAAGGTAATACTCAGTTTATGTCAAGTATAGTAAGTCCCTAATTACAATGGCCAGTTGTGATTAGCCACTTACTTTACTCTTCATACCCTAAGCATCTCCTATCCTGACCTAATCAGTATCTAAATCTACTAAGAGCACATAATCAAATAGCATGCGCACATAATACCGTTAACATTAGGAAAAGACATACCTTATGGCACGTAGCTACTCGGGCTGACATCCCCCATTTGTCCCATTTTCAGTTTAAGTTTAGGTTTTAAAAGTTTATTTTAACCTAATTCTCTTAAACTTTGGCTCTGATACCAACTTGTAAGGCCCCGTTCCCGGAAACCTCACAGTTGGTCAATCATAACGGTTAAAACATTAAACATTACAATTAAACAATCTTAAGCAACAAAAATAATTTATCAAGAACCATTCTTTTTATGTAAAACACTGTTGTTAAACAATACATCATCATTGACTGTTTACAAAATACTTGTTTATATGCATTACATAACAACAACAACACAGAGTACGAATGGATGTCAGACTTTCCATGCCGAGTAGCTTCACCCTCGTGCCATCCTCAACAATAATTACCTGCCAACTGAAAATGTATAAAATTCAGCGTTGCTGAGTTGTAAGGCCCCGTTCCCGGGCACCTCACAGCTGGTGGTTCATCGCACTTAAAACATTATAAAACATACATTAATTTTGCAGCAGAATTTAAAACATTCATTGATAACTAAAAACATGTCATTTACAACATTTGTTTCTTTCTCAAAATACAAGACATGTCAAAATATGGATGCCGGCCTCAAAATGCTTCCAGTAGCTTATGCATCCATGCCTGCAACTCCTCAGCATCAACATATACCTGCCAACTATCATGCATACAAAAGTCAGCGACGCTGAGTGAGTTTTAGTTTTATAGTAAAATACTTACTTTCGTTAAAACCGCTCTTTCAAAACATACTATACTTTACAACCATCCGTGATCATGCATCATACGTACATACAGATAATATCATTATTATCTTCATCATTACGTTCATTAACTTGTTCATTCAACGTATTACATTATCGTTCACTTCTCATTTTAGATCCTGCCAGAATTTACCCTCTTCGTGCACTCAACCACGATTACTGAGGTCGAATGACAATGATCCTGTTCTGTACTTTATTACGATAATTCATTTACGTTCTTTCATACATTCGTTCTTTCATACATGATCTTTCGTCCATTACTCTTTATTACTCGAATCTTGTCTCTTGCAATATCCCCGACTCATGCTCGAAAGCTGATGCTGTGCCGGGGCCTGCTCACAAACCCCCGACTCATGTCCGAAGACTAACACAGCACCAGGATACGCGACAAAGATCCCATACGAGTCAATCACAGGGATTGAACGCCATCAGAGTCTTTTGCAAACATAGTCGCTCATCTCATTGTCTCGTCTCACGGACAAAGACCTCTGTCGAGTCTGTTGCAACACAGAGTCGCTCACCTCATAACTATGCTTGGCCTTATGCCACACCCCCGAAGTTATACATAACTCAGGTAACAACACCCCCACCATCGTGGGTAACACCCCCATAGAATGGGTAATAACACCCCCACCGTCATGGTAACACCCCCATAGAAATGGGTAACAACACCCCTACCGTTGTGGGTAACACCCCCATAGAAATAGGTAACAACACCCCCACCGTCGTGGGTAACACCCCCATAGAAATGGGTAACAACACCCCCACCGTCATGGGTAACAGCCCCATAGAAATGGGTAACAACACCCCCACCGTCGTGGGTACACCCCCCATAGAATGGGTAACACACCCCCACCATCGTGGGAACACCCCTATAGAAATAGATAACAACACCCCCACTGTCGTGGGTAACACCCCCATAGAAATGGGTAACAACACCCCCACCATCGTGGGTAACACCCCCATAGAAATGGGTAACACCTCTGGAGGTCAGTCACAAAGACTGGAACCCCAACGTGCACACTCTAGGATTTGCTGAACCTCACGCGGTAAAGCTTAAGGCATTTAGAGCCGTGCACCTCTGTACATATTGATTTCAAGCCTTTCTTTACTTCTCTCTTTATTCATTAACTCATGTATGCATTCATTCATTACATTCCTCTTTTCATTATCTTCCACTTTACGTTACATAATACTTTCATTACATTTATTAACGTTCAACGCAAAGCCAAGGAAGACATACATACATAATAAGGAACACACATAAACATAAACATACACCATCACCAATACAGGCACATCATACATACATAACACACATCAAACGTAAGCCATCACATCATAACCAGGCTTATCTCTCCATTATACCCCTTAAAAACCACTTAGAAACCTCAAGTCCAAAGTGGGCGCATGGGCATAAAATTCTAAGTATAAAACAGTCTGGGCGCATGGGCACTATTTGGGCGTTTCTGCCCTGTTCAGGCACATCACCTATCACAGCCGTTTCAAGCACATGGGTACTACTTAGGCGCATGGCAAATACTTAGCCGTTTTAAATCTCTGGGACGCATGGGCACTATTTAGGCGCATGGTCCACACTTAGCCTTTTCTTCACTTGGGTGCACGGGCACTATTTAGGCGCATGACCCACCCTTGGGTGCATGGCCAACACTTAGGCGTCTGGTCAATCATGCTGGATCCATGGACAACTGTTTGGGCGCATGAACCACTGTTCATGTTCATTAGACATTCCGAAATCCTTTCCCAGGCTACCATTTTCACCCGATAATCATTCTAAGCATACCCAAGCATAAATCTAACATACTAAGGCCATCTAAGCATGCTAAACATCATCTCTAACCCATGATCATCACTGTAACATGCATACATACATACAACATTCGAACATAAAGCTGTAATTTACGGTTTTACTTGAAAACATCACTTTGTATGCATAATAGCCCCAAATCAGTTAAAATCCGTAAAAGAGGGGTTCTAGAAACTCACCTTTAGTAGCTTTTGAGCAACACTCTTCCATTCGAGTCCCACCTTCGATTAAGCTCTTGAATCCCGAAAACAAACTCTTTTTCAGCTTCTTCTTGTTCTTTCTCTCTATAGAACCGATCTCTCTCTCTCTCTCTCTTCTTTCTTTTTAGCCGTGAAGAAGATGATGAAGAAGGGAGAATGGGCAACCATGCCCTTTAATATCTTAAAATGTAAAAAGTGTACTTTGTACACTTTTTCCCCTCCTTTTGTGCACAATTTCCATTCCTTCCACTTACTTTTCTTTTCCTTTTGTTTGAATAAAATTTCAGGGTGTTACATGAGTGAGCTCTAGTTTTATAAGTAATAAAATAATTTCTGTAGGTATACATATGAAAATACTCTGTTCATGAAAACTTCATCTCTTTATACGTGAGCATGCATTAACTACATAGTCAGGTAATACTTTATCTCTTCACTGTATGCCTTGTTTGCTCTGTATTCTGTTATATTTATCTTTCACTGTCTATGGGGACCAATGAGCAATACCCCAACTATGTGCGTGATGGAAAACGGGTGATGGGCCATCTATATCCCTCGAAAGGGTCAACAATATCCCCCGAAAGGGCTCTGTGTACTGTGTACAAGGCCGACCCAATCACCCAGGGTACGTTACAAGGGTCCTACCAATCTCAATTGATTGGCCCTGTGTGCACAATAGGATAGCTAACCCGCAACACAGTTGAGCTAACGACAACATGGTCGTGTCCCTCCTATGAGCTTGCAAGACTTGTTAACATTTTCATTGATGTTCCTCTTCTTCTCTTTATTGCTCTTTCACTTTATTATTACTAGATACTTTACGTTACGATAATAACATGCCACGTAAAGTCACATACTATAAGTAATAATAATAATAATAATATCAATAATAAATATTAAGGAACATCATATGTAATCATAACATGCATGGAACATCATCATTACTAAGCCCTAGTCAACTCTAGTCAAAACCCTAAAGCACAGACTCCTAGAAAACTCTGTAAAATTTTCTAAGTGATAGGCGCATAGGAACTATTTAGGCACATGGACCCTTAGGCGCATGAGCCACTTGGGCGCATGGGCACTATCGGGGCGCATGGTCCTACACTTAGTCCTCCGGCTAACATTTCTAGGCGCATGGGCCACTATTCAGGCGCATGGGTTGTACTTAAACATTTTTATGGTAATCTTAGGCGCATGGGCTACTGTTTAGGCGTATGGACTACACTTAAATCTTTCTAAGGCATTTTCAGACGTTTGAACCTTCTGTGTAACTTGTTCTTAGCATGTTTTCTTACCCATTCATAAAACCCATTTGTTCTAAGCTTAACATGACTATTCTAAGCATGAACAACCTATAAACATTCAAGGATTTAACATTAACAAGTACAATACATACGGGTAACATACCTAAACTTTGCAAAAACATTTTAATACATTTTCACCCCAAAGATTGTTTAAAACAAGTAAGAATCAGGGTCTAGAACTCACCTCATGCAACTTGGGTGTCTCTTCCTTTCTAACCTGCTTGCAATGAGTTCAAACACCTAAAAACACACCAAATACACACACACGAACACACACACAACACATAAGCACATAAGCATATACCGGGATAAAACCCGTCATAAACATATGAAAACCTTGAATTCTTACCTTGAATTCACTTCTCTTATTCTTCTTTCTTTAGCCGAGAGTTTCTCTGCTCCCTCTCTCTAAAACCGGAGAAGATGATGATGTGAAGTGAGGGTGGGCGGCCATGCCCACCTTTACATCAACTTTTCAAAGATTTTTGTCTTTTTTACACTTTTAGTCCCTCCACTTGGACTGAATTGCCTTTCTTTCTTTTATTATTTATTTCTTGTCTTTTAAAAATAACCGGTTGTTACACCTTATTTGCGACAAAATGCAGACTATTTTATTTTGGTCGGAAAAAAGCTTGTTGGAAACTATTTCCGACAATTTTTTACAATAGTTTTTGTCCACTTTCCGACAAGTTAGAGTCTCTTTTTCTGATAAGATTCTGACAAATGTCTAACAAGGTATTAACTCGTAGTTTTGTTTATTTTGTATGTTTCCAACAAAATACTAACAAAAGTTTCTAACAAACTTCCGACCAAAATTTTGATTTTTTATTTTGATGTTTCCGATAAAATATTGACAAATATTTGTAACATATTTCCGACCAAAATTTTATTTTGATTTAATGCTTTATTTTTAATTCAGTGAAAAAAACTAGATTTTTCTGTAAAAGAAAAGTAGAAAAAATCTTAAAAGTGCCTAATTGCATCTAGATCCAAATACCATTACATAATCCAAATACAATCTATGTACTTACATAATCCGATAACAATCCATGTACTTATATAATTCAAACAATTATGATAAATATGACTAACTACGGTGGAAGATTGCCAAGATTATTACCAAGTTTACTCAATAACAAGTCCACTTTGCGTTGCAACTCTTCTTGCATACGTCACTCCATTTCAGCAACTTGTCTTTGCACTTGCTCATTCACTTGTCATTCCACCTATTCATTCACATGTCGCTCAAACTGCATATATACACGTACACATAGTAAATGAAAAAAAAATATAGAAGTGTTTGGCACATGAGGAGGCCAAAATATGGACCTGGTTAAAATAAGTCTGGGCAAAACGAGTGAGGTTAAAAAATTAAGTCAACAAGAAAAAATGACTTCTATTAATTTGCGAGATGTACACACATATATAGTTTCAAGAACATAGGTTGGTTATACTTATATGAGCAACAAATAATTCCAACTTGTTAGCATAAATAACAAATTGAATATCTAATTAAAATGAACAAAGAGTAGAAATGTACATACAAAATAAAATAACATACACTTACTTGAATAATAAATGAGTATCAACAAAGACAAAATTAATCTAAGGTGAGCAATTTTAATTTTCGATTGTTTTCTAATATTTACAGTCTACACACAAAATATATCGTAGGAATTTCATAAATTTGAATATAAGCAATATCAAATTTAAATATTAATCTGCATATGATAAAGAGATGACACATTATAACAATAATAAAAAATTAATTTAAGATACCTCCTGTTGTGATCGCTGAAACTCAGCATGTGATGGTCCCGACAAGGAAGATGATGAATGAGTCCCGGTCACGACGAAATGAGGATCTGAAGATCCTATACCATAGAGCTCCTGACCCTCCCCCGTGCTACTTTGGCTCACATCGATGTCACCCAACGGATGCTAAGTCTCATCACAACCATATTTTTGAATCATGTTTTTAGAGTAACTCTCCCCTAATTTGTTACAACATCATAGTTACATACTAATAGTTAATTAGTTAGTACAATAATTATTGTGTTAGTGAAGGTTACTTACAAAAATTCCTTTGATCGACTAGTGCAAATTTCTATCTTCTCTAAGCTCTTATCGTATTGTCCAACCAAATATAAACATTTTGACTCTTTAGTAAGATGGGTGTGTAGAAATAGCTCATTCATTGTGACTTCTCCATCAAGTTTTTTTCCTGCATAAAACATTGAGTGTAAAACATTTGTGTTAAATTTAAAAACAAAAAATTACTAAGTTCATAAATATGATTAGATTACCAAGTGGTTACGATGCTCATCATATCCGATGAATCCACCGATATGTCTAGATGTCACACCAGAGCTATCGATGCTACTCCAGTTTTTCTTTCCTTTCTCGCACTTCTTAGCAAACTCCTCAGTGCTAAATATCTATAAATAGTAAAATTTAAGTATTATAATATAAATTACAATATAATATAATACAAGAAAAAATATATATAACTCGCTTACATCACACAACTCGTGCCATATATCACCCTGCCATAAGCCCGGTGGGAAGTTACGTTGGATGGCGTAGTTAAATCCAGCTCGTGGAATAAAATGACCAACATCCCTCGCTCTATTTGCAGACTCTTTCTTTGATCCAACATCATGTTTCGGTAATGTATTTTCAATATATATTCAAACCCATCTTTAATGGCAAATTAATGAGCTGGATTCCAATTACAAATGGTCTATAAAAATATAAGGAAGTTAAAAAATACAAACTTAAAACAAACAACAATAAGATAGACAAATTACTAACAAATATAGTTACCCTAAAATTTTCAAACATGCTCTTAATTGTTTTCCTGGGGATATCTCTGAATGTTCTCAAGGTCCCTCAAGGTTCTCCTCAAGTATCTTTTTAGCTGCCCTATGGCACCTATAATCTCCAAAGCTATAAAATCAAAATAAACTATTAAGTATAATTATAAAACAAATTAAAATGTAAATTTTTATTACAAAAACATACTTTTTCCCAACCTGTTTGATAGGTAGCCTCTGATAAGGATTAGGAGGTGTGTATGCGGCATTCGAGCCACACTAGGAGGGACCAGAATGTATGTCTGCATTAAGCTCAACATCAAAATCCTCATCATCAACGGATTCGACACGATCATTATGTTTGTCAAACTCATTTTGTGATACTCCACATCCCATATCTTGGGTTCCATCATATCCTGTACCATGGGAGCCCCCGTATCCCCCACATTGTGTTCCTCTATAATGTCAAAACACCCCATCCATATTAGCCAGGTGATCACCCTCACCAGCTTGACTACTACTACCATCGTATCCTCGGCCTAACATCCTGCTTAACCCTGGACTAGTCTCTAAACTTTGTTGGTGATCACGACCACGACCATGACCACGACTAGATGAATCCCCTGGAGAAGGGACATGCCCATGACTAATTAGTTTAGTTATGTGACTTTTCTTTCACGTGTGAGACAAAAAAATTAACATGAGAAGTAAATATCAGTTTACATATAATATAATAGATAGTTTTCGATATATAATATTATTTATATGTAAAAATAGCTTTTAGTTATTTAAAAAATAATAATAATAATAAAAGTATGTCAAGGTATTGGAGTATCCACTTAGACAAAAAAAATGATCATTTTAGTAGCGTAAGTTTGTTTAATTTAATTATATTGTAATTTATATGACTAAGTTTGTTTAATTTAATTATATTGTAAAATATTGTAATTTGTATGGCTAACAGTGGGTATGGAGTAGGCACACGACATGTGGGGAAAACCCGGTTCTAGATGGGAACACCATCCTAACGAACCTAATAGTGAGCCCTAAAAATTTTGGACTTGGTGAACAAACCCTGGGCTTTTTTGTTTTTATGTTTTGTTTTCCGGGTCAAATGCAGAAATTAAGGTAATTGGAATAACTTTGTATGAAATGAGAAAAAAACAAAAGAAATCTAAGGAAAATAAATTTTTTGACGTGATGTTAATATGTCATATGAGAAAAAGTTGAAAAAACGAGACGACTACCTATGCTTGAATTTTAAAACACAATCCTTTTTGGTGACTTTATAATCGGGGTACGCCCACCTCACGTTTTTAGTTTAATTTTTTCAGTAAATTTGCTTTGGTTCTCATTGTTAATCGCAATACTTTTATTTTTGAAAATCAATAATGCAATAGTATTTTTTTCATGTAAAGTGTATAAATTAGAAAGAAATTTGCAGGACCGTTTAAAGGAGTTGGTCACTAACAACACAAACACACAATGAGGAGAGTTGTTTTAGAACACTTAACAAATCAATTAAGGAATTGGTAACACACAAGAATGATACTTAGAACACAAGAAAAATATGAGGGTAGAACCAAGAACAAGACAACACAAGAAGTATATGGTTTTCAAGAATGTTGTATATTGCTTTCAAGTTTTTGTATAAGTGTTAAAATCATAAAAAAAGTTACAAGGACACGAGATACTTTATACTACATTCTACAACCGGTCATACTCAGAAGGCCAGCTAGATACATTTGAACTAGACAACAAAATCAAATGTAGAGTCAAAATGCAGATTTTATTTTGACTAGTGATTATGACATGCCATAGCTCACACCTAATATATTACAAAAATGATAAAAGTACATAAAGTAGAAAGCACAGACTCAAGACCTCAATGTATATTTTATCAAAAGCATGGACCTTTTTACCAACTCATGTAAAATGCTGATCGAACAGAGTTACAGCGGAAAGTGGTAAAGTACATCAGATAAAACATGTATTCAAAAGTCTTCGGAAGTTAATATGTCTTCATTTCTTGGATTCGGAAGAATTTGTATTTGAAATTTCAGAAGATTTCACTTTTGGCTTCGAAAGATGTTGGTCTACGATTCAGAAGATTTTACGCTTAAAATATTTTTAGTGCATGGTGTAAAACTTCCTAAACATCTTTACTTTTATACTTTAGTACATGCATGCATGAAACACTTTGAATGTTTTAAGTGCATCACCCTTAAATAAAACCTTACAAAATTATCATGCAAGAATGATTATACTTGCTTGATAAGTATCACGTATTGACAGAATTATAACCATGGAGGGATACAATTATCACACAAATTAATGATATGAGCTACACGTTAAAATAATCAACGACTTAAATCAATACTTATACTTTATACGTAAAACAAACTTCGTATAACAACATTTCCATATACAGACCTCAAATTATTTCTTACAATATTTTATTGGGTGTCGGATCCAGCAATAAATAATAAAAATGTGAACCTACCGTACACACACTAATAATAGTATAAGAGGAAGTAGGGTTCGTGTCCTCAGAGATACGTGTCAATTATTTTATATCAAAAACGTTTTAGCATAGTTACTTTAATTAATTATGGGCTAAGGAAGGTGAGGGTTTTAATTAAAAAGTAAAAGTAAAACTAAATTGCAAAAAATATAAAAATTCCTGTGAGCTGACACGGCCATGTCAAAACTGTAAATGAAATTCCACACGGCCGTGTTAAGATTCTGCCATAAAAACGTAAATTGAATTTTTTCATATTTTTTTAATTATGAAAAAGGGATTATTAAACACGTTAATTAAATTGTAAAATTAATTCAAATATAAAAACTAATTTCAACACTAAGTTTTCTTGATTCGATTTGACTTATGATCATTAATGATTATGGTGTAATGATAATGGTGTAATGATAATTTTCAATCAATGATTTGTATTGATACTGGCATCACGTCGTTTGGATATCCACTCTATTTAATATCCAATCAATCGCAGTTCGTTGATCGGAGCCAACCCGCTACTCTAAGCTCAGGCGTTCAGATCTTAGTGTGCGGGTTGCAACGATAAAAGTATCGATTATGATTAAACACACACGTCGTTCGGTATGTTTAACTAGATTGTGTGATTCTATAACGAGAATGAATTAATAGACAAACTCAAACTGTTAATATCAAAAATCAAAATTTGATTAGAGTTTTAAATCTTAAAAAAACTTTATTAGAGAAATTAATAAAGTGCTCGATTTTATTAGCAATCTAATGTATACCGGATCAAATCCGGGTTTAAAATCAAGAATCAAAATAACAAACCATTAAAAAATATTATAAACATTTCACATAAATTCAAACCAAATTAATAGAAATTAAACCTTAATATTGAAATTAAGATTAGTTTATCCGGACATGACGGCTAGGTTAATCAACTAAACCAAAAATTAAAAACTTACAAATCAAATACTAAAATATATTAAATGTCTTCAAAATAAGACGAGATTACAAAGATTCCAGCCTACCCTCCATGCTCTTCGACAGATGCCCCAGTCCACTTTTCGAAGTTCTTCTCTTTTATTTCTTCCATCGATCAATGTCTTCTCAATTCTTTATTGGTGCCCTTTTTATAATTCATTTTTTTATTGAGGTCACCTTTTTTGGTGTTTTTGTTATATCTTTTATAAAAAAGATTATGATAATAAACATTACTCAAAACTAAGATTCCTAAAAATAAGAATTTTTCTGCACTCTTTTAAATTCCTAATTTCTTCAATAATATTTTTTTATAATTATGCATTTTTCTTCTCTTTCAATTACATAAACCTACAAAACCAACCAAAACACATCAAAGTAGATTTCATCCCACAAAACTACTATTCTTTAAAATAAATGAAAAATACATACAACTAATGTAAAATATGTGTTGATATATACTTTATAATTACTATAATTCAACCTTCTGTTTGACACATTTTTTTTTGTTTTTTTATGTATGTTTTTTATGTTTTTTGAAAAAGATGAAATAAATAACTAAAAAAAATTAAAACAAGATAGAAATAGAAAACAAACAAAATACGGGTTGCCTCCTGCGTAGCATAGGCCCTTGCTACAAGTACTTGCACCCCAGGTGCAGGCACAAGTACAAGTTGTCTTTGAGGTGGTTTGGGTGCAGCCACAGCAAAGTTGCGAGTCTATGTGAACTTGCGTTTCTTGTAAGACGGTTCTTGGTCTCCTTAGCAGCTTCAGTAACCGTCTTCTCCACTTTCTTAGCACCCTTGACAGACATGGTGCACGCTCGTATATGATTCTCAGTAAATTGAGCGGTGACAATGATGGTTTCCTTCAAAGTTTTGGGACAACTACCTACCACATCTTGGATTTGAGGTGGTACCCCCTTAATGAACTTCTTAATGTTGCGAGGAACGGTGTCGACCATATGGGACAACAGAATGCTGTAGATACATATGTACCTAGTTTATGAGCTTAATGTAAAATGTCTTTCATGTCTTATATATATGTAACAGAATGGGTATGAATGAAATATAATGTGTTTGTGATGCTTATAATGTTTATTATTTCATTGATTATTGTTTGTTAACGCATATTGAACTAACTCTATAGGTTTGTGGTTGTTTACTTAGTTCTTAGTCAATAATGGTTGAGAAATGTGCTTAAACTTAATCGTGTGAAGTTCTCATGCAAATGGACCATGCTAATGGACCATAAGCATGAATACTTCATGCTAATGAACCAGTCGCATGACTGAACCAGGAGACTGGATCAGTCACACGATTGTGACATGAGATTGACTCAGTCACACGATTGGACCTTCAGTCATGCGGATGGATCAACCGCATGCTTCAATCGCACGACTGAACCATGCGAATGGTTCAGTCGCACGAATGAAAAACCCTAACCTATAAATACCACTTAATTCGTGGAAAAACGTAACATTTCGAATCCCTACGCACTAAATCATACCCTAGCCGTCCAGAGACCCTAGAACACCTGTTCCAAGTTCATAGATCGCAGTAAATCATTCTACTATCGTTCTTAACATTTAGTTTCATTCTTGGATTGATTATACTCGCGTTCTCACTGACTGGAGCGCCAATCAAATAGGATTCCGCATTATTTGGTTTGGTACACACGCAAATCAGTTAGTACTCCATACCGAAAACGGTCCTAACAAGTGGTATCAGAGCTTTGGCTCTTGATTTGCGTGTGATTCAATCGATTTTGTATAAAATCGTGTTTTTCACTCAAAACGTAATCTTTTTGTGTCAAATAATGTTTTTGACGTCTCTAGGTCAAAAAGTTAACTTTTTCCGGCATACGGTAATTAGGGTTAGTGAAAAATTTGTGTTTTTGCGTCAAAGTACCTAAAATCCTTGAATTTTCAAAAACCAGCAGCTTTAATCGCACGATTGACTCAATCGCATGACTGGACTCATACGCACCTCCCATACGTACGATTGCACTCAGTCGTTCATCCATTCATAAGATGAACACCTTATTTGCATTGTTCATCCGTACCTGCCCAATCGCACAATTGAGCCATCCGAATTTGTTCAATTGCACGATTGAATCATCCGCATTGTTCAATCGCACGGATAGCCCAATCGCATTCTTCCAATCACACAAGTACAAAAGTTTGTTCTAAAATCAAAAGTTAATAGTAAGGAAGATCAGTATTCAGCATTCACCGTAGGTAGAGATTCACGGATCCAAAATCTATTGCTTCTAGAAAATGAAGTGGGGAATCACAATAAGCCCCCTAAGCTCATAACGTTAGATTATTACCCACAATGGAAGCAAAGGTTCAAGATTTACCTAAATGATGTAGACCCAAATCTGTGGGAATCAATAGAGACAGGGTATAGCATGTCGGTCGGTGCAGATGGAGTTAAACTTACCTTAGGAGGGATGACTTATGGACAAAAGGTAAAGTACAATGCAGAGAAGAAGGTGTATGCTCTGTTAACCCATTCCATTCCTAAGGATATATTCCATTAGTTCTCTGAGAGCAAGCAAGCAAAGAAGCTATGGGATGCTCTGGAAAAACGGTATGAAGGGAATGCCTCATTAAAAGCTCTAAAGGCTAAGCGTTGAAAAAGGAGTTTGATAACTTCTCGTCGATGGGAAAGGAGAGCGATGATGTTATCGACTGTTTCTACCACTTGATGAGTGAGCTGCACACTCATGGAGTTGTTACGTCCATGGAAGACAAGGTATCGAATTTTGCAGATGGATTGCCAGAAAAGTGGGTTCTTTTGTGTCAAACCTCAGACAGAATGATATGCTGGCAAAGTTAGATATCAACATTTTTATTCTGAAGCTGAGAGAGGAAGAGTTGAGGATGAAGTATAGGTCTCAAAAGGCGTCACATGATTAGAACCCATCACTTTACAACTCCACTCCTCAAGCAAAAACGTCTGGAGCACCACTTCAAACGGTGTTTATATCTAGTTCAGCCACTTCGTCTCAAGCTACTACTTCAGGATTTGACACGTCAGGGTCATCGTGCACCCAACACATAGCACCTGAAGCCAATGCTACCAGATTGAAGATCGAGAATCTCGGTAAATTGACTGTAGAGGTAGCAAAGGAGCATATGGATCTTCTAGCAGCTGTCGTTCATTCCTATGACGGTCTAGTTGCGGGGAAGATTGGTAAATGCCATCTGGCAGATGAAGACTACGAACAAGTAGATGAGACTGAGCTGGAAAGAATGGATATTATGTGGGCATTGGCAAGTGCTATCCGGAGGGCTAAGAATTTTTTTAAAAAGACCGGACAGAACTTGATTGCCACAAAGGATACAACCTTTGGTTTTGACAAAACCAAAGTGACCTGTTTTAACTGTGGAGAGAAGAGGCATTTCAAGCGTGAGTGTGTGAAGCCCAAGAATATAGGAAATGGTAATCCGTTCTAATCCTTCAATCGTCAAGATAAACCCACAAGTAGTCCTACATCATCAAGCAAGGATCCTAAAGCCTTGACGGCTCACGATGACGAAAGGCAAGATTGGAGCTTTCGGTTTGTTTCTCCGGGAGAATCCAACATTGCATGCGTTGAGGATTTGGATGACGATTCTGTAAGCAAAGGTGATATAGCAGTGGAACTCGTGATGTTAAATAATGAAAAAACTGCAAATGTGGTAAATCACCTGAATGATGAAGGCCAAAGTTCAACATGCCCAGAATCACCTGCACCAGAAAAGTCAAACTCTGCTATGATGGCTGATTCAACAGAATCTTCTCAGGTAAGTTCCACTAACCAACTTTTCAATAATCATGCTTGTTCTGATTGTAATAAATTTAGGGAAAACATAGATTTGAAATTTGCTAGGTTATTAGATCACAATGATAGCCTAGTAAAGGACTTGCGACTGTGCACTGAAGCAAATCGTATTTTAAAATTAAATAAGCATAGTTATAAAGAGAAAATAGAACTGTTAAAATAAGCAACTTAGGGAAACTAAAGTTGTCGCTTTTAACCAAGTTAATGACATTAAGTTCTATCTAAACTCCCTAGAAGAAGCTAAGAAACAAGAAGCAGTTTTGAAAGTCGAAGTAAATTCATTAAAACAAAAACTACACAGTTGAACTAATTCTTCTCACATAGTCTAGCACTTAGTGAGAGAACGAAACAAAGGGGAGGGTTTGGGTTACAAAGTGGTACCACCACCACATGAGACGTTGTTGAATTCTAAATGCAAACCAATTAATAACAACCCAATCAAGGATCATGTGGTATCCACTCCTCTTGTAAGTGATCCAGATTCCGCGAGTAAACCCATTGAATCTATCACTAAACAAAAGGAGACCACTTTAAAGTCAAAAGGTAAAATGCCTATTGTTAATCTGGATGAACAAATTGAGAAGGTTAAGGTAAATTCTGGTTCAAATATGTCTAATTCTGAACCTAAAAATACCAAACAAGTTAACCAACATGTGCGTCATGTCTAAGTCCAGATAAACAAAAGAGTAAAGATGTTAAGAAGGTTCAAACAATTAATTTTGTTAAACAAGATAAAACATTTAAACAAGAAGTGTCAAAACTCAACCAAGTCAAAGTCACACGAGTGTCACACACTTCTCCACATAAACAGCCATACCAACATGTCGAAAGTAGATCTTGCTACAACTATGGAAAGTATGGACACATTGCGTCTAACTGTCCATACTATCAGACACCTAGGAAGAAAGTTGAACTTCATGATCCTAAACCCAACTCTTCTAAAAGGAGCTCCTTGACTCCACCAAGAAGAGTTAGTGAACATAAAGTTCAAACCATAAGCCAATCGTCTGTTTATCACAAACAGGCCTTACACAAAACTGGCTTATGGAAAGAAAAGTCTAGTTTAATGTCTGGTAATGAGAACAAGAAGACGAATGATCTTCCCTCACCCTCTAATGGAAAATGGGTGGACTTTATGATATGTGATGCCTCTGGGACACCCAAGCCAGTTAAGGCTTGGGTCCCTAACCTAACTAATGTTTTCCACTGAATGTGCAGGGTGTTCACTATAGTGCTGAAACAAACACTTGGATTGTAGATAGCGGAGCATCCAGACACATGATTAGGAACCAACACTCCTGTCAAACGTCAAAAAATTAAAAGGAGGTCATGTTTCTTTTGCTGGAAACAAAGGAGGTTACATCACAGCTCAAGGGGAAGTGGGGAATCAGAAAGTGAAGTTTGACAAGGTAAACTATGTTCAACAACTTCAAAATAATTTGCTTTCTGTCTCCCAAACATGTGACAAAGGATTTAAAGTAGTATTCGACAACAAGAAATGCTATGTTTTGAAAAAGGACTACGTGATCCCGAAGGACCAAGTCTTAATGTCAGCTTCAAGATATAACAACCTTTATGTCTTGGATCTTTCAAAGGCCTCCACAACGGATCATCAAGTTCAGTGCTTCTTGTCCAAGGCTACAGAAAAGGATTCGATAACCTAGCATAGGAGAATGGGACACATCAATCCACGGAAGATGAACCACTTGATCCAGAATGATCTAGTGCGAGGAGTAAACGTCAAAAACTTCAAACTACCGGATTTTTGTGTTGCCTGCAAGAAAGGAAAACAGACTAAGAAGTCTCATAAGGCAAAGAAATTTCATTCCATAGAACTGCCTCTTGAGCTTCTTCACATGGATCTGTTTGGTCCAGTTAGTACAAGGAGCATCGCCGACGACTTGTACTGTTATGTAGTTACAGATAACTACTCAAGATACTCTTGGGTAATGTTTCTAAAATCCAAATTTGAAACATTTGAGTCATTCAAAGAGTTAGTAACTACTTTAGAGTCTCTCTACAAGCTAAAGGTAAGACAAGTACGCTCAGACAATGGTATCGAGTTCAAGAATCAGTGGATGGAGGCTTTCTGCAAAGAAAAGGGAATTGTGCACCAGTTCACTTCTGCCTACACCCCACAAATGAACGGAGTTGCTGAGAGAAAGAATCGCAGCTTGATAGAGACAGCAAGGACAATGCTAGCAGACTCGAAATTGCCCATCCAATTTTGGAATGAGGTAGTTGCCAATGCATGTTACACTTTAAATCGAGTCCTGGTGGTAAAACGTCATGGTAAGACATGTTACCAGCTACTTCAACGATGTAAGCCAAATCTAGAGTACCTCGAACCATTTGGCTCACCTTGCACTCTTTTAGAGAAAACTCAGGAAGGAAAGTTCAGTGGAAGGCTGAAGAAGGAATTTTCCTAGGATACAACATACCGAATAAAAGAGTTTACAATGACTCAACGGGTCAAGTAGAAGTGTGCGTAACGTAGACGTTCAGAGATACACCACCCCCCAGCTGGAAAAGGACCCGCATTTTTTCCGATTATGATGGATTCTTTAAGCCCTTCAAAATCCCTCTCTCCACTTCTGAAGACGAGTTAGCAACCAAGATGATGTATGAGGTCTTAAACACACCGCCCCTAGACTCAACTACATCCGGCTCCCAAGGCCAGTTTTCTAGTAACTCAAGGAGAGCACTGGAGGTAAGTGACTCCTCTTCGGACGATGAAGAAGTGGAAAATGTTCAGGTGGATCAGGAGGAACAGGTTCCAACTACTACAAGTACACATGCATCAGATATTGATGCCTCTGACACTTCGAAACCCCATACTCCCACTGCCTCAGATACTGAACCTGTGGCTCACAATCTGCATAATAAGGTAGTTATACCCACCACTCCTCGATCTCGTCTAAATGTTTATCATCCTCTGGACAATGTCATAGGGATTTACAATCAGGAGTACAGACAAGAAATCAACTATATTCAGTTGATTATGCCTCAGTCATGGAAAAAAGACTATCTTCACGACGGTGCTTATCGATGTATTGTGTCTCAATTTGAGCCACAATATGTAACTGATGCCTTAAACGATGAGGCTTGGGTGAGTGCCATGCAAGAAGAACTTCTTCAATTCAAGAAGTTAGGTGTGTGGACTCTGGTGGACAGACCTAAAGGTGCTAAGGTCATTGGCACTAAATGGGTCTTAAAATGCAAGAAGGATGACCAAGGGGTCATTATCACAAACAAGGCTCGACTTGTAGTTCAAGGATTTCGACAAGTTGAGGGAATCGATTACAACGAAGTGTTTGCACCTGTGGCAAGAATGGAAGCCATCCGTATCTTCCTAGCCTATGTATTGTATATGAAGATTAAAGTCTATCAACTCGATGTGAAAAGTGCATTCATTCATGGTGAAATCCGAGAAACAGTGTACGTCAGTTAACCCGAGGGATTTGAGGATCCGTATCATCGGGTCAGAGTTTACAAACTAGACAATGCTCTATATGGGCTTCATCAAGCCCCCAGAGCCTAGTATGAGAAACTCTTGACTCGCCTTGTGAAACACAGGTTTCGAAGAGGAGTGATTGATTGTACATTGTTTATCAAAGATAAGGATGGTGACTTACTGCTTGTACAAATCTATGTTGATGACATAATCTTCGATTCCAAGAATGAAGATTTATGTAAAGAATTTGAAGCAATAATGAAGGCAGAATTTGAGATGAGTGCCATGGGAGAGATGAAATTCTTTCTCAGATTACAGGTGGATCAGACACCACAGGGGATATTTCTACATCAGACAAAGTATGTAGGCGATATTCTCAGTCAGTTTGATATAGAGAATGCTTCCGCAGCTGGGACTCCACTTGCTACAAACCATGATATAGTGCCCGACGAGAATGGTGATCTGGTGGATGCTACAATGTACCGAGGTATGATTGGATCTCTCATGTATCTCATTGCCTCACGACCTGACATCATGTACACAACGTGTCTCTGCTCAAGATATCAGGCAAAACCGAAAGTCAACCATCTAATTGGAGTCAAAAGGATATTTTGTTATCTAAAGGGTACCCCAACACTCGGGTTGTGGTATCCTTATGATGATGATTTCGAGCTTACAGCGTATAGTGACTCGGATTATGGTGGTTGCAAAATGAACTACAAGTCAACCTGGCAGGTTGTCAATTATTTGGGAGAAGATTAGTCACGCGGCAGTGTAAGAAGCAGACATCAGTTGCACTGTCAACTTGTGAAGCTGAATATGTTGCGACGGCAAGTTGCTGTTCTCAAATCATCTGGATTCAACAGCAAATGCGGGACTATGGTTTGAAACTCTCTAACACTCCTATATTTGTTGATAATTCTGCTGCTATAGCCGTAACTAAAAATCCGGTCCAACATCCTAAGACTAAACACATCGGCATTAAATATCACTTTATACGTGGTTGTTTTGAAAAGAATTTAATCGATGTTGCTAAAATTAATACAGATTTTCAACGCACTAACCTCTACACAAAAGCCTTTGATAAACCACGTTTTCTATATCTGTTAGAGGTCAACGGCGCTAAAAAGAAAAGTGATGTGATTTCCGACGATGACAGTACTTAGTCCGACAAGTAGGTTTTATTTTACTTTTACCTTTTATTTTATTTTGTTTTATTTTATATTTATGTCTTCGCCTATTAAATTCCTAAAACGCAAATCGTTTACGGTATTAGAATTTTATGGGGAGCATAGGTTAAGATAGTATTTAATTTCAGTACAAAAAAACTAGGGAGGAGGACAGGCAAGCTAAAATAAATGAGATCGTATCTGTGATACTGATTCAATGACTATAGAAAATGATAGTACACAGGAACAAATAGTTTGGGACTTTAAAAGAAGAAATTGTTTAAATGCAAAATTCGAAGTATAAGTCTGAGAAGTCTAAGCAAAAATAAATGAAAAAATGATAGTAAAACTAGCCACTACTAAGGTAACACAGAGAAAGTAGACCTAGAGATTGCTAGACCATTAGACGATGTGTCGGTAGATTCAACACAATAGATAAGTAGACCTCGTTGGTGATTTCAAGATCAAACTAAGTTGTTCAACAAGCTGTGGGTTATCATCTTATCCCTGGTTAACACAATCAACAGAGTGCCAATAAGGGGTGACGAGCAAAATAAACACCATAAATGTGTGCAGATGACCATAAAATGAGCAAAGCACATGATGAAAATGCAAAAAGCAATCAAGCTAATAACCTATGTTGTTGGTGCGATCTATGCAAAAAGAATAAAACTGCTCAAACAAGAAGATAGGTTGTGTGCCTCTCTGCTGTGCGGTGGCACTGACCTGAGGATAAGCACAACCTAAATATTCTAGAATTCGTTGGTGTTTGCGCCTCTCTGCTGTGCGGTGGCACTGACCTGAGCCTTTGCAACTCGTTTAAAGCTCTAGAATAGTTTCTTCTTGAATACTACTCGTAGACCGCTCAAAAATCATCACCAATCTGTGTCAAAATTCTGTGTATGGATTTAACTGGACAAGTATACTAACAATCATCGTGGCTGCAACTCTTGAAAGACAACACCACTGTATGCATCTTGTGGTACTAGTATGATTTCCTAGACTTGCTAGTGACTCTCGATGAAAACAAGAATCGAGCATCAAAAGGTTTTGATAACAAGCCCCAAATGATTTGATTTACCTGTATGATTCCATAATAAATCGCTCCACTTATGGTCAAAGTAACTTGAAGCTTCCTGTTCAAGAAATAATTCTGTTAGATATCTATCTTATGATTTCCACCTCACACAAAACTTACAAAACTATGTGTTACTTCTGTTTTTCAATTCTAGTAGTTTCATTTGTTTAAATTGTCAGTTTAGTTGTTAAAATTCGGACTACGTATTAGAATTCTGTCTGGGATCTAATCACTAAAAGGGTCACGTTTGAGGTGACCAAGCGGGTTTTCAAATGTTAAAAGGATCACGTCTGAGGTGATCAAAAGTTTTCGAAGTGGAAATAGTCATGTCTATGACTATAGAATGCCCAAAATGCTTTATTCATAGTTAAAAGGGTTAAGTGTCAAATGGTCATAAAGTCAAAATCATAAGTATGAGGCCATTCGCATGACTGGACCATGAGTATGGACCAGCCGTATGATTGGACCATCCGTATGAGCCCATTCACACGACTGGACCATGAGTATGGACCAGCCGTATGATGGACCATTCGTATTAGTCAAATTGCATGACTAAACCACACGCATGGCCCAAACATGTGATTGGACCATTAGCATGAGTAATCTCACACGATTGGTTCACAAAATGAACCAAACGCATGAATGGAGGTGACCGAATGACATAGTCGCACGACTGACATCTAGTCGTACGACTAAAGGTGACCGACTGTGCCAGTCGCACTACTGATCCTCAGTCGCACGAATTAAGTATGCGACTGGGCTCAGTCGCACGACTGAAGGAAACCCTAGTATAAAAGGAGAGGGAGTCGGTCGTAGTCACTCATCACCCCCAAATCCCATGACTCTACCATTACTCTGCCCGATTTTCATTTGACCATTATAGACTACAAATTGTTGTGTTCTGACGATTTCCAATGATTATACAGGTACAGTGTGGTGCAATCTACTCAAATGTCAATCGATTCGTGCCCTAATTGACTGAATTTAGCCTTACATAGAACCGAGATTTATTTTGACCAATGAACTAATAAAACCAAGTATATTGTGAAATTAAAGGCTATTAGGTGTTATATCGGTCACTTGCGAAACTAATGAGCCAAACCACGACGTCTAACATTAAGTTTTGCTCTAAATTTGAATTTGAATTGAGCAGACAATCTGTCATGCAAATGGACACCCTGATGAACTTCAATCGCATGACTGAGCTGGGCGAATGGCTCAATCGTACTACTGTACCATGCGTATGAGTTCAGTCGCACGACTGGTGTAACCGCATGAGATAGCATACGACTGATCCAAGTCGCATGCCCAGTCGTGCGTAAGAGCTCAATCGCATGACTAAATCTCAGTCGCACAGTTCATTCGCACGACAGAACATAAAACTTCAAGTTCAAATGAATCAAATTGTTACTCATTGACACACACTAACGTTTATTTGCATTGTGTGATAGATGAAGAGTCGTTGGCCCATGAGCACTAAGCACAATATTTATGCTTATCTAGATCTCACCTCCATGAATGCTGCAGATTTCTCAGGCATTATCACTTTCCTATGGAGATCGAGAATCTTCCGTGCCATATCTACTCCATGCACACCATACCGATCACTTCAGTAGGCCTTTTGGGAAGGCGTGGTTGTCGATAGGACCGCATAGCCCCACCGTATTAGGAGCTCTATCTTGGTCATGCTATAGAGATCACACAGGAGGATCTCAGGACTGTTTTAGAGTTTGGAGACGACGCCGACTGTCCGACCTGACTGCACCCACTGACAATGCGCGGCTGCTTCCTACGAGCCAAGTACTCGGGGGACATCACCGTAGTGTGCTCAACAAAATCAACATGTGCCCCCAATTCAAGTACCTGGCACATGTGCTACTTAAGTGCATTGCCTCCAGGAAGGGAAGCTTCGATGAGCTATTAGATCAGATTCAGAATGCCTATGTGGCGTTGGTGCTGAACCATCCGTTCAGCTTCTCCAGGATGACCTTCACCTATCTGGTGGAGAACATAGAGGCCAAGGGGAAGGAGGGATTTTGTATGTATCCGTGCTTCATGCAGATGATCATTGATCAGAAGCACCCTCAGCTACCTAAGGAGAAGAAGGACGTTGTAGTGAGCGAGGTGATGGACGATACCACCTTGGGCAGGATGAAGGTATACAGGGGGAAGCAGGGGAAACCCCCTGTGAGGCGATTGTTTGGGCATCTGGCCCGGGAAGACTATGTGGCGCCGTCACGGAGGAAGTGGTGCCACGATGATAGCGACTCCGATACTGAGCAGATTGTGCTCCCCACCGATGACTCAGGGGATGATGACAGTGGTGATGGTGGAGACACTGGCCCCACTCCATCTAGGACCACCACTACAGATGTTACACCTCCACCACCCACTCATGGGGAAGCTAATATAGCAGGTTTCCATCAGGATTTCAGACCTGATGAGGAGGAGGAGAGTGATGATGAGCCGTTGACAAGAACGGTGGGCAGCAAGGTAGTTGCCACCGAACGTGGAATGGAGGCGGTTGGAGGACGCCAAGCTGCGTCTGGGGAGACTACTACAGATCCTACTTATACCCCAGACCAACCTAGCATCCCTGGGGGAGCATCCTCCTCGAGGGGTTTGAGGAAGAAGAGGATGGCTTAGCCCTATGGGATGAAGCCGAAAAGACAGAGTTCACGCTGATTCCTACCTCCACCACCACTGCCACCATATCTACCACCACCACTCACTCACCCCCACCACCGCTACCACCACCACTACTACCACCTCACCACCATCACTACCACAGCCACTCCACCATCTATCTACACTACTTCCACCACCACTACAGCCTACCCATCACCACCCACACATATACCACCACCCAAATTCACCATAGCCACCACCATTACCACCAGCCACCAGCCCGGACCATCATCCCACCAGCCATTCACTACATGATCCTCCCTACCTTCTGTTGGGGTAGAGGATCAGTTGGCAGCACTTAACAGGATGGTGCTGAAGCTGTGGGCTGCTGACGAGGAAAGAGCTGCACAAATCAAACAGCTTGTGGAGCAGAACGCTGCCCAAGCACAGCAGATCGCTCAGGAGGCCCAGCTAATAGAGGATCAGGCTCAGCAGATGGCTGCTCAAAGTCAAGAGATTGCCCAACTCCAGGAGCATAAAGTTCTATCAACAAAGAAGATAGAGGAGTTGGAGGCTGCCAAAAAGACCATCATGCTCAAGCTTAAAGGAACAAAAGATGAGCCTCTGAAGATAAGAGAAAGGGATGGTGATGATGATGGTGATGAAGATGATGATGAAGAGGATGATGATGAGGATGAAACAGAGGGAGGAGACGATGAAGTTGCAGGAGATGGAGGAGATGATGAAGAAGAAGTGATGCATCTGCATCGGGTGCCACACAAGCTAGTGAGAGGCGGACCAAGAAGAATCAAGATTAGGATGCCTCGACCTTAGCCCCGACTGCAGAGGAGCACATGATTCAGGACAAACATAATGCCTAGATGTTTATGTAATTTTAAATCATGTGTAATTGAATAATGTATTAAACTCATGTACATAATGTTTATATTGACTAATGGTTGATGTATTTATGTGTTTAAATCAAGCAGATCATTCATCTCAGCAAGATGAGTACATGTTGCTCCCCTTCAGCAAATCAAGTCTCAACTGACAATGATACTTGATTTGTAAGGGATTGTTAGGAGGTCTGTGAGTTATACTCCTGAAGAAGGAGAAATAATTCATGACCTTACTGATGAGCAACTAGCTAAGATATTCCAATTGAATCCAGATGAAATAGTGAAGGAAGCTCCTACAGTTGACATGGATAGTGATGATGAGCTTAATGATGTGGATGAGATAGAGATTGAAGATGTTACAGCCCAGCACTATCCAGAGTATGCTGATAAAGAGGGTAATGTTGTCCCCAATTTGGGTGACACTCTTGTCAGTGATACGTTCGAAAAACTAGATAAGATGGAACAAGAATCAGAGAAGAATCCGGATCAAGCCCAAGCCTTGGACGCTGATGTCAACATAAAAAAGGCTGAATGGGCTGCATGTTTTGCGGAGATCCGAGCCCAACGCGCTGCACCAAAGCCGAGTGCCTACACCAAGCTCTACAAAGTAAAGAAGCATCACAAGGTGTCAGGCAAGATTATCGCGTGGGCCTATTTTGATGATCTAAATGTATATGCCGTCAAGAGGGAGAAGGGAATCGAGTACTTCAGATTCCCACATGATCGGAAGACTCTCCCGGGTTTTGAGCTCGACCAGCTTGCCAAACTGAAGCTGTTATATGCTGACCCAAGAAAAATGTCAGGCTGGTTTGAGGTTGCTTTATAGAAAGAGTACCACACCAGGTGGGTCAACTTCAAACCTCAACAACCGACGAGGTATATTAGACGGTCTGAAGTTGATGCCATTACTGGAAAGCCGAAAGTAGTGCTGAAGTGGAGTCCTCCGCGCACGGTGTCAAGAATCCCTCTAAGGGAAATGCCACAGGACTTCACTCCACATTCAAGTGGTGGTACTATGACTGGAGAATAGGTGAGGCGGTCATAGTTTTGAATAGAGATGGAAAATGGAGACTATCAGGGTATTTGACCCAATGTGGCTAACTAACTTGTCTTCTGACGATGTCTACACTTTATACAAGTGGCCACTTTTCTATGATGCACAAGACATTGTACAAGCCCTCAAGTTCCAAAACGTGATAAGACTCTGATTTGCATTCGAAATACATGCATGAGTTACAAGGGAGGAAAAGTACAAGAAGTTTGAGGAGCTGATAAAGAATGTTAGACAATAGAGTAAACTAGGTCCAAGGGAGAGTTTGTAGATACATATGTACCTAGTTTATGAGTTTAATGTAAAATGTCTTTAATGTCTTACATATATGTAACAGAACGGGTATGAATGAATATAAAGTGTTTGTGATGCTTATAATGTTTAATATTTCATTGATTATTGTTTGTTAACACATATTGAACTAACTATATAGGTTTGTGGTTTTTTACATTGTTCTTAGTCAATAATGGTTGAGAAACGTGCTTAAACTTAATCGTGTGAAGTTCTCATGCAAATGCACCATGCTAACAGACCATACGCATGAATACTTCATGCTAATGAACCAGTCGCACGACTGAATAAGGAGACTGGATCAGTCACACGATTGTGACATGACATTGACTTAGTCGCACGACTAGACCTTCAGTCGTGCGGATGGATCAACCGCATGCTTCAGTCGCATGAATGGAAAACCCTAACCTATAAATACCACTTAATTCATAAAAAAAACATAACTATTTGAATCCCTACGCACTAAATTGTACCCTAGCCGTCCATAGACCCTAAAACACCTGTTCCAAGTTCATAGATCACAGTAAATCATCCTACTATCGTTCTTAACATTTAGTTTCATTCTTGGATTGATTATACTCGCGTTCTCATTGATTGGATCACCAATCAAATAGGATTCCGCACTATTTGGTTTGGTACACACGTAAATCAGTTAGTACTCCATACCGAAAACGGTCCTTACAAATGCTCAACTCGTGATGCCTAGTTGAGTAGGCCAAGTGATCACCACCATCTAGTTTAAGGTTCCAGAACTCTTCCTCTAGTTTTTGCAGTTCACTCCTTGGGCGGAACTTTGAGATGGCAACGCTCTTGAACTCATCCTAAGTTAGTGCTAACACAACATCAACACCACGGTTCCTTTTATCGCTATTCCACCAAGTAACTAACCTTTGTTGGAGCATACTAGTGGCATAGCGAACCTTGAGCGCCTCGAGACACTCACAGTTGATAAACGTATTCTCCATGTTTTCGAACCACTCTAGAAGATTAATGGCTCCTTCCTTTGTTGCATGAACTAAAATGTTAGAAAGTGCAGGTTTGGTTGTTGCGCCCTTGGTTCGCGCTATTTTCTCCTTGACTATTTCCATTGTTGCTAGAGTAAGTCATCAAAGTGCTATTTAGTTTAGCAACCATGGTTTGGATTCCGGCAACCATTTGTCATGCATCATGGCGGCAAACTTGCGGTCGGAACTTCCACGCTTTTCATGGTGACTAGACATGTTGTATACAAAATAAGTTAGTCATGGGATTTAGAATAAAAGCACATGGAATGATTCCATTTGGTAACGCATTACCATTTGGAAACGTTGACACGTTAAGGTAAATTGACCCATTTGCCTTAGAAACTTGTGTATGTTGACCATAGTTTATCACTCATCCCAGAAATCTTCAAGTAAGTATAACTAGTCATGTAGGATTTATGCGAAATGCTTACCTTAGCCCGAAAGCTTTTTGCTGGGAAATCCAAAATATAGGTGTCCATGTGTCACATAATATTTCTTAGGTTCATGAAATCAAAACTTTGATGAGATTTTCATAGATTAGACCTAAAGTCTAAGGAATTAAACCCACGATATAAAGCGTACAATCTCACGTGTCTTCGAGGTTAAGTTTAAGAAGTTTCATTCGTCGGGGAGAATGGAAGAATCAAGAATAAGTTTAGGGGAGACGAGCAACAAAGTTTAATCAATTACAAGGCAACCTAACTAGAGGCATTAAATTACACATAGAAAGGCATCCCTAATTAGATAGCATCATGTAACATGCAACATATATGTTTACAAGAATATAATGATCATTCTATAAGGTTCATGCATAAACTATAGTCTAGGTCACCATTTCTAATAACCTAAATCCCTATAGTTATAGGCTCTAATACCAATCTGTCACACCCTAACCTTAACGGTGGAATCGTCGAGATGTGAGGGTTAAGATTGTTCATAGCCACGTAACACTATCTTTTAATAAAAATATTATTATCATAAGTTTTAAAAGTGAACATACAAAACATTTTATTCATTAATAAACAAAACATAAGACAAATGATCCAAAACATTTTATTCATTAATCTAGGTCCAAATCCTAGATATGAGCAACTTCAAAAGATGACATCAAGCTTGAGCATTTTTTGAAATATGTTAAAAATAAAGATCAACTATAAAAGTTAGTGAGTTTCCAAGGTTTAATATACATAAATATATCAAAAGGTTTACAAGTAGCAATTCATGTCAATGGTTATGAATTATACAAGTTTATAGGACATATATAGCTACAATCAAACCTTGACCAAGATTAAGATTACAAGTTTATAACGATTAGTTAAATGTACTTGGTTCCCATGATAAACAAGTCATACGTCATCAGGAGCCGGCAATACATCGGCTTTAGCACCAAATAGGCTTGTCAGGCCCATATATCTATGACTTCGTCAGGCTAGCAATAGTTAATGATTGTCAACATATAATGTATCTCATATAAAGCTTATAATAATACAAATAACCATGACAAAATATAAGTATGAATTGCATGTGCGTTACATGTATAAAACGTTTACAAGTGTAAGTTTGATACGTTTAATATGTTTCACCCCAAAAAGTATTGAAATAATAATAAAAAGGGGCATGAAAACTCACTTGATGTATAAGTGTATAAGATGGTAATAAGAATAAAACGACGTTCCAACGAGTTCCTTACAAGATACCTAAACGTAGATATTACAAATTTAAGTTTAATAATAAGATTAAAGTTTTAATGTGAACTAGGGTTTTGATAAGAAGTTTGGGGATTTTTATAAATAAACAAAGCTAATTAGTGAAATCATGCATATATTGTAGTCTAGTAAGAGAAAAATACCTTATATAATTTTTAAAAGAATTAAATCCTTTATAAAAGTTTGAGGAATTTAAAATTCTATAAATATCATGATTATTCCATCACTAAAGATAATATAGTGACCAATAATAATTTAATGATTTAAATTACTATTTAAGGTCTATTTTATGAAAATAACTAAGTACAACATTCGTTGATAATATTTGTTAAAGTATTTTTAAAAAAATAAATTTACAGAAAATACATAAAAGTATTTAAAATAAACAAAGTTTACAAAATAATTTTTTATAATTTTTAGAATTTTTTCTATATTTTTTATAGGTTAGAAAGCCCTAAAAAAATGAGGTTGCCCGGGTTCAAACCCGGGACCTCTAGGAGGGAATGTGTGTGGTTTACCGGTGAGCTAAGGGCCAAAGTCGTGTTATGAAATGGGTTTCAAATCTTAAAATCAAGATTAATCAAGTATCCCCAAATCATAAGAACCCTAGAACGATTGTGATCCAAATTGAACATTAATTCGACAACAATTACAAGAATGAACATGAGGCTTTGATTCCCCATGTAATCTCGATTATGTACATAAGTTTAATTACCTTAATTGATGATGGATTGATGAAGAACAGGCACTGATGAAACGCGACCGAGGCTTGAACTTGTTTGATGTGGAATTGTTGTTGTTAATCAATTAACTGCGAGTGCAGCTTCGGGTGATGTCCTTGGTTCTAAGCCCTCAATCAATTAAAGTTTAGAATGTCCGATGGTGGGTTTCGATTAGGTTGCAGGTTTTGATAAAGGGCAAATTGAGTGGAAGGTTCAAGTGTTTTCAGACGAATTTTTGTTGATTAACAGTTTAGGAATAGATAGATGATCGATTAGGTTGAGTTAATTGGATTATATTAAGGTTTAATGTTCAAACAATTAGAAAATTGAGGTCGACGTTACCGAGCTCAATCGACACCCATTGTCGACTTTAAACTCAAATTAAAGTGTACTTAAGGTTCGAAACGTAATCACAAATTCATTTGGAATGATTTGGGTATCAAAATCGAGTGTTTTTGTGGGTTATGGGGTTCACCGGAGGGTGGCCGGAAGTACTCGCGATTTGCAGGGTTGGAAGAGGGAACCTTAGTTTTGTTTTATTAATTTACATAAATGGTCCCTGTTGTTTTATTTGTTAACATTTATGCCCAAACTTTAATATTAAAGTTTCTAGATTTGCAATACAACCCCTAAGCTTTATTTTCTTTAAGTTTTAAACATTCTAAGTTTGCTAGCTTTATAAATTGTTAAAATTATTATTATTATTACTAATGTTATTATTATTGTTACCCTTACTGTTACTGTTAATCATTATTATTATTATTGCTACTTATTATTAATTAATATATTAATATTAATATTAATATTATTATTATTATTATTATTATTATTATTATTATATTATTATATTATTATTATTATTATTATTATTATTATATTATTATTAATAGTAGTAGTAGTAGTAGTAGTACATTATTATTATTGTTATTATTTTTTACATGTATTATTATTGTTATTATTATATTATTATTACTATTATTATTATTATTACTATATTTATTTTAATAAACTTATTTATTACTTTATATATTAAGATTAAGGACAACTACGAAATAGACATAAATAATCCATAAGTTTCATATTGATAACAATAGCCCTTACAAGAATTAACGATGTTAACTTTTAATTAACGAAAAAATATAATGTTTACAGAACATTAGTTTATTCACTTGAACCAACAAATTCTCTAATACACTTTTGGGTGTACTATAGACTTATCGCCCAATTGAATAACTACCTCGGTCCTTCTTAATGGTCCTACATTAAGTATTTTAAAATTTTAGTATGGTAGAATGTTAATAGTGGCTCTAAGGTCAAGCATTGCTCTATGTAACACCCGAATATTTTCTTTGAAGCCAGCGAAAGAAGAAAAATAAATAAGTCTAAGTCGAGGGACCAAACTCGCCAACGAGAGAAAGTTGGGTGAGTGGATGTATTTAAAGGGAGAGGAAGCCCTCACCCTCTCCCCACACTTGTAAAAATCAGCCAAAGAGATGAGATGAGAAAAAAGGGAGAAAAAGCTTGGTTCGAGTGGATTCAAGCGTGCAAAATCAAAGTGTAGCGGGTCTAATCGAAGCTCTTCTCGTTTTGGTCGTTTGTGTGAGTTCTAGGACCCCTCTTTTACACGTTTTTGAATGATTTTAGGGCTGGAACACATCTGAAAATTATTTTGAAGTGTGTGTGTTTGACCCTGTGTATGTGTTTGTGTATGTTACGAGTGATGTATGATTTTTCGGGCTTGTGTGTGCTTGTATGGTGTTGTGGTATGCATTTCTAAGGTTTAGGATGGTTGATTTGGGCTTAGAAGGTTTAGAAGAGCTTGGAGGTCGAAAATGGCAGATTGGGTTCGGGAGTGAGCTGTGTTCTACATAGTTAGGGCTATGTGACCGAATGGTATGCCAGTCGTGCGACTGAAGTCCACAAGCATGCCAGTCGTGCGATTGGGGTTCAATCGCATGTGAGTCGTGCGACTGGAGCCCATACGCCTACCAGTCGTGCGATTGAGGGTCAATTGCATGGAGAGTCATGCGAATGAGGCCCATACGCCTAATTCCATCCGCATTAGGTCCATTCGCACAGTATTATTCATTCGCATTGGTTCATTCGCATAGGTGTTCAATCACATATTAGCCATTCGCATGATGTTCAGTCGCATGAGAGGTCATGCGACTGAGAGGTGCCCATACGTCCAAGTAGGGCTAGTGTGCTTGAGGAAAATGTAGTGTGTTTACTGACTTTCGGGGTAAAGTGCAGATGTAAGTTTTGACATGGAAGGTTCCGTAAGTTCATGTAAGATGAATTTTGAGGCCTTAGAGGTTATGATGGGCATGATGATTTATGATGTTGTATGCTTATGCATATGTATGCTATGTATGTATGATGATGCCCTGTATGATGATGTTATTGACTGTGTATGTTGATGTTCCTTATTATGATGTATGTTTATCTTTTCTGTGACTTTACTGTAAGGATTCCTTAAGTCTGATGCAACTCAAAACATCCAAAGTGTCTCAGCAACATGCACTAAGTACTGAAGTGAAGAATGCTTCGGAAGTTTTACACAATACATTTGAAAAACACTCTAAGTGTAAAATCTTCCGAAGCCAAGACCAATCTTCTGAAGCTAAACATGAAGTCTTCCGAAGCTTTAGAGACAAAGTCTTCCGAAGCTTCAGCCTATGAAGACAGATTTCTTCCGAAGACTTTTAGTACACATGCTTTATCTGATGTACTGTTCCATAAAGCACCTTTTCCGTTGCATCTCTGTAAAGTCACCAACTAACAAGAGTTGGTGAAAAGGTCCATGCTTTTGGTAACTGTACATTGAAGTCTTGAGTCTAAAACTTTCCACTTTATGTACTTTATCCTTTTTGTAATGTATAAGGATGTGAGCTATGGCATGTCATAGTCACAAGTCAAAAGGCAGATATGCCTTTTGATCCTACAATTGATTTTGTTAGTGTCTAGTCAATTGTATCCAGCTGGCTTTCAAAGTATAGCCGTTGTAGGTTGTAGTATAAGTATTTCAAGTTTCTTGTATCTTAAATATACTTTGTAACACTTGTAAAAGAACTTGAGAAAGCAATATACTGCATCCTTGAAACCATACTCTCTTGTTCTGTCTCTTGCTTTACTTGTGTTCTTTGTATCACTGGTTAACCCAGTTTACTGTTTGATTAAAGTTTAGTTAATCTCCTCTTTGTGTTGTTGTGTTGTAAGTGTGTTAAAGCCCTTAAACGGTCCTGCATTGGTATCAGAGCATTGCAGGCTCTTGATATAAGATCTAACCATCTTAAGATCCCTCACACACACAAAAACTAAACTCTTCAAATGGCTTCCATCTCAAAGACTGATATGGAGACTGGAACCATGAACAAATCCCCACTGATCACTCTTGATGATTTTGACACCTGGTGCATGGGATAGAAGGCTTCATCTGGTCTCTTGACTCAAGAATGTGGGAATCTGTTGAAAATAGACCTTTCATACCCAGCACCCCCTCTGCTACTGGTGTTGGTATGATTTCTAAAGATATGGCCAACTACTTATGAAGATAGAAAAAGAGTAGAGATTGACAGGAAGGCCATGACTGCTCTTCAGACTGCTCTCCCAAACTCTGTATACAGAGGTTTTAAGAAGTGTAAAATAGCTAAACAGCTGTGGGATGCACTGAAGCTGATGTATGAAGGCTCCTCTGAAGCCAAGGAGAACAAGAAAGATCTTCTGAAGCAGCAGTTTGAAAATTTCACCTTCAAAGCAGGTGAAACCATGACCCAACAATACTTCAGGTATGTTGAGATTGTGGATACCCTAGTGGATGGAGGAGTTCCTCTTGAGAACAGGGACATTGTAAGGAAGTTCATGTCCTCACTTCCTAGGCAATGGACACACTATTGTGTGGTGATCAAGAGGACTGAGAACCTTAAACTCTTACTCTGACAGAGTTATATGGGATTCTCAGTGGATACCAGATGGAGATGAACATACAAGGTTCATCTGGCAACTCCAACAATCAAATGGTTCAGCCCTTCATGTGGTTGAAAGGGACAGCATAGAACCCCACATCATCTCATATGCTACCCTGACAACTCACAAAAGGGTCCTTTCATCACTTTCCCGGAGACACCAAAGGAAAACTTTACTCAAGGAAGTCCATTCCAAGAGACAAGTTCTTCTCAAGCCTTTGTGTCTACTGAGGAAAGCTATGGGAATTATCTCTTCACTTTTGAAGACCTGGACTGTATT
Organism: Flaveria trinervia; assembly: GCA_025506515.1. Classification (NCBI taxonomy): domain Eukaryota; kingdom Viridiplantae; phylum Streptophyta; class Magnoliopsida; order Asterales; family Asteraceae; genus Flaveria; species Flaveria trinervia. The sequence continues at coordinate 20,311,594 of CM046450.1, read as the reverse complement.
CATCCAGATGACCTGGAATACATGGAGATAGTTCAGCAGATGGCTCTACTCACTCACAGAGCCAAGAAGTTCTACAAGAGAACAGGAAGAAGATTTCCAAGCAATGCTACCAGTGGAAAGTTTGGGCTGGATAAAAGCAAAGTTAAGTGTTACAACTGTAACCTTATTGCAGGAACGTTTAAGGGCTTGAACACAATTACAACACAACAACACAAAGAGGAGATTATCTAAACTCTAATCAAACAGTAAACTGGGTTAACCAAAAGTGATACAAAGAACAGAAGTAAAGCAAGAGACAGAACAGGAGAATATGGTTTTCAAGGATGCAGTATATTGTTTTCTCAAGTTCTTTTACAAGTGATACAAAGTATGTCTAAAGATACAAGAAACTTGAAATACTTATACTACAACCTACAGCCGGCTATACTTTGAAAGCCAGCTGGATACAATTGACTAGACACTAACAAAATCAATTGTAGGATCAAAAGGCATATCTGCCTTTTGACCTTGTGACTATGACATGCCATAGCTCACATCCTTATACATTACAAAAAGGATAAAGTACATAAAGTGGAACGTTTCAGACTCAAGACCTCAATGTACAGTTACCAAAAGCATGGACCTTTTCACCAACTCTTGTAAGTTGGTGACTTATCAGAGATGCATCAGAAAAGGTGCTTTATGGAACAGTACATCAGATAAAGCATGTGTACTAAAAGTCTTCGGAAGAAATCTGTCTTCATAGGGTGAAGCTTCGGAAGACTTTGTCTCTTGAAGCTTCGGAAGACTTCATGTTTGGCTTCGGAGATATTGGTCTTGGCTTCGGAAGATTTTACACTTAGAGTGTTTTCTAATGTATTATGTAAAACTTCCGAAGCATTCTTCACTTTAGTACTTAATGCATGTTGCTGAGACACTTTGGATGTTTTGGGTTGCATCAGACTTAAGGAATCTTACAAACTCCCCCTAGGCTGATGCTACCAAAACACTTAGAAGATCTTCAGATGTTGGTAGTCTTCAGTACAATCAAGACCATTCCTTTCTTCATTTGATGGTCAGGATCATCAAGACTCTCATAGTATCTTCTCATTTCAAAGAGATCATGCAGAGGTAAGTTGATTATGTCTTTCCAGGAGTAGACATTCTCAACACCTTGATCTCTGACAACATGCCATCTTTCTGGATTGGTAGAATAAGTCCAGGACAAGATAGTGTCTCAGTTGCTAGAGGAGCCACTTGCATAGGAGTTGATTGGGCTGCCTCATCATGCACTCCCTTAGGTTGATCTGATTCAGCCTGGGGTGTAGAGGTAGATGACTTTGGCTTCTTCTTCTTAGTCTTTGGTTTAGAAGCCATTTTCTTCTTCCTCTTTAATGTCTTTAACTGAGAAGACTGGTCTGCAGCACCATGTTGATCATCAGTGTCTTTCTCAGTTGGGTGTTCCTCCCTCACAAGTTCAGAAGGAGAGGGAGTTTGACCCTGTCTTGGATCAGAAGATGAAGTTTGCTGAGGCTCAGCTGGAGGTTCTGGTTCAGGTGTCTCTAGTTGTTCAAACTTGACCTCCACTTCAGGTGGGACTTGACTTGGAAGAGAGTGCAAGTCAATCAATTCACCACTTTTAATCTTCTGCTTGATCACCCTTATATGCTCATCCATTGTAGATAGAGACATGGGACCAAGTCTCCGTCCGGAGAATCCATATGACTTCAAGAAGCTCATCATTCTTTGTCTGTCAGCAAACTTCTTTGCATTCTTTTGAATGATGGCTCTTGACTTTGCAGCTTCTTCCTTTAGCTTCCTTTTGTTGTTTTTCTTTCTTTGACTAGCTCAAGCTCAAGTTGCTTTAAGTACTCGAACTCAATGAAGTCATAGGACAGGTGAAGAAGTGCATTTGCCTGATAGAAGCCTGTGCACTCAGGTAGTTTATCATCTTGATCCTATCTTCTTCTTTATCTACCTGAGATTCTTGTGGAGCCATATCTTCCTGTGCAGGACTTTCTTGAACTGGAGAGAGAGTGGGAGCATGCTTGTAAAGTCTTTTCTATCTCTTCTCCTCTTTGAATTGGAGAAGTAACCTTGCATCCTCTTTCTCCTTTATCTCTCTTGACACTTCCATGTCAGCCAGTTCATTTAACTCTTTTAAGGGGAGGGAGATGATTTCATCAATATCATAGTTCATGGTCTGTAAATAGGTAATCCTGACTGCCCTTAGTTCATCATCTTGAGTATTTGGTCTGGGGGCAGCCCTGATTACAGCTTGCATGAAGCTAGATGACCCAGAAGAACTTTCTCCCCTTAGCCTCCTTTTCCTCTCTCTCTCTCTCTCTCTCCTCCTCAATTTCCTCAGGAGTCATTATCCTTTTCCCTTTGTCACCAACAGACCTTTGTGACTCAGGGTGGACTGAGGCTTGGCCTTCATTTCTTGGTGTAGCTTCCATGCTCTGGCCAGAGAGAGGCTGAGAAACACCTTCACCAGCAGGTGTCTCAGATGGAGTTTGGACCTCTGCAGCAGTTGTTGATGGTGAGACAGGGGTCTCAGGTTCTGCCACTGGGCCTTCAGTCAAGGTTTCCCCTATGAAACTAATCTTAGGGTCCACCTCAACATCCAGTTGACTGATGACGTTGCCTGATTGCCTAAGTCTCCTTCTTAGAGAGAACTCTACAAGGATACTGTCTTGGATTCTTTGAGCCAGCCTGTCAGCTTGTCTTGATTTGCTTGGATTGACAAGTGGCATGTTGACTAAATCCAGTCTTTCATAGAAGCTCAGGCTTTGGAACTGGAAGACTTCTTGTTGACCTTGAACTCTGTGAAGTATAAGGGCTCTTCTGTCATCATCATACCTCCACCTTATGATGTAGTTGCCAGTTCCATGTGGTGGAGAGGAGACAGCCCTTGGTATACCTCCTCAAAGAGACTCCTGATGATGGAGTCTATAGAGTCCACATTAATGTGAATTTGAGGAAGTTTCTGAGAATGCACAACAGCAAGTGAGGATGGTGAGTCCTCTATGTCCATTCTCTTTGAAGAACTCCCAGGTTCTATGGTTGTAATAACTTTCTCCCCCTTTTTGGTAGCATCACCCACTTGCATAGGTGAGCTGGAGGATAAATCAGTCACTTCCACAGGTTCTTGTGTTCCTGGTTAAACTCTCCTTAAAGGTCTCTCAGCTAGTTTTTCCTTCAAATATGAAATCTGAAGTTGCTGATCATTGACCCTGTTTTGTAAGGTAGTCACCTGAGATTCCAAGTGACTGACTTAGAGACTAAATAGGTGCATGTTTTTGACAATTTCTGCACCTTTAGTCTCAAATTCCCCTCATCTTCATCAGAAGAATCACTAGGGGATGAGATGATTGGACCAAAGTCCTCTCGCTCACCACCAGCTTGAGTTTCTTGGCTGCTGGTTTTCCTCTGCTCACTGGCAGCCTCATTTGAGATGCTAGAGGACAGAGTTTCCATGGTTGAGGTCTTAATGATGTAATCACTTTCAAAAGTGAGAGCCTCTTCCATATGGACATCCGAACAAGTTCAGAAGTGTCCACCTCAGTAATAGGTGACTGATGTGGGATAGACTGAGGAGAGTCAGAGGTACTCATCTCTCTTTTGAGTAGGGGATGAGAAGAGAGACTCATGGTACACACAATCCTAAGTCTTCATCAGTATAGAAGGATAGGTTGGGAATTGGTTGGTTGAGATCCAAAGGCTGGGGGTGGTAGCTGTCCCCAAAGGTTGTTCACTTGAGTGTTGAGACTCAGAGTGAAGGCTTAAGGCTGTTGGGCTAGTACTCATCAGTTGAGCATGAGGAACCTCATCACTGATTCTTGAAACAATGGGAGTGGTCTGCTCCTCAGGAGAAGTGGGAGCTCCAGTATCCACTTCTTCCTGTATTGGTGAGTATATGGGGGCCTCCACAGACTGAATAGTCTGAGCAAGGGTTCGTTTGGATTTTCTTTGGTAGGTGATGGATATTGAGGTTGTGTAGATGGTTGGAAAGCAGCAGGTGTGGGTTCAACACTAGCTTGTACTGCTAGGTTGTCACCTTGAGCAATGAGCTTTAACATTTTTGGGACTAGGCCTGTTTCTACCCCTGAGAAGCCTACATTTGGCTTCTTCATAATTTTAAAGATGCCGGGCTTCATCTGTCCCAATTTAAGAATATTACTTGTTTCCCTCAACTGTGAGCCCAGTTCACAGTTGAGAATGTGTTGAATATATCTAGGAAACATGTAGTACTCTAAGGAGTCTAAGTTTGCAAGTAAATTAGTATAAAAAAATTGTGAATACTTGAACTTGACCCCCTGAACCATTCCATGAACTATAAAGGAGAGATCCTCAGGAATCTGGTCCCATCCACCATGCTTGTTTGATAAGTTGTGGATAACCACATGGAGCGGGTATTTCCACTGGGATGAGACCTTCCCTTTCCTGAAGGTCTTTACAGAGAATCTCCTCATAGCCCATCTGCTCAAAGAATGATTAACCGCTTCCTTTGGGAAGATCACTTCACCTTCTTCATCATCCAGCTGAAGATGTCAGTTGATTATGGCCGGAGTGATGAAGATTGTTCTCCCCTGCACTGTGGCAGACAGTGCCTTCTCCCCATCCATAATGACCTCTTGGCAGGTCTTCCAGAATTCAAGCAGTGATCCTCATATAGAGGAGGATCAATGGTTAGGAGGTGAAGTAGTGAGACAAAGACAAGAAACGGCAAACCTCTGAGAAATGAGGATCTTTGTCAGAGCATAACAGAGCAACCTGATTGTGTTGTCTGTGTAGCTGCATGGTAAAGTTGGGATCATTTCTGTGAGCAAGGTTAGCCATTGTGAGGTAGCTCAGAGACGAAGAAGAAAGTGGGAAAGAAATTTCAGAGAGAAAGCTTTGGGTTTTAGGTTGGAAGAAAAGCAGATGATAGAAGAGGGGGAAACCGTTGGGTTTATATGAGAGGAGGGATTTCAGATAAAGTTTAATGAAAGAGGATAAACTTTGAAGAGAAATAAACCCTTGGATGCTTGTATAAGAAGAACAAAGCTTCCGAAGGTTAATTTTGCTTCGGAAGGAAAAAGTCCTTAAAATGAATAAGTGTCTAAGTTAAGAATTTAAGCTTCGGAAGATAAATTTTGACTTCTTCCGATGGTAAAATCTCTTAGACAGTTATTTATTTGAAGACATATTTTTCTTCCGAAGATAAAACTGTATCTTCCGAAGTATCAAAAATTTTCAAGAATTTAAGGAAAGTCTTCAAGAGAGTTTTTCATTCAAAGAAAACATGAGCTTATGAAAGTGATGAACTAGACAACTTAGGACACACATTTTTAAGAAGAAATAATTAGAATTAGTTTTAAGAAAAAGTCTACTCAAAGTTAATCATCCCAATAGCTGATATTAGATACTTAAATCTCTGTTCATCAAAAGCTTTTGTGAACAGATCAGCATATTGTTCATCTGTGTAAACTTTGACTAGTTTAATTAATCTCTTTTCATAGTTATCTCTTATTAAATGATACCTGATGTTGATGTGTTTGGTCCTTGAGTGCTACACAGGGTTCTCAGTGATAGAGATAGCACTATTGTTGTTTATGTGGATAGGAGTCTCTTTGAAGTTAAATCCATAGTCCAGCATCTGATTTTGAATCCAAAGCACTTGAGCACAGCAGCTTGCGGCAGCAATGTATTCAGCCTCAGCAGTTGATGCAGACACACAGGATTGTTTTTTGCATTGCCATGAGACAACCCTTCCACCAAGGAATTGACATCCCCCAGATGTAGACTTTGCAGTCATGTTGCAACCACCATAATCACTGTTTGTATAGGCATACAAATTGAAATTAGGATTCTTTGGATACCATAGACCAAGTGTTGAAGCACCTTTGAGGTATCTTAAAATCCGTTTCACAGTGATTAAGTGAGACATCTTAGGGTTGGCTTGATATCTTGCACAAATACATGTAGCAAACATGATATCAGGCCTGCTAGCTGTAAGATACATAAGAGACCCAATCATAGCCCTATATAAGTGCTCATCTACACACTCCCCCTCAAGATCTGGACCAAGGGAGTGGTTTCTGGCTATGGGTGTCTTAGCAATCTACAATCAGTCATGTTGAACCTCTTGAGTATATCTTGAACATACTTTGACTGACTTATGAAGATGCCATCTTCAACCTGCTTCACTTGAATTCCTAGAAAGAAGTTGAGTTCTCCCATTGAACTCATTTCAAATCTGTCTTTCATCAGCTTCTCAAAGTCTTTGCAGAGCTTTGATTGGTTGAACCAAAGATGATGTCATCCACATATACTTGAACTAGCAGAATGTCTTTTCCTTGTCCTTTGATGAAGAGAGTTCTATCTATAGTACCTCTCATGTATTCATGTTTACAGAGATACTCAGACAGTGTCTCATACCACTTCCTGGTGCCTGATGCAGCCCATAAAGAGCTTTGTCAAGCTTGCAGACATAATCAGGATGATCAGGGTCTACAAAACATGTGGTTGTTTGACATAAACCTTCTCATCAATCACTCCATATAAGAAAGCACACTTTACATCAAGTTGATAGACTTTGAAATTCTTGGATGCAGCAAATGCCAGGATATCCTAACAGCTTCTAGTCTTGCTACAGGAGCAAAGACATCAATGTAGTCAATCCCTTCTTCTTGTGTGTATCCTTGAACAACTAGTCTTGCCTTGTTCTTGATGATGATTCCTCTATCATCCTTCTTATTCCTAAAAACCCATTTGGTTCCAATGGTAGTCTTCCCATAAGGAAGAGGACAAAGGTTCCAAACTTTCTGCCTTTTGAATTGAAGCAGCTCTTGTTGCATAGCTTCAACCCAACTTCCATCCTTTAGAGCCTCCTCAATTTTCTTTGGCTCTAACTAGGATAGAAAACAAGAGTGAAGACAAACATTTTCTTCATGGGTTTGCCCTCTTGTCTTTACCCCGGAGATAACATCTCCGATGATGTTTGTGGTAGGATGAGACTTGTGGATCCTAAGCTGAGGGATCACAGCAAGTTGCTGAGAGAGATCCAAATTTGAGAAATTTAGATCTGGTCTTGAAGATTGACCCTCCACATTATCACACTTATCAAGATTTACTTGATCCAATGAGTGTGTGACATCATTGATGTTGTCATCTATGGTATGGTTATTAGCATCAAGAAATTCTTGATCACTATCACCATCACCATTGTTGTCTTCTGCAATTGAGGTGTCTTTATCTGGTTGAGAAGCCTCTGAGCTGGAATTTGAAGGCATACTAGATGTATCAGCTGGATTTGTCATTGTTGTGCTGATAGAAACCTCATTTGCTGAAGTAGTTTCAACTGGAGCTGAAGATGTATGAGTTGAAGGTCTTCCTAGCTCAAATCTTGGATCAGGATCACCTGTATTTACTTTTCTGCAGATCCTGAAACATGCTCACAAGATTTATTAAAACAGTTGGTAACTAAATCAGATCAAATAGCCAATCCGGACCAGAACCAGCCACACAAGGTATGTGCTCATTGAAAGTCACATTGGCTGACTCCTCAATAATTCTAGTTCTGAGATTGTATACTCTATAAGCTTTAGTTCGGGAAGAGTATCCAATGAAGTGTCCATCGTCTGATTTCTCAGCAAACTTGGCAATTTGATCTTTGGTATTCAAGATGGTGCAGGGACATCCAAATGACCTGAGAAACCAATGAAAGGTTTCCTCTTGTGCCAAAGTTCATAAGGAGTCTTACCATGTGTCTTAACTACTAAAACTCTGTTTTGCACATAGCAAGCAATATTAACTGCCTCTGCCCAGAAGGTGATAGGCAGTTTAGAGTCAGACAACATAGTTCTTGCAGCTTCAATAAGTGTCCTGTTTCTCCTCTCAGCAACTTCGTTTTGCTGAGTAGTCCTGGGAGCACTATATTGTCTTGTAATACCATTTTCATCAAAATGTATCAAGGATTTGGTTTTTAAATTCAGTTCCTTGATCACATCTTATAGTTTTGACCTTGTGATCACATTGATTCTCAATCTTTAAGATGAAATTCTTTAGAATCTCAGGAGTCTCATCTTTAGTTCTAAGAAGAGACCCAAGTGAATCTTGTAAAATCATCGGTGATTACTAGACAGTATAAGGTCCTTCCTAAACTAATTACACTGGTGGGGCCAAAGAGATCCATATGTAACAAGTGTAGGGGTGTAGTGATGGAGTTCATTTCCTTAGGCTTATGGATACCTTATGTTGCTTCCCTTTCAGGCATGCAACACAATGATCATCACTTGTAAACTCTTTCTTTGGCATTCCAGTTACCAGATCATACTTAATAAATTTATTCATGTTCTTAAAGTTTACATGGCACATTCTTTTATGCCATAGGAAAGACTCATCACTATTGGCTTTAGATAGAAAGCATGAAACTTCTCCAGAGGGAGATGTTTCTTGCAAATCCATCTTGTACATGTTCCCTTTCCTGGGGGCTCTGAGCAGGATGTGCTCATGAGGAATGACCACTCCAGGCTTGAGAACAATTCACTCATGCTCAGTAAAGAGCATGTTATATCTCTGATCACAAAATTAGGATACACTCAGAAGATTGTACCCAAGCTCCTTAACAAAGTTTACCTTTTCAATGCTGAGCTTACCATTTGTGACCTTGCCCCTTCCAGAAATGTAACCACCTTCATCTCCTCCAAAAGCAACTGGTCCTCCATCAATTCTCTCAAAATTATGGAGTAGAGACCTATTGCCTGTCATGTGCCTAGAACAGCCACTGTCAATTATCCAGACATTCCGTTTGTCTTGGGCTGTTCCTGCACAAAGAAAATGATTAGTTACATTTGGAAACCCAAGCCTTACTTGTCTTGGGCTCACTAAGTGTAATAGAAGGTAATGCAACAGTAATAGATCCTATGGTTGTACTATGGGGATCTTCAGCTGTTGTTGATGAAGAAATTTCAGTCATTTGGTCTTTCTTAGACTTCCACACCACCTTTGGACTCTTGGACTTGACCTTCAAAACCTTAGAAGCTTTTGGAACTTCACAAGTTTTGATGGCTGAACCTTCGGAAGATTCTGCAGTCACTGCAGCAGACTTTAGTGCTTCGGAAGAACTCCTTTCTTCCGAGACCATTTTACTTCCGAAGGTAATTTCCATTTACCTTCTTCTTTGATTTGGAGCTTCCGAAGGAAACAGACTTTCCTTCTGAAGCTTGAGACTTCTTTAGATTCTTTGAAGTCTTTGTATTGGTCATGTGGATGGTACTTCTAGGATTGTATGGGCAATCCTTAGCAATGTGAGAAGTATTTTCACCATGACACATAACATTTTCTTCTTCAAAAGAGTCTCCTTTTGAGAGCAAGACTGGCTTTGGTCACATCCCTTCTCCACCTTCATCTTGGTAGATGCTGAGACAGTTCTTTTGGGCTGTGAAATGTTCTTGGAGTTTGATGGTCCAGGCTGTGCAGCAGTGGTACACAGTAGCTCAGTCTTCTTCTTTGCTCTGAGATGATTTGAACATGAACCAGGACTCTTAGCTGAGGAGTCTTGGTTGATGTCTTCAGTCCTTACTACTTTGAAACCTGCAGAGATAAAAACTTGTTTTTGCTTAGCATCAAAAGTAGCCTTGATTTCTTGAGTCTTCTTTGCTTTCCTTTTGCTCTTCCTGATCAAGTTCTTTCTCTTGAACTTGGTCATCACAGATGATTTCTTCTCCTCAGAAGGATAGTGGCCCTTGGAAGAAGCCTCTTCTTCACTCTTCTCAGAGGAATTCTTCACTATCACTTCTTCATCATCCTCACTTATAGGATCTATGAGAGGAAGCTCATCTTCACAAGTTCCACACCTAGGAGATCTTACAGACAAGATTGTGTGTGGAGCTATCTCATTTGATCCCAGTCCCTGTCTATTTTGATAGCACACTTTGTTGTGCAGGGATGAGGATATCATGTTTTTGAAGGTCTCTTCTTCAAGAACACTTTTCTCTGCCTTGGCTTTGCTAATCATAAGCTCAGCCTGACACTCAGTCAATTAGTTATGAGATCTTGGATCTGAGTTCTAAAATCTGTATGTTCATATTTTAGTACTGAAATGGTTTTCTCCAAATCCTCTATCTTTAACTTGTAATCATTTTCAGACTTTCTAAAATCAAATTTTAATATGTTTAATGACTCAAGATCAGATCTCATCTCTAAGTTGTAGGACCTGTATCTATTACTTTAGCAATGCATTCAGGAGTACAGAGATTTTCCAATACCTTGGCTTCATCATGGTCAGCCATCAGTGCTTGGTTTGGAGAAGCATCTTCCACCTGAAAACTCCAGTCAAGCCTCCTTCTTTAACAGCAACAACAGCATGTTGCTTGGCTTCTCAGACTGAGGAGCTTTGTCAGTGTAGTTTGGTCTGGGTGGTTTTTGCCCCCATTTGCTTTAGGTGTCTTAACCCCTAAAAAGTGACCCATAAGTGTAAGGATTCCTTAAGTCTGATGCAACCCAAAACATCCAAAGTGTCTCAGCAACATGCACTAAGTACTGAAGTGAAGAATGCTTCGGAAGTTTTACACAATACATTAGAAAACACTCTAAGTGTAAAATCTTCCGAAGCCAACATGAAGTCTTCCAAAGCTTCAAGAGACAAAGTCTTCGAAGCTTCACCCTATGAAGACAGATTTCTTCCGAAGACTTTTAGTACACATGCTTTATCTGATGTACTGTTCCATAAAGCACCTTTTCCGCTGCATCTCTGATAAGTCACCAACTTACAAGAGTTGGTGAAAAGGTCCATGCTTTTGGTAACTGTACATTGAGGTCTTGAGTCTAAACTTTCCACTTTATGTACTTTATCCTTTTTGTAATGTATAAGGATGTGAGCTATGGCATGTCATAGTCACAAGGTCAAAAGGCAGATATGCCTTTTGATCCTACAATTGATTTTGTTAGTGTCTAGTCAATTGTATCCAGCTGGCTTTCATAGTATAGCCGGCTGTAGGTTGTAGTATAAGTATTTCAAGTTTCTTGTATCTTTAGACATACTTTGTAACACTTGTAAAAGAACTTGAGAAAGCAATATACTACATCCTTGAAAACCATATTCTCCTGTTCTGTCTCTTGCTTTACTTGTGTTCTTTGTATCACTTTTGGTTAACCCAGTTTACTGTTTGATTAGAGTTAGATAATCTCCTCTTTGTGTTGTTGTGTTGTAATTGTGTTCAAGCCCTTAAACTTCCTGCAATTGGTATCAGAGCATTCAGGCTCTTGATATAAGATCTAACCATCTTAAGATCCCTCACACACACAAAAACTAAACTCTTCAAATGGCTTCCATCTCAAAGACTGATATGGAGACTGGAACCATGAACAAATCCCCACTGATCACTCTTGATGATTTTGACACTTGGTGCATGAGGATGGAAGGCTTCATCAGGTCTCTTGACTTAAGAATGTGGAAATCTGTTGAAAATGGACCTTTCATACCCAGCACCCCTCTGCTACTGGTGCTGGTATGATCCTAAAGATATGGCCAACTACTCAGATGAAGATAGAAAAAGAGTAGAGATTGACAGGAAGGCCATGACTGCTCTTCAGACTGCTCTCCCAAACTCTGTATATAGAGGTTTTAAGAAGTGCAAAACAGCTAAACAGCTGTGGGATGCACTGAAGCTGATGTATGAAGGCTCCTCTGAAGCCAAGGAGAACAAGAAAGATCTTCTGAAGCAGCAGTTTGAAATTTTCACCTTCAAAGCAGGTGAAACCATGACCCAACAATACTTCAGGTACGTTGAGATTGTGGATACCCTAGTGGATGGAGGAGTTCCTCTTGAGAACAGAGACATTGTAAGGAAGTTCATGTCCTCACTTCCTAGCAATGGACACACTATTGTGTGGTGATCAAGAGGACTGAGAACCTTAAAACTCTTACTCTGACAGAGTTATATGGGATTCTCAGTGGATACCAGATGGAGATGAACATACAAGGTTCATCTGGCAACTCCAAAATCAAATGGGTTCAGCCCTTCATGTGGTTGAAAGGGACAACATAGAACCCCAACATCATCTCATATGCTACCCTGACAACTCACAAAAGGGTCCTTTCATCACTTTCCCGGAGACACCAAGGGAAAACTTTACTCAAGAAGTCCATTCCAAGAGAAAAGTTCTTCTCAAGCCTTTGTGTCTACTGAGGAAAGCTGTGGAATTATCTCTTCACTCTTGAAGACCTGACTGTATTCATCCAGATGACCTGGATACATGGAGATAGTTCAGCAGATGGCTCTACCTCACTCACAGAGCCAAGAAGTTCTACAAGAGAACAGGAAGAAGATTTCCAAGCAATGCTACCATTGGAAAGTTTGGGCTGGATAAAAGCAAGTTAAGTGTTACAACTGCAACCTTATGGGTCACTTTGCTAGGGTGTAAGGCACCTAAAGCAAATGGGGGCCAAACACCACCCAGACCAAACTACCTGACAAAGCTCCTCAGTCTGAGAAGCCTAAGCAACATGCTGTTGTTGTTGTTGAAGAAGGAGGCTTTGACTGGAGTTTTCAGGTGGAAGATGCTTCTCCAAACCAAGCACTGATGGCTGACCATGATGAAGCCAAGGTATTGGAACATCTCTCTACTCCTGAATGCATTGCTAAAGTAAATAGATACAGGTCCTACAACTTAGAGATGAGATCCGATCTTGAGTCATTAAACATATTAAAATCTGATTTTAGAAAGTCTGAAAATGATTACAAGTTAAAGATAGAGGATTTGGAGAAAACCATTTCAGTACTAAAACATGAACATACAGATTTTAGAACTCAGATCCAAGATCTCATAACTAAGTTGACTGAGTGCCAGGCTGAGCTTGTGATCAGCAAAGCCAAGGCAGAGAAAAGTGTTCTTGAAGAAAGACCTTCAAAACATGATATCCTCATCCCTGCACAACAAAGTGTGCTATCAAAATAGACAGGGACTGGATCAAATGAGATAGTTCCTCCACACACAATCTTGTCTGTAAGATCTCCTAGGTGTGGAACTTGTGAAGATGAGCTTCCTCTCATAGATCCTATAAGTGAGGATGATGAAGAAGTGATAGTGAAGAATTCCTCTGAGAAGAGTGAAGAAGAGGCTTCTTCCAAGGGCCACTATCCTTCTGAGGAGAAGAAATCATCTGATGACCAAGTCCAAGAGAAAGAACTTGATCAGGAAGAGCAAAAGGAAAGCAAAGAAGACTCAAGAAATCAAGGCTACTTTTGATGCTAAGCAGAAACAAGTTTTTATCTCTGCAGTTTCAAAGTAGTAAGGACTAAAGACATCAACCAAGACTCCTCAGCTAAGAGTCCTGGTTCATGTTCAAATCATCTCAGAGCAAAGAAGAAGACTGAGCTGTGGTACCACTGCTGCACAGCCTGGACCATCAAACTCCAAGAACAGTTCACAGCCCAAAAGAACTGTCTCAGCATCTACCAAGATGAGGGTGGAGAAGGGATGTGACCAAAGCCAGTCTTGCTCTCAAAAGGAGACTCTTTTGAAGAAGAAAATGTTATGTGTCATGTGTGAAAATACTTCTCACATTGCTAAGGATTGCCCATACAATCCTAAAAGTACCATCCACATGACCAATACAAAGACTTCAAAGAATCTTAAGAAGTCTCAAGCTTCGGAAGGAAAGTTTGTTTCCTTCAGAAGCTCCAATCAAAGAAGAAGGTAAATGGAAAATTACCTTCGAAGTAAAATTGGTCTCGGAAGAAAGGAGTTCTTCCGAAGCACTGAAGTCTGCTGCAGTGACTGCAGAATCTTCTGAAGGTTCAGTCATCAAACCTGTGAAGTTCCAAAAGCTTCTAGGTTTTGAAGGTCAAGTCCAAAAGTCCAAAGGTGGTGTGGAAGTCTAAGAAAGACCAAATGACTGAAATTTCTCCATCAACAATAGCTGAAGATCCTCATAGTACAACCATAGGATCTATTACTGTTGCATTACCTTCTATTACACTTACTGAGCCCAAGACAAGTACGGCTTGGGTTTCCAAATGTAACTAATCATTTTCTTTGTGCAGGAACAGCTCAAGACAAACAGAATGTCTGGATAATTGACAGTGGCTGTTCCAGGCACATGACAGGCAATAGGTCTCTACTCCATAATTTTGAAAGAATTGATGGAGGACCAGTTGCTTTTGGAGGAGATGAAGGTGGTTACATTTCTGGAAGGGGCAAGGTCACAAATGGTAAGCTCAGCATCGAAAGGTAAACTTCGTTAAGGAGCTTGGGTACAATCTTCTGAGTGTATCCCAATTTTGTGATCAAAGACATAACATGCTCTTTACTGAGCATGAGTGCATTGTTCTCAAGCCCAGTGTGTTATTCCTCATGAGCACATCCTGCTCAGAGCCCCTAGGAAAGGGAACATGTACAAGATGGATTTGCAAGAAACATCTCCCTCTGGAGAAGTTTCATGCTTTCTATCTAAAGCCAATAGTGATGAGTCTTTCCTATGGCATAAAGAATGTGCCATGTAAACTTTAAAAACATGAATAAATTGATTAAGCATGATCTGGTAACTGGAATGCCAAAGAAAGAGTTTACAAGTGATGATCTTGTGTTGCATGCCTGAAAGGGAAGCAACATAAGGTATCTCACAAGCCTAAGGAAAAGAACTCTATCACTACTCCCCTACACTTGTTACATATGGATCTCTTTGGCCCCACCAGTTTAATGAGTTTAGGAAGGACCTTGTACTGTCTAGTGATCACAGATGATTTACAAGATTCACTTGGGTCTTCTTCCTTAGAACTAAAGATGAGACTCCTGAGATTCTAAAGAATTTCATCTTAAAGATTGAGAATCAATGTGATCACAAGGTCAAAACCATAAGATGTGATCAAGGAACTGAATTCAAGAACCAAATCCTTGATACATTTTGTGATGAAAAGGGTATTACAAGACAATACATGCTCCCAGGACTCCTCAGCAAAACGGAGTTGCTGAGAGGAGAAACAGGACACCTATTGAAGCTGCAAGAACTATGTTGTCTGACTCTAAACTGCCTATCACCTTCTGGGCAGAGGTAGTTAATACTGCTTGCTATGTGCAAAACAGAGTTTTATAGTTAAGACACATGGTAAGACTCCTTATGAACTTTGGCACAAGAGGAAACCTTCATTGGTTTTCTCAGGTCATTTGGATGTCCCTGCACCATCTTGAATACCAAGATCAAATTGCCAAGTTTGCTGAGAAACAGATGAGGACACTTCATTGGATACTCTTCCAAGCTAAAGCTTATAGAGTATACAATCTCAGAACTAGAATTATTGAGGAGTCAGCCAATGTGACTTTCAATGAGCACACCCCTTGTGTGGCTGGTTCTGGTCCGGATTGGCTATTTGATCTTGATTAGTTACCAACTGTTTTAATAAATCTTGTGAGCATGTTTCAGGATCTGCAGAAAAGTTAAATACAGGTGATCCTGATCCAGATTTGAGCTAGGAAGACCTTCAACTCATACATCTTCAGCTCCAGTTGAAACTACTTCAGCAAATGAGGTTTCCTATCAGCACAACAATGACAAATCCAGCTGATACATCTAGTATGCCTTCAATTCCAGCTCAGAGGCTTCTCAACCAGATAAAGACACCTCAATTGCAGAAGACAACAATGGTGATGGTGATAGTGATCAAGAATTTCTTGATGCTAATAACATACCATAGATGACAACATCAATGATGTCACACACTCATGGATCAAGTAAATCTTGATAAGTGTGATAATGTGGAGGGTCAATCTTCAAGACCAGATCTAAATTTCTCAAATTTGGATCTCTCTCAGCAACTTGCTGTGATCCCTCAGCTTAGGATCCACAAGTCTCATCCTACCACAAACATCATTGGAGATGTTATCTCCAGGGTAAAGACAAGAGGGCAAACCCATGAAGAAAATGTTTTGTCTTCACTCTTGTTTTCTATCCCAGTTAGATCCAAAAAAATTGAGGAGGCTCTAAAGGATGGAAGTTGGGTTGAAGCTATGCAACAGAGCTGCTTCAATTCAAAAGGCAGAAAGTTTGAACCTTTGTCCTCTTCCTCATGGGACTACCATTGAACCAAATGGGTTTTTAGGAATAATAAGGATGATAAGGAATCATCATCAAGAACACAAGACTAGTGTTCAAGGATACACACAAGAAGAAGGGATTGACTACACTGATGTCTTTGCTCCTGTAGCAAGACTAGAAGCTGTTAGGATATTCCTGGCATTTGCTGCATCCAAGAATTCAAGTCTATCAACTTGATGTAAAGTGTGCTTTCTTATATGGAGTGATTGATGAGGAGGTTATGTCAAACAACCATCTGGTTTTGTAGACCCTGATCATCCTGATTATGTCTGCAAGCTTGACAAAGCTCTTATGGGCTGCATCAGCACCCAGGAAGTGGTATGAGACACTGTCTGAGTATCTCTGTAAACATGGATACAGGAGAGGTACTATAGATGGAACTCTCTTCATCAAAGGACAAGGAAAAGACATTCTGCTAGTTAAGTATATGGGATGACATCATCTTTGGTTCAACCAATCCAAAGCTCTGCAAAGACTTTGAGAAGCTGATGAAAGACAGATTTGAAATGAGTTCAATGGGAGAACTCAACTTCTTTCTGGAATTCAAGTGAAGCAGGTTGAAGATGGCATCTTCATAAGTCAGTCAAAGTATGTTCAAGATATACTCAAGAGGTTCAACATGACTGATTGTAAGATTGCTAAGACACCCATAGCCAGAAACCCTCCCTTGGTCCAGATCTTGAGGGGGAGTGTGTAGATGAGCACTTATACGGGCTATGATTGGGTCTCTTATGTATCTTACAGCTAGCAGGCCTGATATCATGTTTGCTACATGTATTTGTGCAAGATATCAAGCCAACCCTAAGATGTCTCACTTAATCACTGTGAAAAGGATTTAAGATACCTCAAAGGTGCTTCAACACTTGGTCTATGGTATCCAAAGAATCCTAATTTCATTTGTATGCCTATACATATAGTGATTATGGTGGTTGCAACATGACTGCAAAGTCTACATCTGGGGGATGTCAATTCCTTGGTGGAAGGGTGTCTCATGGCAATGCAAGAAACATCCTGCGTGTCTGCATCAACTGCTGAGGCTGAATACATTGCTGTTGCAAGCTGCTGTGCTCAAGTGCTTTGGATTCAAAATCAGATGCTGGACTATGGATTTAACTTCAAAGAGACTCCTATCCACATAGACAACAATAGTGCTATCTCTATCACTGAAAACCCTGTGCAGCACTCAAGGACCAAACACATCAACATCAGGTATCATTTAATAAGAGATAACTATGAAAAGGGTTAACTAAACTAGTCAAAGTTCATACAGATGAACAATATGCTGATCTATTCACAAAAGCTTTTGATGAACAGAGATTTAAGTATCAGATATCAGCTATTGGGATGATTAACTTTGAGTAGACTTTTTATTAAAACTAATTCTAATTATTTCTTCTTAAAAAATATGTGTCCTAAGTTGTCTAGTTCATCACTTTCATAAGCTCATTTTTTCTTTGGATGTAAAATTCTTGTTGCAGACTTTCCTTAGATTCTTGAAAATTCTCTGATACTTCGGAAGATAAAGTTTTATCTTCGAAGAAAAATATGTCTTCAAAATAAATAACTGTCTAAGAGATTTTACCTTCGGAAGATGTCAAATTTATCTCCGAAGCTTAAATTCTTAACTTAGACACTTATTCATTTTTAAGGACTTTTTCCTTCCGAAGCAAAATTAACCTTCGGAAGCTTTGTTTATTCTTATACAAAGCATCCAAGGGTTCATTTCTCTTCCGAAGCATAAATCTTCAAGACTCTCAGGAAAATTCTTCCGAAGCCATTTTAGCTTCGGAAGCTTTTCAATCAAACTTCCGAAGACAAATTACCTTCGGAAGCTTTTTGAATTCAAGAAAACTACTTTTTGAGCAGAAAGGTAAACTACTTTTTCAGAGGTGGGACCGACATACGGATTTCAAAGTTTATCCTCTTTCATTAAACTTTATCTGAAATCCCTCTCTCCATATAAACCGAACGGTTTCCCCCTCTTCTATCATCTGCTTTCTTTCAAACCTAAAACCCAAAGCTTCTCTCAGAAATTCTTTCCCATTTCCTCTCTTCTTCTTCGTCTCTGAGCTACCTCACAATGGCTAACCTTGCTCACAGAAATGATCCCAACTTTACCATGCAGCTACACAGACAACACAATCAGGTTGCTCTGTTATGCTCTGACAAAGATCCTCATTTCTCAGAGGTTTGCCGTTTCTTGTCTTTGTCTCACTACTTCACCTCCCTAACCATTGATCCTCCTCTATATGAGGATCACTTGCTTGAATTCTGGAAGACCTGCCAAGAGGTCATTATGGATGGGGAGAAGGCACTGTCTGCCACAGTGCAGGGGAGAACAATCTTCATTACTCCGGCCATCATCAACCGACATCTTCAGCTGGATGATGAAGAAGGTGAAGTGTTCTTCCCAAAGGAAGCGGTTAATCATTCCTTCGAGCAGATGGGCTATGAGGGAGATTTCTCTGTAAAGACCTTCAGGAAAGGGAAGGTCTCATCCCAGTGGAAATACCTGCTCCATGTGGTTATCCACAGCTTATCAAACAAGCATGGTGGATGGGACTAGATTCCTGAGGATCTCTCCTTTATAGTTCATGGAATGGTTCAGGGGGTCAAGTTCAAGTATTCACAATTTTTTTATACTAATTTACTTGCAAACTTAGACTCCTTAGAGTACTACATGTTTCCTAGATATGTTCAACACATTCTCAACTGTGAACTGGGCTCACAGTTGAGGGAAACAAGTAATATTCTTAAATTGGGACAGATGAAGCCCGGCATCTTTAAAATTATGAAGAAGCCAACTGTAGGCTTCTCAGGGGTAGAAACAGTCCTAGTCCCAAAAATGTTAGAGCTCATTGCTCAAGGTGACAACCTAGCAGTACAAGCTAGTGTTGAACCCACACCTGCTGCTTTTCAACCATCTACACAACCTCAAATATCCATCACCTACCAAAGAAAATCCAAACGAACCCTTGCTCAGACTATTCAGTCTGTGGAGGCCCCCATATACTCACCAATACAGGAAGAAGTGGATACTGGAGCTCCCACTTCTCCTGAGGAGCAGACCACTCCCATTGTTTCAAGAATCAGTGATGAGGTTCCTCATGCTCACACTGATGAGCTTACTAGCCCAACAGCCTTAAGCCTTCACTCTGAGTCTCAACACTCAAGTGAACAACCTTCGGGGGACAGCTACCACCCCCAGCCTTTGGATCTCAATCAACCAATTCCCACCTATCCTTTTTACTGATGAAGACTTAGGATTCGGTGTGTACCATGAGTCTCTCTTCTCATCCCCTACTCAAGAAGAGATGATACCTCTGACTCTCCTCAGTCTATTCCACATCAGTCACCTATTACTGAGGTGGACACTTCTGAACTTGTTCTGGATGTCCATATGGAAGAGGCTCTCACTTTTGAAAGTGATTACATCATTAGACCTCAACCATGGCAACTCTGTCCTCTGGCATCTCAACTGAGGCTGCCAGTGAGCAGAGGAAAACCAGCAGCCAAGAAACTCAAGCTGGTGGTGAGCGAGAGGACTTTGGTCCAATCATCTCATCCCCTAGTGATTCTTCTGATGAAGATGAGGGAATTTGAGACTAAAGGTGCAGAAATTGTCAAAAACATGCACCTATTTAGTCTCTAAGTTCAGTCACTTGGAATCTTAGGTGACTACCTTACAAAACAGGGTCAATGATCAGCAACTTCAGATTTCATATTTGGAAAAACTAGCTGAGAGACCTTTAGGGAGTTTAACCAGGAACACAAGAACCTGTGGAAGTGACTGATTTATCCTCCACTCACCTGTGCAAGTGGGTGATGCTACCAAAAAGGGGGAGAAAGTTATTACAACCACAGAACCTGGGAGTTCTTCAAAGAGAATGGACATAGAGGACTCACCATCCTCACTTGCTGTTGTGCATTCTCAGAAACTTCCTCAAATTCACATTAATGTGGACTCTATAGACTCCATCATCAGGAGTCTCTTTGAGGAAGGTATACCAAGGGCTGTCTCCTCTCCACCACATGGAACTAGCAACTACATCATAAGGTGGAGGTATGATGATGACAAAAGAGCCCTATACTTCACAGAGTTCAAGGTCCAACAGAAGTCTTCCAGTTCCAAAGCCTGAGCTTCTATGAAAGACTGGATTTAGTCAACATGCCACTTGTCAATCCAAGCAAATCAGACAAGCTGACAGGCTGGCTCAAAGAATCCAAGACAGTATCCTTGTAGAGTTCTCTCTAAGAAGGAGACTTAGGCAATCAGGCAATGTCATCGGTCAACTGGATGTTGAGGTGGACCCTAAGATTAGTTTCATAGGGGAAACCTTGACTGAAGGCCCAGTGGCAGAACCTGAGACCCCTGTCTCACCATCAACAACTGCTGCAGAGGTCCAAACTCCATCTGAGACACCTGCTGGTGAAGGTGTTTCTCAGCCTCTCTCTGGCCAGAGCATGGAAGCTACACCAAGCAATGAAGGCCAAGCCTCAATCCACCCTGAGTCACAAAGGTCTGTTGGTGACAAAGGGAAAAGATAATGACTCCTGAGGAAATTGAGGAGGAAGAGAGAGAGAGGAAAAGGAGGCTAAGGGGAGAAAGTTCTTATGGGTCATCTAGCTTCATGCAAGCTGCAATCAGGCTGCCCCCAGACCAAATACTCAAGATGATGAACTAAGGCAGTCAGGATTACCTATTTACAGACCAGGAACTATGATATTTGATGAATCATCTCCCTCCCCTTAGAAGAGTTAAATGAACTGGCTGACATGGAAGTGTCAAGAGAGATAAAGGAGAAAGAGGATGCAAGGTTACTTCTCCAATTCAAAGAGGAGAAGAGACAGAAAATACTTTACAAGCATGCCCACTCTCTCTCCAGTTCAAGAAAGTCCTGCACAGGAAGATGTGGCTCCACAAGAATCTTAGGTAGATAAAGAAGAAGATAGGATCAAGATGATAAACTACCTGAGTGCCACAGGCTTCTATCAGGCAAATGCACTTCTTCCCTGTCCTATGACTTCATTGAGTTCGAGTACTTAAAGCAACTTGAGCTTGAGCTAGTCAAAGAAAGAAAAACAACCAAAAAGAAGCTAAGGGAGAAGCTGCAAAGTCAAGAGCCATCATTCAAAGAATGCAAAGAAGTCTGCTGACAGACAAAGAATGATGAGCTTCTTGAAGTCATATGGATTCTCCGGACGGAGACTTGGTCCCATGTCTCTATCTACAATGGATGAGCATATAAGGGTGATCAAGCAGAAGATTAAAGTGGTGAATTGATTGACTTGCACTCTCTTCCAAGTCAAGTCCCACCTGAAGTGAAGGTCAAGTTTGAACAACCAGAGACACCTGAACCAGAACCTCCAGCTGAGCCTCAGCAAACTTCATCTTCTGATCCAAGACAGGGTCAAACTCCCTCTCCTTCTGAACTTGTGAGGGAGGAACACCCAACTGAGAAAGACACTCATGATAAACATGGTGCTGCAGACCAGTCTTCTCAGTTAAAGACATTAAAGAGGAAGAATAAATGGCTTCTAACCAAAGACTAAGAAGAAGAAGCCAAAGTCATCTACCTCTACACCCCAGGCTGAATCAGATCAACCTAAGGGAGTGCATGATGAGCAGCCCAATCACTCCTATGCAAGTGGCTCCTCTAGCAACTGAGACACCTATCTGTCCTGGACTATCTACCAATCCAGAAAGATGGCATGTTTTCAGAGATCAAGGTGTTGAGAATGTCTACTCCTGGAAAGACATAATCAACTTACCTCTGCATGATCTCTTTGAAATGAGAATATACTATGAGAGTCTTGATGATCCTGACCATCTAATGAAGAAAGGAATGGTCTTGATTGTACTAAAGACTACCAACATCTGAAGATCTTCTAAGTGTTTTGGTAGCATCAGCCTAGGGGGAGTTTGTAAGGATTTCTTAAGTCTGATGCAACTCAAAACATCCAAAGTGTCTCAGCAACATGCACTAAGTACTGAAGTGAAGAATGCTTTGGAAGTTTTACACAATACATTGAAAAACACTCTAAGTGTAAAATCTTCCGAAGCCAAGACCATATCTTCCGAAGCCAAACATGAAGTCTTCCGAAGCTTCAGAGACAAAGTCTTCCGAAGCTTCATCCTATGAGACAGATTTCTTCCGAAGACTTTTAGTACACATGCTTTATCTGATGTACTGTTCCATAAAGCACCTTTCCGCTGCATCTCTGTAAAGTCACCAACTAACAAGAGTTGGTGAAAAGGTCCATGCTTTTGGTAACTGTACATTGAGGTCTTGAGTCTGAAACTTTCCACTTTATGTACTTTATCCTTTTTGTAATGTATAAGGATTGAGCTATGGCATGTCATAGTCACAAGGTCAAAAGGCAGATATGCCTTTTGATCCTACAATTGATTTTGTTAGTGTCTAGTCAATTGTATCCAGCTGGCTTTCAAAGTATAGCCGGCTGTAGGTTGTAGTATAAGTATTTCAAGTTTCTTGTATCTTAAATATACTTTGTAACACTTGTAAAAGAACTTGAGAAAGCAATATACTGCATCCTTGAAACCCATACTTCTTGTTCTGTCTCTTGCTTTACTTGTGTTCTTTGTATCACTTTGGTTAACCCAGTTTACTGTTGATTAAGTTTATTAATCTCCTCTTGTGTTGTTGTGTTGTAATTGTGTTAAAGCCCTTAAACGGTCCTGATTTACGTTGAATGTTAATGAATGAAATGAAGTATTATGTACGTAAAGTGAAAGATAATGAAAAGAGGAACATGATGAATGAATGCATGCATTAATGAACAAATGAAAGTCTTGCAAGCCTGTATGTTGGGACACGCCCCTTGTAAGGTGTTAGCCCAACAGTGTGCGGGTTCGCTACCCTAGGAGGATGCACATCGGGGTCTTTCTTTGTGATCAACCATTTGTATAGAACCTCTACCGCTTACCCCGGTAGTGTGGCACCATGTATAGCTGTCTATTTATAGACTTCGGCCCAATAGCCATATAGTTTGGGGTGTAGCACATGGTATTGGTACGGAAGATATGAAAAGTGAAAGGAAGAACGAATGAATGATGAAGATAATAATAATATTATCTATGTGTACGTATGATGTATAATCGTATGAAAGTAGAGAATGGTTTTAACAAAAGAAAAGTATGTTTTATTATAAAACTAGAACTCACTCAACAACGTTGACTTTCATGTGTTTCCAGTTGGCAGGTAATGGTTGCTGAGGATGGTACGAGGCGGCTACTCAGCTCTTTTGGGATGGCATCCATTTTTATAATGCTTTTATGATGTAATGCAACATGTATTTTTGTAACTGGATAACGATGTATTGTTTTGCAAAAGCCTTTATAATGAAATGAAATGTCATTTTTGAATGTTTCCGCTTTAGTGTTGATTTAAGATAAATGTAAATATATGTTTTATGTGCAATAATTTAGCAGTTGTAAGCGTCCCGGGAACGGGCCTTACACTCTACGAACACTAACATTCTTCAATTTACAGGAAACGGTAAAGATACCTGGATCCTTGCATTTTGGGGGTAATCTTTTTTGTAAAACGACAAAAATATTTTCACTTACCTTTAACGTTTCATTACCTTTTAGCTTCTTTTTTGACGTGTAAAGTTCCTTTAAAAATTTAGCATACCATGAACTGTTTAATAGCATCAAGAAATGAAATATTTACATCTACTTTCGAAAAGTCTTCACGATTTCTTTTTTCCCGTTCTTTTTGTGTACCTCTTAGTCTTAAAGGGAATGGAGGTAAAGAAGTAAATATCACATCATATTTAATTGGTTTTAGTGTTTTATTATTTTTATCCTCCTTATTTGCATCATTTGTCTCTTCCTTCTTGTCTACTTTATTTATTTCTGGGCCTTTACAACTCTCCTCACTTCTCAAGTTAATACCACAAACATTATGTTTAGGATTTGTCTTGGTTTGAGTGGGTAGTTTACCTTGAGATTCCAATTTACTTACAAAATTGGCAAGTTGAGCCATCTGTTGCTTTAATTTCTTAATGCTAGCTCGTCTCTTGTTGGAATGCGAGTGTGCTAGTTGCTAAATTCTTGACAATAATTTCCAAGGACATCCCTGAGCTTCTTGTTTGTTGTTGTTGTCGAGGTTGAAAGTTTTGTTGATTGTTTTGCACTTGAAATGGAGGTCTTTGGTAGAATTGTGGGGGTCTTCGTAAATAACTAAGATTAGGTGGTTGTCCCCAATTTTGATTATTTTTGGGTTGTTCATAAAGTCTTGAATTCTACCCCGCATAACCTCCTATCGCTTATGCCTATTCAACTTATTCTTGAAATGTGGGACACAAATCATTAGGGTGTCCAAATTGTAAGCATATTTCACACGCTCGAGGTTTTTGCTCAATTTCCTTGCTTTTTGTAAGCTGCATTACAGCTTTAGTCAATTTCGCAAGTTGAATTTCAATATGAGGAGTGCCCACTTCTTTAACCGCCTGTGGTAGATCATCATACCATCCATCTTCTTGTGAAGAGTGTTTGGTATCTTCGGCTATAGAGGATATCAAGTCTCGGATTTAGGTTGGTGTTTTATCAAGTAAAGCTCCCCCACTAGAGACATTTATCAAACGTCTCTCTAATGGTGCTACTTCTTCATAAAAGTATTGAAATAGTTAATGTTCTGATATGTCATGTTGTGGACATTAAGCACATAGCTTCTTGAGTCTTTCCTAATAAGTATGTACACCTTCTCTTTGCTTGTTTAATCCCAATGATCTCTTTGCGTAGAATAGAAGCTTTGACTTCCGGAATTACTTATCTAAGAACTATTTTGCAAGATCATTCCATGTGTGTTACCGACCCCAGTGGTAGGTAATATAACCATTCTTTTGCCGAATCCTGCATAGCAAAGGGGAATGCCCTAAGCTTGATTTGATCTTTAGTGACATTGTGTGGCTTCATTTTGGAACACACAATATAAAATTCCTTGAGGAACATATGAGGGTATTCGTTCTCAAGGCCTTGAATAGTGGAAACAAGTGGATGAGAACGGATTTCAACTCATAGTTCACCATAGCAGGGTAGTTTATTTAGAGGGTTTGTTGGGTAACATTATGGATTGCCTATTGCCTAAGGATTTGTTCGGCTGGCTGACATGGTTGGTTCGGGTGAGGGTGGTTCTTATTGGATAGGTGATTGTGGTGGAATGGTGGTTGTTTGTGAAGGTTGTGATGATTTGGTTTAAGATTTGGATTCAATTAACAAAGGTATATCTTGCTAAATGTTGGTGACTGGAGGTGACGTAATAGGTGTTAGGAAACTTGCTAATTTCTTTCGGAGCTTTGCTTTTGTTCTTAACCTCTTTACGGTTTTCTCTATCTCCGAGTCAATCTCGAGTGGTGTACCTGTACGAAAAGATCTTGGCATAAAACGATTAAAATCGACGTATCCCCCGCAACGGCGCCAATTTGTTGGGTGTTGAATCCAGCAAATAATAATAAAAATATGAACCTATCGTGCACACACTAAGAATAATATGAGCAGAAGTAGGGTTCGTGTCTTTAGGGATACGTGTCAATTATTTTATAACAAAAACGTTGTAGCATGGTTACTTTGATTGATATGGGCTAAGGAATGTGAGGGTTTTAATTAAAAATAACACTAAAACTAAATTGCGAAAAGGTAGAAAAATTAAGCTGACACGACCATGTCAAAACTGTAAAGGAAATTTCACGCGGTCGTGTTAAAGTTCTGCTTAAAAAATATAAATTGACATTTTTTCGTATTTTTTTAATTATGAAAAAGGGATTATTAAATATGTTAATTAAATTGTTAAATTAATTCAAATATGAAAACTAATTCCAACACTAAGATAATTTCTTGATTCGATTTGGCTTACAATCATTAATGATTACGACACAATGAAAATTTTCAATTAATGATTTGTATCAATACTAGACATCACGTCGTTCGAATATCCACGACGCTACTTTAAGCTCATGTCGTTCGGATCTTAGTGTGCGCGTTGCAACGATAGAAGTATCGATTATAAATAACACACACGTCATTCGGTATGTTTAACTAGATTGTATGATTCTATAACGAGAATGAATTTATAGACAAACTTTAACCATTGATTGTTCCTTATATCAAAAATCAAAATTTGATTATAGTTTTAAATCTTGAAGAACTTTATTAAAAATTAATAAAGTTGTTAATTTTATTAACAATCTAATGTATACCAGATTAGATTTAGGTTTAAGATCAAGAATCAAACAAACAAACCATTAAAAAAATATCATAAACATTTCACATAAGTTCAAACTAAAATCATATAAATTAAACATTAATGTTGAAACTACAATTGTTTTAGCCGGACATAACGGCTAGGTTAATCAACTAAAAAAATGAAAACTTATGAATTAAATACTAAAATATATTAAATGTCTTTAAAGTGAGAGGAGATTACAAAGATTCGAGATCCCTTAACCTTTTTTTTGGTGTTTTTGTTATATCTTTTCTGTACTCTTTTAAATTCTAGATTTCTTCAATAAAATTACTAATTTTATGACTAAAAATATGATTAACAGTTTTGCATATTGATTTGATTCGTCAACATCTCGGTACCAAACAATATATTGATATCTTCTACCCACTTACAATCAAAGATACGTGTTAAAGTACAACTACATAATTTGCTTTACCTTCACTCAAAACACAATATATTCAACAAAACAACAGTAAGAAACCAATGGAAATCACATTAGGTATTAGCAAAAAGAACATGGCTTTCATATTGCATCTAGACTAAACTTTGGTTTGATCTTACGTTTACTAGATTATAATACTTTTAGCCCTTGACACTAAAGTACTTTAAATTTTCCGTTAATTGTTTATAAAATAACTATTATTTCTTTTATTAAAATAACCAGAAAATTTACATTCTCCAAATTTGTGTAGCAACTTTTTGTAACATATTGATATTGATTTGATTTATCAATATTTGCTACCAAACATCATATGTTATCTTCTACCCAATCTTAATTAAAGCCACTTGATCACATACAAGTACATCACATGTTTTACATTCACTCAAAACACAATTATAATATAAATCAATAAGTTTAAAAACAGAACAACAATAACTAACCAATCGATATTGTTTTCACATGTTTACGTTCACTCAATACACAATATATAATAAATAAGTTTAAAAACAATGCAACAATAATTAAGCGAGCGATATTGTTTTTCTTTAACGTTGTAACAATAGATCGCGTTAGGGTTTTAAGAAAAAGAACAAGCCTTTTAAACCTCGGACAGTAGAATACTAATCAAATTGTCTAGAGCTTGAAAAGAGGACCCGTTCGTCATCGAAGCCGTTTTACTCTTCTCGCTCATTTCTTTGACCTTTTTAGCCAACACACGATCACCACCGTCCATCAATTCTCTCACACCTCTCTCCACCTCTTCCGCCCGCACCAGATCAGTGCTTTCATCTTTACCATCGAACCTTATCTCCACACTTAGTCTGAGCTCTTTTACCATCTCAAACGCATTTAAATGTTGCTCTCCATATAAAGGCCACGTGGAAATTGGCACACCGTACGATATGCTCTCCAAGATCGAGTTCCAACCACAATGTGACACAAACCCACCGATCGCTTTGTGGCCCAACACACTCACTTGAGACACCCACCCACACACCAACCCTCTTTGGGCCGTCCAATGGACGAACCCATCTGAAAACAAATCATCTTCTATATTTTCGTATTCGTCCGGAAGCTCCAACTTCGTCTTGCCCGGTTCACGTAACGACCACAAAAACCGATACCCGGCCCGCTCTAGACCGGTTGCTGTTTCTCTCACCTGGGCCTGGTTTAAGCTCCCCATACTTCCAAAACACAAAAAAACAACTGAACCATCAGGCTGCTGGTCCAGCCATTGGATGGTTTTTTCATGACTGGACCGGTTAGGATGCCACTTAACAGGTCCAACATGATCAATGATCGGCCCAACCGGGTAAACCGGTGGCAGATCACTATAATTACAAGACAACGAGTCAAGCGCAAAAGGCTCAAGCTCTCGAAATGTATTTACAATTATACCCTTGGTCTCTTTGTACCTACTCGCGTGGCGCACAAACCACGAGTAACCAAGTTCCTTTTGGTTAATACAAAATAACGGAAATGCGTTTGACGGTACCGGGTTTTTAAAACCCGGTACCATCAACTCGTTGACCGAGTCAACAGACTCGGCAACGGGCAAAGTTGTGAGATGAAGCACAAACCCAAGATAAGCCGCCGGGGACGAGAAGTAGAGGTAACAAGGAATACCCAAATCATGAGCAACATCAATCATTGAAGTGCAAAACATGTCAACGAAAAGTCCCACGAGTCGCGGTGGGGTCGGGTCCGAGTCAGAAACTGTGGTAGTGAGGTTTTTGAGTGTTTGTCGGACTATGGGCTTGTGGTTTTGTATGTAGAGTGAAAGGAAGCCGATGAGCGAGTCGTATTGATCCGGTTGTGGTGTGTTAGCGGGATGGAGGTGTATGAAGCGGATGTGGTCGGTGGCGGTGAGGGATCGAAGATAGTGGTCGATGAGTGGCCATTGAGGGACGGAGATGGTGAGGATCGTGACGGAGATACGCTGGAGAGGGTGGTTGGCTAAGCGGGTGGCGAACTCGACCGCGGGTAGGAGGTTGCCCATGGTGGGTGTTGCGATGATCGCTACCTCTGCTCGATGCATATTTTGAGGGGTTTGAATTAACGTTGGGAAAATGATTTGGTTTATTGAAGCTAATAAAAGGATGAGTAACTTGTGGATGTTTGTGACTTGTATTTTGGTAAGTACATTATTGTGCGCCAATGGGAGTACGTAGTCACATGTTATTCTCATGGGTTCACATGTTATTTGCTTGTGTGAATCTGCGTGGATTTTTACAAAATTGGATTTCAGTTTATACCTTAAAAAAATCTTTTTTTTTGTTTTTATTGTAAATTTATATTTTATATGTAACAAACCGAACGAGTATGAACATTCATATGTTCGTGTTCGTTCGTTTAACTTTAACTTAACACGAACACATAATCGAACACAATATTTGTTCATGTTTGTTCATTAAGAAAATATAAATGTTCGTGTTTGTTTATGTTCGTTTGTTAAAAAGCTAAACGGACATTTCATGAACGTAAACGAACACAAATAAACAAACTTGATTGACAAACGTAAGTGACACAAACAAAAGAACACAAACGAACAAGTCTAACACATCATAATTCATAAAAAAACACATGTAAATTAATGGTTCAAGTACACATGATTCATCCAAAAATGCATTTCTTTTAACAAAAATCCATAATGAATTAATACAAATTATCCGCAATGACTCATCCAAAAAATCATAAAAATATGTACGCTAAATATATAAACAAACGAACGTAACTGAACATAAATAAACAAACATAAATGAAAATATATGAACGAACATAAATGAACGTTCACAAACGTAAATGAACGAACAAAACTTATGTTCATATTCGTTCGTTTAATTAACCGAACACATTTTCTTTTGTTTTTATTCATTCATGTAATTAAATGAACGAACATAAACGAACTTTTTATGAAACAATTCATAAACGTTTGGTTAATTTCCATCACTAGTTGTACAATTCTAAAGTCAAACCACCCATGTAGTTTACTCAAACTTACACTCAAAGTTACAATATGAAAAATCACATTGGTTATTTACGTAATTTTTTATTAAATCAACAACTAGAAATACAAAAAGAAGTCATTGCGAAACCAAATTGGATGATTCCAATCTTCTTATCGGTCCATAAATAACCATTATCGACCACTAACTGAAATAATTGAACTACTGAAAGTAAAAAGTAACTGTTTTACTCTAGTAAATTAGCTAAAATATACGGTTTAAATAAGCAGGTGGCTATTGATCCACTGACACCAGCTAATTTAGATAGAAGTTCTGTAGTTTTAAAGCCACAAGTTTGAAGTTCTGTAGTTTTACTGCCATCAAGAGCGGTGGGCGTGGTCATGCTCCTTATGCGGAACCCTAAACGGCTTATCCACTGACGCTGTTGCTCGTTACTCGCTTCCGAATTCCGCACCGGAGATCATGTCGTCGTTCCTCGATCTAGAATTGCCTTGTAATATTATTATTATCTTTTCATCTGTAGACATACAGTTGTGGAATTCGGTTCTCCTAAGTTAATTTCTGCTGTTAGTGCATAATTGGATAGGATATGTTGAGCTAGGGCCTAGGGGTGTCTGAGAGTTGAATAGTTATAGATTTTATTTGTTTCTTTTTTGTGTAGTGATCGTAGGCTGTATGGTGAGGTACTGAGGTTTGGTGTGTGTTTTTATATGATGAAGTGATTTAGACATGTTGATTACTTGATCTGAAGTTAATTGCTTTTGATTAGTTATGCATTTCGTTGTTTGGAATTTTACATCTTTATGTCGCTTTGTTCCTGTGTTGTAGTGCAAGGGTCTGAGGAAGAGGATATGCAAGCCCAACCGGTATATGTTGCTGCTGTGGATTTGGCATGTATGAATCATTGAATTGATCCTAACACTGATTTCTTTGGTTCGTTTTCTACCGTTTAGGCCTGTTTGGTTAGTTAAAAGTAACAATGGATTTAATCATTACACGACTCTCATCGAACATATTGAATGGTATTGATTATTTTGTATATGATTGATGAATTTTGGTGTGTACTTATTGCAATATCTGTTTGACTCTTTGCCAGCCTCCGAAGAGTTTATAGAACTAACGAAAAGTGCTCTGTTGGCGGCTCTTGAAGGTCTGCAATTCAAGTGTTATGCCCTCTTATCTGTTAATGCGTGTTTGGTTCAGTTGGTTTTAAATGCTAAAATCTTGTTTCTATTACAGCTCTTGCTCCTGGATCTCTTTTTGGGCTTGCTACAATCAACCATAAAATTGGACTTTATGATGTACAAGGGCCAATTCCTGTAATTAAAAATGTATTCGTTCCGCCTGATTATGATGGTACCTACCTGTTGAGCTTGAAGATGCAATGCCATTAATGTCTTTTCTAGCTCCAGTAAGTTTGTTATGCAAATTCATATGGGTTTTTATAACATTGCATATTTGCATACATGAATAAAAACACCCAGTTTGTAACCACTTAATGCTCTTAGGTGGAAACTTGTAAGGATAGGATTGTATCTGCAATTGAAACCCTAAGACCACCTTCATGGGAAAGAATACAGGTACAGGTGGCATGCTGCTAGGAGCGCGAGGTTTTGGTTAGGCAATGGAAGCACTTATTAGATATCTTGGATCTGAATACGGCAGCACGTTTGCCTTAGGTTTGGTGATTCTCATGATTCTTGTTTTAATGTGCATAATGTTTTACCATTTTAGAAACCCAACATTTATAGGTGACTATTTCAACCCATTTTCTTATTAAGCAGGCCGATTATTATCTATAATGGTTAACATGGGTAAAATAATAAATAGCTAAAAGGCAACTGGTCATCTGGGCTGGACGGGTTGACAGCTACAGTATTTTTTTCAGCATCATGGTACAGTCTGACCTCTTAATTGTTCTATTAAAAATAGATTATAATTGTAAATCTCATAGTTTTTGTAATCATACATAGCAGTATAGCTCAATAGTTTCCTATAAATAAGGGATACAAAGTGTTTTTTGTCAACGTAACTCAATCCATTTTGACCATTTAAAAGTAACATTTTGTCCTGAGCCCAACCTGCCTATTTTGCCACCTCTACCTATGTGTATTGTTCAATGAAGTAATACATTTACCTTCTAAACAAAATGAAGTGCAGGCAGAATATTTGGTTTTCTATCTGGACCTCCTGATTATGGGCCTGGACAGTTGGACACAAGGCGATACAGTGAGCAATATGCTAGTAAAGGAGAGGATGCTGATCGTGCTCTACTTCCTGAGCAAACACCATTTTACAAAGATTTGGTATGTTTTGAGTGATTATTGGCAAACATGTATTCATTATTTAATATTTTTCATGAGTGTAAGTATTCACTTGCATTTTTACAGGCATCTGTTGCTGTTCAATCAGGTGTTTGTGTAGATATATTTGCTGTTACAAATGAGTACGCAGATTTGGCATCTTTGAAGTTTCTTAGTACTGAGAGTGGCGGCTCATTGTTTCTATATCCAAGTGCAGATGATTCGACGCTTCCTCAGGACATGTGAGAAATAATATGATACCAATAGATTTAATATATTAATTAATAACTAACTTTTGCTTGATTATACATTGTAATTACCTATTATATACAGTCAGTTTACATAAAGAAAACCATTGCTTTTGCAGGTACCGAATGTTAACCGACCGTACGCCTTTAACTGTGTCATGAGGCTGAGGATATCTTCTGAGTTCAGAGTTGGAAATTCTGTTAGTGATTAACTTATTATTCAAATCTTTTTCTTAAATACTATATTAGTTTAATCTTGTTATGCATCTTACTCATGGTACTTTCTTGCAGTATGGTCATTTTTTCCCTGATCCACAGTATGAAAATGTTTAGCATATTATTTGTTGTGATTCGTATGATACATATGCTTATGACTTTTATTTTGCAAACGATACTGGGCATTCCAGGTAACGAGTCATATTTATGCCAGATGTTATGATTCTTGAAGCCACTGTTCATTTTTCTTATAAAGTAAAAATATTGAGATGATTATTTTTTACTGCAGGCACAGTGCAGAACCTCCTGTGCTACAGTTGGCATTCCAGTACACTCTTGTTGTGCCCCCACAAGATATATTAAGTTCACAATCAGACTTGTCAAGAAGGTATAAAAATTAAGCTAGGCAATAACAAGCTTCAATTGGATAAATACATATTTAAACATATTTCTACCTCAAAAGTTTTTAAACCATATATCGGTGTACCCTTTTTATTTATATAAATGTGATATATCTATCCCCAGGTCAAAATATATGGTTAAAAGGCGACTTAGAATCCGAACGATGCAATTGGAACTGCAAATAGCATCAATGAAATATATGATAATGTGGATCCAGAAGTGGTTCTTTTAATACTTGTTCATAAGGTGAAGTGCCTTTAGAAATTTTTTGTATATTTTATCATCCTTCCATTCTGCCTCTGCCTAATTTAGGTGCACTCAAGTCAGTGTGCGGTAGCTATCATGATTCCTGACCTGAATGTGATTTTCTCAGAAACAATGACAATACAAACAAAATACCAAATCAGCCCTCTTTTGGGACATGCGTCTCTCCTAGATGGCCTACACAAACAGGAGTCATTATATTTCTTGTGTGTGTATATGGATCTTTTAAATATTTCTTGCATTGCATTTTATTAAGTATAAAATACTAATGTTACTATGTTAACTAATCAGCCATTAAATCACAAGTCTTAACACCAGAGGTAAAGAGACACATAACACAACACATCAATTTGTGATAAACATATTGGCGTGCTATGCTTTTCGGTTAACAGATCAGTACAATAGTCACTTTCTACTCCTATTCCGAATACTATACATGTCAATAATGACCCATTTACTTAATCACAAGTTGTTTTGGGTTGTATTCTATCTCAAAGGAATCAAATATATTTTTAGCTAGAAGTGGATTGATTTAACAAGTTGAAAGTTAAGCGTAGTCTTTATTTAATGTACAAAACCTGCTAAATTGTTTTATATAAAATTTAAGATGTCAATTTGTGATAATCATATTGGCTTGTAAACTTTTTCCCCCCTATAATCATAATACTGTCGTGCTCATGATATTGTTTCTATACTGTTTCTGTAAAAATGGACAAATAGTATTTTCAGTCCAAACCTTTTTCCAGAGTAATAAACTAGCCAGCTCATCTTGCAGCCTCTAGCATTGAGTGTCTCTTCATCTTATGCACCTTGTGTCTTCTCAGGTCATACTAGCTTCACTGGATGAAGGAGTTCAAGAAGGCAGACTGTTAATACATGATTGGCTTGTAATCCTCATTGCAAATTATAATGATGTATATAAAAATGTGCGCCATGAGAATGCGAGCTCGGCAAGCTCAATTATTGATGCCACTTTTGCACATTGTCCACAATTGCAATCTTTACCTCGATTAGTATTTGCTTTGCTTAGGAACCCTCTTCTGTGCTTTCATGCAGAAGGTGTTCACCCGGACTATCGAATATACATCCAATGCTTATTCAGGTAAATATAATATCATTTTTTCTTAATTTTACAGGGTTACTGAAAACTAATTTTCAAAATGGTCATTTATTTATTATGATGCAGTGGGCTAGAACCAGGTTCACTTCACAGTGCAATATATCCTATATTGACATCATACGCCAATCCAGACAAACAAGCACATCCTCGTCATTCGCTGAGTCGTACTGAACTGCTGACAAGTGGTAGTCCGATATTTCTCCTTGATGCCTTCACAACTCTTGTTGTGTACTATTCATCTACAGCTGACCCTACGCTTCCTTATCCCCCACCACAAGACTGTAAGTTCACTATTTCCTTCTAAAGGTGGTAATTTCAACCCATTTATGAGTAAAAAGGTCATTTTGGGTTGTGCTCCATAGTCTATAGTATAGTCACTTGGATCGCGGTACGTTCCGGTACGCGGTATGGAAACGGGTACGCGGTTCGTCCATTTATAAAATTCGGTACGCATGGGGCAGGTTCATTTGGAACGCCAATCCGGTACGCGGTATATGGTACACCGTATCCTATAAAAACAATCTATATTATATTTTTTCTAAAGAAAATGAGTGAATTACATATTAAAATAACACATTTTCTAAGCATATTAAAAAACTTCCATAACCAGACGATTCAAAACTTCAAAGCAGATAAGTTCATATTTCATAACTTCAAATAAATTGCCAATTTATAATGAAAGCAATGATAAGTTCATATTTCATAACTTCAAATTATCAACGAACAACAACAATCAATTGAATCAACCATTACATTCTTTTAAACTGTCTTTGTTATAAAAAGCCAGACTCACCGGATAGAAAATTGAACATCGGACAAAACAGCATTCATGAGTCAAACCTACCCAAACCCGTTTTGACCCGTTTGACCACCCATATTGCCACCTCTAGTTTCTCAAAATACAATTTTCTTCCAACAAATAAGCATTTTCTTGTTTCCTGAAAAACATATATACTGCCATTACAATTTAGGTTTACTAAGGAAGACAATAAATAAACTGAAACAAGAGCCATGCATCACTCCTAGACTGATGTTTATCAGGGGCAGCCAGGATGACGCCACTTCATTCGAGAACTATTTTATTGAAGAACATGATATTGATGGAAGTAGGTTGAAAAGTACTACGGGCTTTGTTTCATTTCTCGAGCAGATTTCTCAGTGTGTGTTAGAATACATGTAACAGAGGACATGTAAATATTATCTGAATCACAAAGTGAATGTACATAGCAAAGTATTGATCCAGTAGGTATTGAGATGAGAACTGCTGCTTAGTTTCTGTTACAGTTGATGCAGAGATTTTATATCAAGTCTAACCATAAAATTAAATGAGATAATCGTTAGATTTGTTTGAATAGACGACTTTTCTGATTAGAAACGGCATATCGGAAAACTTGGTAAGATCAATTATGTTATGCATGTTAACAACATTTTCATGTATGATGTTTATAATAGGTAAAATGGATTTTAGATGGATCTTGGTCAGATAACTGGTTCTATGTATTATGTTTATAATAGGTAAAATGAATTTTAATAATTCCAACTAACAATTAAGTGATAATAATTCATACTATTAGTTTTGTCAAAAATAATTCAAACTTCCATTTTAGTTGTTAAGCATAATCTTAATAGTGTACTTATCATCGATTTACTTTTGATTTCTACTCATTTTTCATTCCATTTTGTTTGCTTCTCTTTCATTCACAATCATTATCATGAGTAAAACTGAATGAAAAATAAGTGTAAATCATGATTATGTTAGTAGAATCAATCTTTGCAATAAAAATGAAAATAAGGATTGTTATTGACCAATATGTTATATTTCGAATTATTAAAATCTAATTTATTTTTATAATAATAATAATAATGTCACACGTGTGAAAAATTTTACTTTTTCAAAATTAACATATTAGTTGCCACCTAATCTCTATATATTTTTATTTGTTATAAGACAATTCAATACACACCACCCATTCGTACCTACGACCAAGTACATGCGAATTGAGGGTATTCAAATTGGTTGTTCTAACAAACAGACGTTTAGATTTTAATAATTCAAAAATGAAAGATACAATATATAACATCATAAAATCTATCTATTATAATAAAATAAGGTTGTAAGATGTCATTTGGTATAATTCTAGACAATTTAATTTTAATTTTTTTGTTTCTTTCTTATATTAAACAATTACTTTAAATAGTTATAATATTATTTAATTTCTTTTGAGATTAAAAACTGTTTTTCAATAAATTAAGAAAGTGATGCTTTTATAAATGATTTTTTTATAAAACAAAAAAATAAATTTAGGAGTTATAATAAGAAAATTTTTAATATTGATATTTTTCTAAAACCGTTTGTTTTGCAATAAAATGTTATTAAAAATGCAATTAGGGTTTAAAAACAAAAGTTTAAAATAATGATATCATTGTTTTATTACTTATATGGTTACTCATATGCAATTTCAATCATATCATTTTATAATTATTACATTTTCATTACTAATTACTTAATATTTTATTTATTCAATTCGTGTAACACACGAGGTTCTAACCTAGTATATAATATTTATAAGAGAAGAATTAGTATGGCTGTCAAATTATGACTTTAAAGTCTTGGTTCAAACAATAATAACAACCCGGAGATTATGTAAAGCAGCAGATGTTAATAAAACACCGCGTGTGTGTGTATATATATATATATATATATAATATATATATATAATATATATATATATAATATATATATATATATATATATATATATATATTATTATATTATTATATAACATTTACAAGAAAAGTGAAAAGGGACATACATCAATATCGTTACACCCCATGCTGACACAGAAAGACAACCATCGCTGACCGTTCATCTATCCAAATGGGGACGTTGAATAGAGACCACGAAAGGGTGCATATTTTATATATTTGATGAAATCCACTTTCTACTTCAAATAACTGTAGCAACATGATAGATATGTTTCGTGGAAGATGAAACAGCCCAATCCATTAATAGTACAACTATCCATGCATGGGGAACAAGTCACTAGCCATCATTGTGGCCTGTGAATGTAAGGTGTTAATTTAATCCAGTGACTTTGATGAAGATCGCTAGAAAAAAGGTTTATTTCAACAATTTGTATGGTTGGAAAAATATGGAACTTACAAAATATACATTAATCTTTGATAACCTCTCTATCCTCCAAGATATAGAGATGAATTATCTGTATTTTATCGTTTACAAGCTCTACCACGTAGCTCAAGGGTAAGATTTACTGGTTATGATTGTTATGGTTTGATTATCAAGTTCATTTTAACATAAAGTCTTTAACTAAAAAATTATGTAGTCTAATGATTGTCAGAAAGACTCACGATGGGGAGTACAAGGGTGCAACAACTCGGCATCACTAGTTAAACTTCAGAGCCGTTTCTAGGTTGTTTTGTAGTTCAATTATAGTCGTAGCCACTTACAATGATCAAGTGACGTGAGTTATATTCATGTGTTTTTCTCAATGACAAACCTACAATACTCTTAAATTACATAGAAAAAACTACACCTTATCAAGTTTGAACCTAAGTATAGTTTAAACTTTTTTTCCCTCTTTATCACTTGGTCTACTACATATTCTTGTGTTATTTCATCAATTATAAATTTCTAATTCATACTGAGAGTATGTTTCTTTTAGACTTTCTTACCATTGGTGTCTAATTCAACTTCTGTTATATCTGTATTTTTATAAAATACAGATTTTAAATTAGTTAATAAATATTATTTAGAGTATCATGATTCAAATAGAATACGAAATAATACAAGTAATAAATCATCAAAAGCTTTGCAAATTAACTTATTTTATTACAATAATTTTGTTACCATTGCTCCTAACACAAAAATACAAACAAATAATCAATATACAGAGTAAAATATCTAACAAACTAATAACCTTAAATAAACTAGAATCTAGAAACAGAAACCAACCAAAGCTAACAACTCTCTTTGTAGAATTTCCTATCCCTTATGAAAAAAATGCAACTTGTTTAATAAAATTAATCGCTCCGGCTACAATATAGAAGACTGGTCCAATGTCGGTCACAAAAGGCGGATGATTGTGAGAGAGAACGCGTATCTAACTGCTAATCTACCTGCAAATTTATGTGAAAACAGTTGTTAGATTCAAGAATCACACAACCACCAATTTAAAAAAGTTGGTACAATACAAACTCAGTAGATAACAACGGACCCCAGATGACATAAAACCATAAAATGGGGTCCACTGTTATCGACGAAGTAACTAAAAGTTGATGTAGTTTGACTTGTACCAACTGCATAACATAAGTGAACCCTTCATCTGATTTATCTAGGGGTGCAAAAGTGGACCACCTAGTGGAAGTCAAAAGATTTTATGTACAAAAGTTTGAGATAAGGAAACAATCAAGTTTTTGATTTTATAAATCTTTAGTGAAAAGTAACCCGATTTGGACCGACGAGTAGAACATACAATATGTAATCTTTACAAGAAAAGGAGAAGGTGACATTGAGGCATCAACATGGTTACACCCGACGCTGAGCCAGAAAAGCAACATGCGGGGCATCGTTTGCTGACCTTTTGTCTTTCAAAACGTGGATGTTGAAAAAAAGACCATGAAAAGTTTTGATGAAATCGACTTTACACTTCGAAATAATAGCAACACAATATACTGTTGCACCCACAATATTATGCATTCAATATCAGATATCCTTGTTTATTGAATTTGATCAGGGGACTGAATAAGCCCTTCAAACAATGTGCTTAGTTTTTTTTAATAGAATTCTTGAGGTTTTTTGTAACATGACAAACTATGATGATTAATAAACATTAAAAGAATAATTTACCCTTGAAACAATAGTTGAAAGGAGTAGAATACAAGATATTACCTCTAAAGACTATCCTGCAGAGGAAGTTTAAGCTCACTGTGCATTCTTTTGAGCAAAATATTATTAAAATTCATCATCTTTAAGCAATGATCAAGAATCCAATGAGCAAAATGAGAAGATTGAAGACAGACAAGCCCTGTATTACAACAAATAACAGTTAAAACTCGATAAATCATATGTAAACCGAAGCAACACGAGAGCAAAAAGAACATCTACTTACATTTTTCCCAGAGGCCGAAAACTGCATACGAGGAGTATAGCTTGCTACACCAAGATTATAAACAGGAGTTCCATCAGGATAGTACAACCCATAGTTCCTCTCTGAAGTCGGGCCGGGCTTCATGTTCTCGTTAAAAAGGGCAAAAACGTAAATGTCTACAGGTTGTGACGGGTTTGCAGGCGTCCCCTCTCGCTTCTGCACCCTTTGAATCAAATTCTTATGGTAAATCCCTGCGTTTTGAACAGTAGC
This sequence comes from Flaveria trinervia, assembly GCA_025506515.1. Lineage (NCBI taxonomy): Eukaryota > Viridiplantae > Streptophyta > Magnoliopsida > Asterales > Asteraceae > Flaveria > Flaveria trinervia. The sequence continues at coordinate 20,271,945 of CM046450.1, read as the reverse complement.
ACCAAACTCATTCTCATCACCCTTTGAAGGCCATCCGGTCTCAGAGATTTGAACACGTATACCATCATAATTCAACGCTCTTATAGCTGAATAAACCGCATCAATTTGAGCATATAACATGTTATCATAGTTCAAATTGGTGTTTGGATCAATAGCCCCAGAATTCGGCTCAAAGAGCACATACTCCAAAGGCACATTATTCGGGTCATTCTTGTAAGCAAAGTAAGGATACACATTGATCAAAAAGGGGGATTTTGTTTCAGCATGAAATGCAAGAATGGGCTGTATATACTGCACCAAATCTTCGCGAAACGACCCTCGAGATGGTGGAAAAGATGTAGCTAATATCTGAAGAGAATGAGCTGTTGTAATGTAAACTTGCTTGTTTAACCCAAGATTAACCAAAGCTTCATACATTGATTTCATCGCGGGGTAGAGATACTGCGGTAATTGATTATCTTGTCCTCCTAAGATCTCGTTTCCTACAGTTATGCAGGTGATCTTTGTTTGTGAAAGATGAGGTTGTACCTTCTGTTGAATCCACATTTGGGCTTCTTGAGGATCTTGCATTCTTTGAAGGTATTCATTGCCTAATCCTATGATGAATTCGACATCAGAATTTGCGAATGAGCTCAAGACTTTTGGGTCTGCATCATAGAGTTTCACTCTGCTGATGTTTAAAGATTTTAGCATGGATGATACGTGGGATGGAGGGGGGAGATTGTTCGCGATTTGACCATAGTTTATCCCGACTCCAAGACTATATGTGCTAACAAATGATCCTGCAGAAACATCAGATTCAAGAAACTCAATGACAGAATCATAATGTGATCTTTATGATTAAAAACAGAGTACCCAATACAAGAAATCCCACATTTTACTGTAAGCCCATAATCAAATTCAAGACTGTAGGAATATTTAATACCATGGTTACACATAATTGCATTATTCAATCCTCAAGAAACTCATATGACACCACAAGAATCAATTTGCATCCCAAAGTTTTCAAAAAAAAAAACAGAGCACCCAAAGCAAGAAATTCGACATTTTACTGCAAACCCATAATCAAATTTTAAAGAGTTTACGAGATTAATACCATGATTACGCTTATTTGCATGAATTATTCTTCAAGAAACTCAAATGACACCATAAGAATCAAGATACGATCCCAAAAGTTTTCAAAAAGGAAAAAAAAAAACCCATTTGCAAAAATGATGAAAAACAGAGCACCCTAAACAAGAAATCATACATCTTTCTGCAAACCCATAATAAAAAAAATGAATTTTTTTAACATTTAGTAAAAAATGGAGAAACAGAGCATCCAAACACAAGAAATCATACATCTTCTGCCAATCCATGATAAAAAAAATTTGAATTTTTTTTAACATGTCGTAAAGGGTAGAGAAATCAGAGACGAAGAAGACGAAATACCTGTTAAAGTGAGCAGCAAAAGAAGTATAGAAACTATATCAGCCATTGACGGTCAAAATTACCAGCTAGCTAACGCCAGAAAGCTCTTCTTATAATGAATTTTAAGCCGAAATCGGCGGCTGAAGTTAAACAATCAACGATGGTCGGTTAAAGAGACTATTATTATTTTATGGGTATTGTGTGCGCAATGTTGTGGATATTGAAATGGATAATGAGTGGGCTTTATATAGTGTGTATAATCAGGTGCATCGAAGGCACTGGAGTTGTGTATGGGCCTACAAATGAGTGGACACCACGTGTGTGCTCCGTCATTTTTTTCTGTATCTCTGTCTTCAAGAAACCAAGTTGTAACCGACTTAATTGAATTTCCTGTTACACCCTTTGTTGAAGGTTTTGACTTTTGACTTTGACTTCTAATTGTATTGTTTTTTCTTACACGTCTGCCATTGTTGTTACCTCAAGTGACCACTATGTCTACCAGGCTGCCGCCAACTACCACCGGTGAGTGAATCTGTTTATAATAGTGTTCAATTATTATTATTATTATTATAACAATGATTTTTAGCTATGTAAATATAAATAATATTAGATTCAAATCTCAATATGAATAAATATATTCAAGATTCAGGCAGAGAGTTTTTGTAGTTGTAGGTATTTTTTTCATAAGGGTGTTGGGGCGCGATCTCAGCTAGAAAACATATAAATAGACCTGATTAAAATAACATGAAAACAGAGTCGTTATTTGTCGTTAAATAAATATTATTATTAGGATTTTATATATTTTAAGCTCACATTATAAGTTAGGGGACGTTTGGTTGGGATGAATGAATGTTTCACTTCAAATTCTATTGGTTGTGGGATTTTAAAATCCTTTCATTTATAAAAAGAATTTAAAATCCCACAACCAAAGGAATTTGGGGTAAAACATACTCTTGGGTTTTACATTTCATTACGTACTTAAACATAATTTTAGTAAAACATTATACTAGTTTCTTAATTCCATTTCATTTCATTCCTTTCAACCAAACATCCCTTAGGAAATTAGGTTTTGAGGTTTTGTAGGATTTGTAATTTATTTTCTATACTAAAGGGTTTTTGTATTGTAAGGATACAATTTAGTAGTGTTATTCTAGATTCTACATTGTAATAGAGCCAAAAATCTTGTCACCACTTGGTATAAACCCTAAACAAAAAGATCTGTCACTATCGTCCTATCCTTATTACATCTAAGTTTTTTAAGTCTTATGTTATTTTTCGTTTCTCTGTTCCTGTTCTAGATTAGGTTCCCGCTATATGCTTATTCTCGAAATCTCTTTTGTTAAGACATGGTTTCATCTCACCATCATCGTCATCGTCACTAGACATCTCCAATTTGCGAATCCTCAAAGAAATTAGGTTTATATGCCTGATTGCGACTCCATCCCATTGGTTCATTGACATTTTGTCGTCACCGAAATCTTGTCGTTCTGCAACTGCACAACTCTATCGTAGGACTACGATCCTCCGCCTCATTGCATGCTTCTTACTAGCCATTAATTGTTTTGCCGCTTGCGCGCCCCATGCAAGACTACGGTCCTCCACCACATATTGCTTTTCGCCATTGTGCCACTACTTTGTAGGACTACGCCCTTCTCTGTTGGCCGCTCTAACTTGTTTATGTTCTTTTAGTGACAAGCAAAGAACTTTCAAATATTATGGATTGACCGACATTGATAATAATGATTTATGGCAAACTCAAGTAGAATTTGCTACATCGAACTCATGGACCAAAATCGATGTTGTTTCTATATTTTTTTTTTGTTATTTATTGTGTTTTATTGTTTCAATCTGATTATTGGATTTTCTTTCGAGTAGAAGATAATACACTATTAGGATTTTGTTAGGTTGAGCTTGCGAGCCAACTAAGGGTTCCCATCTATTGTAGCAGGCACCATTTATTATTATTATCCGATATCTTACATTCGTAAACTAGTGGGTAATAATAATTTTGAGGATTGAAATTTATTTTAGAGTGAATTGTTGTTTTTATCACTGTTATTTGGTAACATTTATCATTTTCATCCAAAAATATTTTTTCTTGCATTTGGCTCCTTAAAGTTTGGAAAACGTTGTCATTCTCATAAAAAATATTAGCTTAATTGTTATAATCTTTCTACTCTAGTAAAAAGTTAAATGGAATATTACGTGTCAGCAATACATATTTTCTTAATAAGTTTTTCTCGTTTCTCTCTCCTATTAAATAACTACTAATAATATTATTTATTTATTTTTATATTATAACTAGGTTTTTAATAAACTAAGAAATAGAAGTTTTTACTAATGTTATTTCTATAGAAATAGTTTTTTTATAAAAAGAATTTAAAAAATCAAACTATTTTTACATAATATTTTAAAATTGTTTTTTAAAGTAATTTCTTTATGAAAAAATAGTTAAAATAGAAAATCATAGTAAGGAAAGTTTAGAAATGAAAATTTTTTAAAACGTTATTTTGAAACAAAATATTTACTTTATCTTCGAGAAAAACAATTGTTTTTAAAAAGTTCATATTATTGTTTTATTACTTATATTTATTACTCATATGTAATTTCAATTATATCATGTCTTAGTATATCGTTTTATAAGTAATAAATTTTATACTACTTAATATTTTATTTATTCAACCCATGTAATACACGAGTTTACTAAAACTAGTGTTAAATTTTCATCATAAAAAGGGCACTTACGTAATAGTATATAAAAATGAAATCATAATTCATGTTTATATGTTGCTAATATTTTTACCACGAAATTCATGTTTTGGATGAAAATAGAAACTATTTCAAACCTTGAGGAGGCAAATGTAAGAAAAAACATTTTTGGATGAAAATGACAAATATGTCCAAACCATAAAGAGAAAAACAATAATTCACTCTATGTTTTAATTTACAATTGAATGTTTTGAAAACTAGAAACTAGAATTTGATACTTAAGAGAATTGTGGAAGAGTCTGGGTCACGTAATATAATTGAAATTAACTCGTATAAATATGAATCAAGCCAAGCTAATGCGAAAGTGTAACATCATATCTCAACCTGGATTCACTGAGATCGTAGGCTCGATAGATGGGATGGATTACAAAGTACCTAACATGCTAGAATAACAACATTGTTAGAGCATCTCCAATAGGGTATTTTTAGCCCTAAAAACATCACATCATCCATTTTTTAGATCAAGAACTATTGGGTAGGGATATTTTTTATGCAATTATTCTTCCCAAGAACATAAAAAATGAATAGATGTGGGTCTTATGTACTATATATATAATATATGGATATAAAATATATTAAAGAGAGAGAAAAAATAAATGGTTAAAAATAAAAAAGGTGGTAAGGATGTGGTTAGGTTTTGTGGGTAAAACCATCTAGGGTTGTGTGAAGGCATCAAGAGAGATCTGTGGGTAAACGAATGTTGCCGAGAAAGATCAAAGAAGCCATCGCTTGCTAGCTTCGAGACAACACTAGATCTATGTTCAAAGTTGGTGAAACCATCGCCGCTTGATTGGGATCTAGTCATCGATCTTGTTTATCAATTCTTGGAACCAAAGAACCAGGGCCATATAATTTGATACCAAGAACATCAACAACTCTTTAGCAAAGTTATTCAATGGAGAGACAGGCCATTCAACATAGCCATATTCAAGAACACCTTAGATCAAACTTGCTGATCAAGTGTAGAGACCAGAAGTTGTTGATATTGTTTGTTAGATCTACATCACGAAAGCTCATTGATTAATCAAGTTTAGCGACTATAAGTTGTTATTGTCACCAAAGGATCACGTTAGCTGGTTTCTTAAGGTTTTATGAACATGCGTTGATTAAAGGAGAACGGGTTGTTCAAATATGTACGCGTTGGCAAGCCACACGTCAATGGTGGGTGTAGTGGGTCATCAACAAGTCGGTTGGGATCCAATATCATAGCTCTCCCGAGTAGGATGTGTTTCAACGATATCAAGAATTAAAGTTAAAGAGTCTCGAGCATTGTTCCAAATAAACGACCTTGGTAGTATGGTGTATCGAACCCAAGAAAAAACAAGTGAATATCAAGGAACTAAAGAGAATAAAAAAACTTAGCTAATGATCAAATCCAAACTATTACCAAGGATCATGTTCAAAGAGATGAAAAGTTGCTTGGAGTAAAAGGCCTACCTAATACGGTTCAGTAATTAGGGGGTGATTGTTGGCTATAATTTCTAACCCGATTCACAAGCTGTGGAAGTTGAAGGGTCTAAGTTGACAAGTTGGTCAAGTTAGATATAATTCCTATTATTTAGTGATTAGTATTATAATCAAGTAGGACTCTAACAAGTTGGTTGGTTCCTAAAGTTTAGCAATCCCATTACATTCAAATAGGTTTGGTTTTAACCTATAAATACACAACCAAGGTTTAGGGTTATGGATGAGTTGTAACCAAGTTTTTAAGTTAGTTTTTGTTTGTTATAATAAATCATACAGAGCTAGCCAATTTATCTTGTTTTTTATATTGATTCTGGACTTGAGATTTAAATGGTATAATAGGAAAAATATACATCATATGCTAGACACACGATGAGATGCATGAACGAAGGATATAAGGGGCCGTTGGGGGGGGGGGGGGGGCTCTATTTTGTTTATTCGTTAGTAGTGTTAATTTTTGGTTCGGCAGTGGAAATTTTTGGTCCGCTAAAATAATTTTTTTTTATATATATTGAGTTCGTTCCTTTTAAAAAAAAATTGTTTCGCCCTTTATCTCCTCTAATGTTAAGATGTAATAACATAAAGGGTGACAATATGAAAACAAGAATAAATGGAAACAAAAAAAACCTGTTAGAAGTTCTAATTAGTTCTTATATATTACACAAACACGAATATAATTCACACATGAAATAGCAAGAAAAGGTTAAAATAGACGAGGAATACTATGTATATAAAATTCATAGTGGAATTAGTGGTTAGTGATTAGTAATCAAACTTATCCTTTAAGGATAGGTACCTTTTCTTGCTTTACCTTTTCTTTTCTATCCACAATAGGCTTGACATATCAAATCAGTAGAAGATTTGGTTCAGTGCATCAAAGTTTGCTTTAATTAAATGGTCTTTCGTCTTACTGTAATTCTAATATATATAACCTTTTATTACCTTTATGACATAGGTACATGATATTGAAATAAAAGGCGTTTATTATAATGGTGACAAAGTGTAATATTAATGTTGTAAGCAATGATGCAGATTAAAAGTAGATTATGTTGTGAGAGTTTGTTATTAAGGAAAAATATATAAATCTATATACAAATAAATAAGTTATATGGTTGCATTGTAAAAACAAGTTTATTTGTTCTTATTAGTGGTACTAATAAATGTTACTTTTAATTAAACTTTAGGAACCAAGTTTGTATGAGTAGTGTTGTGTATTGTAAGTATATGCGATATGGTCGGGTTTTGCTTAAACTATATATAAAATGAAGATAGCAAATTCAAAAGAGAAAAGTTTAATTTATATACTATTATCTAATGACGTTACTTTGCATATTAAATAAATATACTATGAATATTTGTTTATCAATTCATTCATTCAACGAAAACAAAGTGCTATGAATACTCGATTATTATTCAATGACCATGTTCATTATAATGGTAACAAAGTGTGTTACACGATATCATTTCGAAAGAGATTTAGAGTTTAAATACTCTTGTAAGGAAATGATGTATATCTAAAAATAGGTTATAGTGGTGAGTTCGTCATGTAACAAAAATTGAATAAATAATTACTTACTTTTTATAATTCATATTAAAAATAAATTAATTATATGGTTGCATTGTAAAAATAATTTTATTTGTCCTTATTTAATTTTACTAATAATGTTACTTTTTATTATGCTTTAGCAACCAAGTCTATATGAGTAGCGTTGAGCATTGTAAGTACGTGAGATATAGTTGGGTTTTGCGTAAACTAGATATAATATGAAAATTGCACATTCAAAAGAGTAAATATTTATATACTATTATCTTATGACGTTACTTTGCATATTAAGATAAAGGTGCCATGAATACTTGATTATCAATTCATTCGTTCAACGACAACAAAGTGCTATGAATACTCAATAATTAACCAAATGACCAGATGTTTACTTTAATGGTGACAAAGTGTGTCACACGATAGCATTTCTAAAGAGATTGAGAGTTTAAAAATTGTTTTAAGCAAATGATGTAGATTTAAAAGTAGGTATAGTGTGTGAGTTCGTCATTAATTAAAGAAAAAATACATATATGATAGATAAATAAGTTATATGGTTGCATTGTAAAAACAAATTTATTTTTACTTATTTAGTGGTACCAATAAATGTTACTTTCAAGTATAATTTAACAACCAAGTCTATATGAGTGGTGTTGTGTATTGTAAGTACACGAGATACAGACGGGTTTTGCGTAAACCATATATAAAATGAAGATTGTACATTCAAAATAGAAAAAAAATTATATGTCATTATCTGATGACGTTACTTGGCATATTAAGATAAAGGTACTATGAATTTTTGATTATCAATTCATCATTCAACGACAACAAAGTGCTATGAATACTTCATTATCCGTCCAATGGCAACAAAATACTATGAATACTCGATCATGTAGACCACCATGGTGGATAATATACTTCTACCAATTAATATTTAAACTCAGATAACACAAACTTATGATTTTATTACTCATATACAGATTAAAGATTGTATTTGCGATTTTGTTCTATTCCTTGCATTATGCAAGTCTTTTGAAAATAATCAATATTAAATTACACAAATGCGTACCCAACACCACTTGGTATGCGCCTATAAACTAAAAGCTTCACACTTTATCTTTTATCAATTACTTAAATAATTAAAACCCCCGATACATTTCACTTTATAACATCATTTTATTATTATTTAATTAAAAAATGCAGTGATACTTTTTTCTTGATGGAGTTAAAAATTTATTAAAACTAAAAAAAAGCAGCTTCTAGCGAGGAGATAGAAACAAACTACAAGTATTATCAACTTGCAATTAGTGATATATCGCATATTACAGTTGCAATGTAGTGTTTTAGCAATTGTAATTTAACTAATCATTAAAAAATATTTTCGAATTATCCATGTGTAATAATAATATAATAGTAATAATAATATAATAGTAATAACATTTGTTATTAGTCAAATGAATAATGCTGATGGTCGGTGGGGGCTACTTGGAGAAAATTGAAAATTGAAAATCGAAAAAGAAAATGAAAAGAAGGTGGTGACGCGTATGTGTGTAAGATCACGTGTTAAATGACGTGTGTCCATAATAAAATAAAATATAAAGTGTCGGCTACTCTAGTGGACACACATAACAAACAATTAACATTTAACATAAGCCTGTTTTGGCGGCAGCATATGTCCCTTCTTCCACATGCAACTACTACCCTCTACAACTACAACTGTTTGTTCCTTCTCTTCAAATGAAAACTTATTCATTTTTTTTACTAATTGTTTCCACACAATTAATATGATTATAAGTTTGGTAATGTTTGATCTCTTCATGACACGATTAAAATTTTAAATAAAAAAAATTATTTTGTAATTTTTATATTTTTTTTAAAATAACTGAAATTAAAAGGTTAGATTTCATTAGTTTTCATTATTGATGCATAAATAAATCTAAAAAAGTTATAGGCATAAAAATAGATAATTAAACAAGTTATTTTCATGTTTAATACTTATGTCAAACATGATAATAACTGTTTTGTCAACCCTATATGATCGTAAGTGTTAAACTGTAGTTTACAATCTATAAATTATAATTAGTATCTTCGATTATAGTTTATTATTGTACACTGTACTTTATCATTAAAAAACAATTTAAAATAAAATTGATATATGAAACGCAAAATTCATGTTTGCTTCATAAAATAAATTAAGATTATAAGTTAACTTCGACAAAATGATGTTTTCATTGATGTTTTCATAAATTAATCAACTATTCAACTTGTACTTTTGATGTCTTTACTTGATATTTGATTGTTTCATATTTATTTATAGGTATGGTAGCATGTAACACACGAGTACGTGCCGACCCAAAGATAAATCAAAATATTTTTTTTTCTCTGATAGTTTTCTTTTAATCTTTAGGTTAGATTATTTAATGATCCAATCAACATTATAATATTGAATTTTTCACATTTTTCTCAGCAACTTTTAGTTTTACACATTCCTAGCTTACGGTATTGGTTATGATATATTATGTATATCTTTGGTTTTATATATACTCCATGATTGTGATCTCGATTCTCTCCATTTTTTCACAGAAACTTTTAGTTTTACTCATTACTGTATTCTATCTGTCTTTTGAGACTGACCCATGAACAATTCATTTTGTTCTATGTGTTTTCGAAATATAGTGTACCAGCATTTCAGAAAATTGATATTTCTATTTATCGATGTTGCAAGATTCTTCATAACAAAGAAGAAAATTAAACATCAATCGGTGTCTATATACTTTTGTGTGTGTGTGTCGCACACGAAGCATGACAAGCTTCTATGTAGGACACCTATAACAGTGAGCAAGAATGAACTCATATGAAACATATTACTTCATAACACAAAACATGTATTATAAGTTTTACAAGAGAGACATATACGACTTGTTTACAACAAAAGAGAACGTACATGATCGAACATAGAACACTAGCAACTAATAATATAATAACATGTACATGGCCGGCTCTATAATACAAATTGTGACGTAATTAGCTTGGGACACTCAAAAAATAAGGGCCCCCCATTTATTAAAAATAAATAAATATTATAGTTGGTTTTGGTATTATATGGCTCAATGAAATTTTGAATCAGGAATAACACTTGATAATTGAGTCCCGATAAAATTTTTGATGATTTGATAGGTTATCGAAAAAACACGGTTACACAATTCACAAAACAAACGACCATTCTTAAGTTCCTTATTCTCCGATTGATTTGATCGACTTCGTCTAGCTCTTTTTATTAAAGAAATCATTTATCAAGGACTTAAGTTGGTATACCAAATTTTCTTTGATTTATTGTTTTTGTTCAAAGAAATTCGATTAGATTGTTTTTGTTTAGATTGCGATTTTTAAAAGGTCCTCATTTTTTAGTTTGGTTGGAGCCTAAAAAACCGTTAAGCCAACCCTAAACATACAGTATATACGTCTCAAGAATGAACACAACAATTAAAGAACACACAATGAATTTTGAAAGAAATAAGATCAACAGAAATGAGAAAATGAAAGAAAACGAAAAGACAAAACAGATCTAAGTAAAAAGATTGTCAAAGGTAATGTTATATATGTATATATGGCTTAGAAGTGCATAGAGCATGAAGTTTTTTCAAAATAGGTTAATTTTAAAGTGTTAAATAGTTTTAAGTTTGGCTAGCTTTTTATCAAAATGCCAATGATTTTTCAACCCATAAATCACATGGTCATGCATTATGCAGTCAATATCAATCCTTCTTTACGCACAATTTCATCCTATAGGCTACAGGCCAAGCTGGCGTTTTAAAGACTGAAATAAAGGAAATTCCCACACGAGATGGACTTTGGACATGCCATGTGTAAAGTTAAAGATAGAGCTAACACGTATGCTTAATCCACAAGTTATGGGCTATAGCTTACAAGCGTACTCCGCAACATTCGTATGATCTTATGAGTGGGCACTTTCACCATCTTAACTAGCAAAACTCACATTAATTATTGTAATCCGCTCACCCAAACAACAAAAGTTATTATTTGATACTCTTCCACAATCTCAACTAGCAGAATCATCTACGTCACACACCAAGTCATCATAATATTTGAAGGCTTGGAAGGGTAGGGTGTCATGTCAGGTTATTATGCTATCTTAACTAGTGGAATACCTAAAAACACACAACACCTAAAAGACAACTTAAAAACCATTTAACACTTTAGATTTAACCTATTTTGAAAAAAAGTCCATAAAGCACCATAGTTGTAAAACATCAAGTTGTAAACCATTATTATTCAATCCATTTTGTGTGAAACCCCACCCAAAAGGCCGATGTGCATATATGATTTAACTTATAGTGGAAGCAAACTAAGTTTAAAAATTTACAATATTCTAAGTACAAATACATTATTAATTTACAATATTAAAAAGCTAAAAATTGTTAAGGCTTAGGGTTATACTATCTCGATATTATTCCTAGGATTGTCTCACTTATTACCTATAACATGCATACTTAAAATGACGTCAGCTATATGCTAGTGAGCTAATGCTATATAGTTTACAAAAACATTAATGATATGTATGTAAACATCGATTGTGAATGGGCTAGGTACAACACGTGCCAATCATGACTTTTTCACAACCATCAATAGTGGGCTTGCCAGTCCCCCCCACCCCCAGGGCATTGCATAAGTATGTATTCTCGTGATGTATTCGAGAAACCACATAATCTTTTTAGCTAGTTCCGACACATCATTAAACATACAAGGGGATAACAATTACTTGTATGATCTAGTAATATCTGAGTGCCCTGATACAGTTTAAATAATCCTAACTTAGGTAATGATACGACTAATTAATAATTATCATGGTTGGATATTGGTTAAAACTATATTGTTTAAGCATGGGTGATTAAGTCCATGCCTAACTAAGGCTAAGTTACCTAATACCCATCTCTAACAATAACCCTAATGCCTAAATATAATAAAATTACCAGTATTAATAGTACTCTTAATAATAATACTAATTTATATAATAGTTAACTTGACATAAACTTAAATGAAAACATATATTAAAACTATTTACGACAGATTGATGCAGAGTTTTCTTACTCATGCTTCTACTCGAGCTCTTGAAATTACAAACAACACTCAAAGGGGCATTAAGGACTTGGTTCCTTTTCATACTAGAGCATATCTAAAAAAATGTAATACTCTTTTAGAAACATATATGCTTCTATTTATAAGAAAAGGGTAATCAGCCTACATTTTCTAGATGTGGGATGGATGTGAGTAGATTGTTTGCTTATATTATTAACTAGGCTGAAATCCCGTGTAACACACGGGTTCAATCAAAAAAAAATTATTGTTGTTTAAAAGGTGCGTAAGTTATAATGTTGTTGATAATATTTTGCATATCGACTTTTATGTATATTCTTTTAACATTAGTTATATCTAACATTAGTGGATTTTCTCTCATAATATATATACATCTAAATAGTATATAATATGGAATGAAATAAATTCATGAATAAGAACTTTAACTAATAAACAAATTAGATTAAACATGAAAAACAAAATTTCAAATTCATAAACATCCAAAATTTTATTTGTATACAATATTTGGTGTTTTGTTGGTTATTTTTTATCATTATTTAATATTAATAATTTTAACTTCTATCTACTTTTAACTCAATATAATGCAAAATAAAGCCGATCATTATCAATGTTTAAAAACAAACCAACTTTAGATAGTGATTATTATATGCTCTTATTTTATTGTCATTGCATAACACACTGATAAAAATAACTGTTTTCTTTGAAATTTAAAAAAATTTATTTTGTCTGAAAGTGTCAAAGTCAACCGTGAATAAAAATGTGATTTTCAATATTACTTCTAGATATATCAAAACAATTTGTACATATCAAACGAACTCCTATAAAACATATAATAATAATATGACAATACACATAAAAAGAAAATAAAGAAGTTTAAAAAGTAAAAGCATATAATATCTCTTTATAGATTGACTGTTGAAGTAGATCACTTTAAAACAATTAAAGTAAAATAATATTAGTCAAAAACACAGTGTAGACAATGATAGATTAAATTATAATCGCAGAGGATGAAACTTTAAATATAACAAAAAAATAAATACCTTTTTTTGAAGAAAACTTGATAAAACCGAAGTCAAAATGAGAATGTAAATGAAGTCTGTCGAATGCGATATCATCAGACTTTATAAAGACAAATCGTGAGGGTCGTAAACCTGAGATGGTTGAGAATATATTAAAATCGAGTATGATTTTATTTCCAAAAAAAGATACATTTGAATTCCATCAAACTGGGGAGGAGTCGATTAAAAAATTCCGCAACTTTGTCAAAATTTGAATGTAAATTGAGTATTTAATGAAAAAACACAATCAAGCAACCAATTTCATAGATAAAGAAAATCATAAATGATTTGTATTGTATAATTTTTATTGATGAATTATTTGAAAAAAGGAAAAATATTGAGTATGATTTAATTTTCAAAAAAAATATGCTTCAATTTAGGGTTAGATTCCAATTTTCCTTAAATATCTTTTATATATAAGTTAATTTTTAATCAAATGAACCTAGACTAATACTAAGAACAGATACATATTTAGGCGGAAACTAAAAAATAGAGGTTTTAGAGAATGACATGTGGCACCAAAGTTATTATTTTATTAATAAGTATAGATTAGTTGTTTCACTCGTTTTTCTCATATAATTTGTAAAATTTAGTGTTTTCTAAAGATTTGAATATGTCGTTAGGACCATTTTCTTCTACGAATCAAACTAAGTTTCTTATAGACGAGTAGAGTCGTAGATGATATATTTTATTATTATGAGGCAATCTTCTAAAATAATAAATTTTTGTTGAGGTATCTCATATTTCAAATAGTTATTTTACTTGTTATTTACTCGTTGGATAATATATGAAATGCAAATTCCATATTTCATACATTAAATGTTGTTTATATAAAGCTAGTTAGTAGTTTCGATCTATTATTGCAAATGTAACGCTAGCTCAACTGTTAAGATGCTTTATCATTTAAAAAGAAGGTTTTAGATTTAACCAAAACATAATATTAATTAATTTGAATTAATTAAAGAGTTAGATTTGTCATTCAAATAAAAAAAGTTACTATTGCGAAGCCGTTTTGGGATAGATAGAGCCCAATTGGGAACAATAAACCGGGCTTTATCTAACATTATAAACGTAATTTTCTACTAAGGATTTATTAAAAGAACATATAGAACTCATTTCATATTTACAAGTAGGTTCATTTGTAACTATGTCACATTCCTGAGGGGCATAACACCCGTCTTTTTCAAGACACGAGGGGGGGGGGGGGGGGAGGGTCTTTTCCAAACATTAATTTATTAATATATATAACTTAATTTATCACATGTTATACATTTTCTTTTTCACTTATTAAACTTAGAAAGCACGTGACATGTATCTTTTTACAAAGCTGAAAATACAAACAAGCCACTTGTTTTCCTCTTTTATTGTCAAAGCATTCCTAGATTTGCTAGAAAACCATAAGAAGATGGTGGGTGTGAAAATGTGAACTATAGGTGGTGGTTTAGCTTTAAGATTTGGATGTAAATCTTTTGGTGAAACTAAAAGTTCATAGCTAGTATAGGTTGAGGATTTTTAATAAAATCTTTATGACACATGAATTCTTAGGGGCTGTCCGACAACCTCTTTTAATCAGTCTTTTAATAGTTCAGATGTCTGAATGGTTCAACACTTAATGGTTCAGACTGTTTGTTTCGCAAGCAAATGCCTGAATGGTTCAAACATTTGACTCTGAATAGTTAAGCATTATACTAGTGTTGAATGGTTAAGACCTCTTTTCCGAATTGGTCAGACATTTGCATTTTAATAGTTAAACGATATACTAGCTCTTAATGATTCAGACTTCTTATTGGTTCGACACTTAATAGTTCAGACTTCTTATTGGTTCAACACTTAATAATCCAAAAGTTACCAAACAACCCCTTAATTAGTTATCCTAAGATATATTTTAACAACTAACACTTTCCCTTGCTAGAAACCCAACTACACACCTAGTTTACATTTAGATACTGATATTAAAATTAATACAAATTTGGGCCGCGTCTAGACGGAACTCCAAATCACCCAGCCCATTAATAAAGTCCACTTGACAGTCTTTTCAACTATCGGGGTATTGGTCCATATGAGCTCTCAAGTTAAGCTTAATAAACTAGCATATATAAATATTATATATATCTTAATATTCATTCTTACATGTATTTTTTCGCTTATATAAATAGGCAATTGTTATCATCATATTCATTCTTACATGTATTTTTTTCGTTTAAATCATATATTTATTATTAAAAAGTCAAAATAGCTACTTTCTAGATTTATCTCTTTTATTTTAAAAAAATCTAAATTTTTTTAAAGTCAATATTATTTTAAAAACATATTTTTATTAAATAAAAAATAAATATCTTACTTAAAAATACTCTTTTCCCAAAAAAATAATATATAAATGCTATGGATTTTTCAAACAACAAACATTTTAAAAAGAAATTTTTTTTAAACCAGTATTTATAAAAGTAGAAGTTATATATTAAAACATTATATAAAACAAAAATTTTCAAGACTAATTAAAACCATAGTTTTTAAACAAGATTTTTATTAAAAATTGATTTTTTCCACATGATTTTTTATTTAATTTCAATCATATATTATATCAAAATAGTATTTCTTAGTTTTCAACTCTTTATTAATAAATGTTTAATAATTTTTTATCCAAACCTTGTATTAGTCTTGCACAAAAAAACCAGATACGGACCCGACCCGGCGTACCCAACCCGGACCCGGGTCCGGGTACAACCCGGTACCGGTTGTACCTGAAATAAACCGGCGGTTTCAACCCGGTTTGGGTTTTTTTGGAATTTTTAAAACCCGACCCTACCGAACCCGACCCGGTCTAAACCCGAAGTGAACCCGGTATTGGACCCGATTTTGAACCCGGTATTGGACATAAAAAAAGAAAAGAAAATTAGAAAAAATAAACTAAACCGGTTCCGGACCCGACCCGATCCTACTCGGGTATGGCGGGTAGGGTTTTCCCGCAAGTGAACCCGACCCGGGTTCGTACCCAGGTTCACCAATACCTGGGTACAAAAAAACCCGACTGAACCGAACCGGTTTGTACCCGGTTCCGGGTCCGGCCCAAAACCCGATTTATGCATGACTACCTTGTATTACGCGGGGTTATAACCGCTCGACTATATGGTAAATAAATAACTTAAGAATCACGTTGTACCCAGAAAGTTTGTTTTCTGGCCTATCTTTCTCTTAAATAGAAAAAGTCATAAATCAATCCATTTTGACTTTCATTATTACTAAAACAATAAATATCCTTTTTATTTGAAATTAAGTTTAAATAATTTTCAGTTTAGTTTTTTTTAAATCAAGTTTTATAGTTTTAATTTTAAATTTAAAAAAAAATTAGTATCCACATGAAAAGAGAATATGGGTGGGAGAAAGAAATTTGGCGTAGTGCCAACTATTTAACTTAATATTTTTTTTAACTCATGCAATATATGAGTTTTTTTCTTAGTATAAGTATATAACATGTATGATTAGATGCACAACTCACAATGAGTTCTTGATCAATATAAATATAAATTCTATAAAATAAATATATAATTACATAAAAGATACTATTATACATAAATCTATAATAAAAATGACTAAATTATATAAAGTGTTATAAATATATGTAATAATGATTATATATGTGTATACAGTGAATAATATTTAATAAATAATAATGAGTTGAGGAGGAGCCATGCTCAGACTTGAAAAACTATGAACGAGTTATGCTCGAGCTTTTGACATAAAGCTTAAAACAAGTCTATCTTAAGCTATTGTAAAATAAATGAGCATAGGTTGAGCGTAATAAGTTTTTGCTCGGTTTAAATTGTTTATACCCCTATCAAAAACTTAATAACTTTTCAATCACCTTTCAATTTTTACCTTTTAGTTTAAAAAGTGAAGATTAATATTAATCTATATGTTAAAAAACAAGAGAAATGAACAATAAAATTAGGTTAGTTTGATAATTTCGTTGAGTTAACCTATTGTTAAAGCAAAGAAAGAGGGAGAGACCTCACAATCTCTCTCTTATGATAGCACTGACATTTTTAGTTGACTGAGATGAATGAGGTACTTCTACACTTGTAAACTAGACAACACGAAATTTTTTGATGTCTGGGCGGAGGAGGTACTTCAAGGCCTGGATAACATGACATCTTAGCCTCCTAAGAAGAAACATGTAAGTATGTGCTTGTAGACTCGACATTACAAATATCTTCAGCCGTTTGAGTCGATAGAAGCACTTTCCGGCCAATAGACTTGACAACACTAGCATTTTTAACTGCATGAGATGAAAGAGGTATTTCTAAGCTTGTGGGCTCGACATCACTGACATCTTAAAATATCTGAAGCGAAGTAGATACTTCCATGCTTGTGGACTCGACAATATCAACATCATTAGGCGCATGAGGCGGAAGAGGTACTTCTAGGCTATTAGACTTGACAACGCTGACATCTTCAACCACCTAAGTTGGATGATCTACTTTTAAGTTTGTGGACTTGACAACACCGACATATTTACTCACCTAAGGCGTATGAGTTCGTTTTAGGCTTGTTGACCTGACATCACCGACATCTTTAGCCTTCTAAGGAGGATAAGATACTTCTCCGATTATGAACTCAACAAGACCAACATCAGAAGCCGCGTGAGGCGAAGGAGTTCCTCCTAAGCTTATGGACTCGACAACATCCACATCTTCAGCTGCCTACGATGGAGGTTGTACTTCTACGCTTATGGACTCTACAACACTGATATCTTTACCTGCTAGAAGCAGATGTGATACTTCTAGGCTTGTGGACTAAAAAACATCTCCATGTTCAAGCTTCTGTAGAGGAGGTACTTATATTCTTGTAGACTCAACAATGCTAACAAATTCAGGTGTCTGAAATGGAGGAAGTAGTTTTAGGCTTGTGGACTTGATAGAGCTATCATTTTCACCTATGTGAGGCAGAAAAGGAACTTATACGCGTGTGGTCTCGAAAACACTAACATCATAAGCCATTTTAGGTGGAGGAGGTACTTCTAAGCTTGTTAACTTGAAACCACCAACATCTCCAGCTAACTGATGTAGAGTAGGTACTTCTTGGCTTGTAAACTCGACAACATCGACATCTTCACAGGCCATATGTAATTCATATATTTTTTTATCGAATATGTTAAATAAAAATAATATTTAAAACAAGATCAAAAGAAGTGTCCAAATAAGCCCATACTCCCATCATGTAAAAATATACCCTAAATTGTCCATTTGAAAGATTAAAAATAACCATAGAAGACTTACACTCCTACATGAATATATAATATAAGAACTAAGTTTAATATATAGTTTAGATATAAGTACGTATACGCCCATGAGTAAAATATGACAGAAGAGAATGAAGATTTTAGACAATTATGTATATTTAAGATGTGTTCTACTCAAAATCGATGCTTATAACTGTGTACTAAACTAAACTAAACCCTGCAACGACTGGAGACTTTAGGACTCGATATCACTATCATGATTGGGCCTTGAGATGGAGGATTTTATAGGCTTGAAGAGCTGATAGTACTAGCAGAATTAGCATGAAGTATAGATTCAACGTTTATGGACTTGATAGCACAAGCATCAATAATCAATCAAATTGGGAAAATGTTACAGCATTAATGTCATCATACCCTGCAATTTGCTCACTTAAACACACTCCAAGTAATATGGAACTGTGTATGTGAACACTATGGTCCATATAGAAATAAACAATGCTTATCCACCCACCCTCGCTAACTATATTATAGACGGGCAAAAATGTAGTGCCATAAAATAAGTAAACTCTTACAAGAATATATAATGCTAACATTTCACATGAAGTTATAGTTTAAATACTGGTAAGGTACAATCATATAAGTACAATATTACAATACAAAGTATATTGTGCTTCTATATGAGATGCATATTTAGGATTTGTTCTACATAAGGGTGGTGTATGTGACTATGTACAAAATTAGACTGAAGTTGTAGAGATTGGAGACTTTTAAGACTTGATAGCAGACAGAGGAGGTTATAGGCTTGTGGAGTTGATATTATAATATCATCAACTTGAGGAGAAGAATCAAGGCTTGTGGAATCGATAACACCAACATCATTAGCCACCTGAAGCAAAAGATGTACTTTTTGCTTGTGGACTCGACATCACAAGCATATTTGATAACTTGAGATGGATGAGATATTTCTAGAATTGTGGATTCGACAACACGAGAATATTCAACTGCCTGAACATGGAGGTACTTTTAGGATTGTGAACTTAACAGTACTGTCATCTTTGGAGGAGTTACCTTAGACATGTGGACTTGATGGTAATTGCATCTTCATTCGCCTAATGCGGAACGTGGTCTCGAAAACACCATCATATTTAGGTGTTTAAGGTGGAGGAGGTACTTCTAAGATTGTAAACTTGATAGTACCAGTATCTTTAGCCTTATAAAATAGAGGAGGTACATTTACTCTCATAGACTTGGTAGCACGAGCATCATCAGCCACTTGAGGGGAAGGACATCCTGAATCTTGGAGGTTCGATAGCACTAGCATCACAAACTTGAGGGAGATGTTCTATACTTAAGGAGTGAAAAAAACAAGCATCCACCTCTATTCTCATGAGTAGAATTAAAATGTATATGTTTCAGCAACTATATATGTTATTTGTGAAATATATATGCACGTAAGATTAAATTAAAAATTACTTTGACAGATCACTTTTAAAAATAAAAGGTTGTTATAAGCTTGTGTACTTGACAGCAGTGACATCTTCATCCATCTAAGGCGAAGATTTAATTTAACCTTTTGGACTTGACCTCACCAACAACTTAAGTCGTTTAAGGTGGAGGAGGTACGTCTACACGTGTACACTTGACAATATTGACATAATAAGCTTTTTGAGCTAGAGGCAGTACCTCTAGATTAGTGCACCTAACAGCACCAACATCTTTAGTCTCATGAAGCAAAAGAGGTATGTTTACTCCTTTAGACTTGAAAGAACTAACATCTTCTGTCATATAAGGCAAATGATGTACTTTTAGGTTTATGGACTTGAAAGTACCGGTATTCTCTACGCCTTAGGCAAAGGAGGCAACTCTTGGCTTGTGAACTCAACAAAGGAGGTGCCTCTAGGCTTCTAGACTCGATAGCACTAACATCTTTAGCTATCTAAGGCGAAAGAGTTACCTCTAGGTTTATGGACTCTACACCAACTACATATTTAGTTGCCTAAGGTTGAGGAGGTAACTCTAGTCTTTTTCACTCCACACCAACTGCGTCTTCAATTATGTAAGAAGAGATATACCTCTAGGATTGTGGACTCGACACACTGACATATTCCACTACATAAGGCGAAGTAGGTACTTTTAAGCTTAGGAACTTAATCGTAGCAACATCTTCAGCCTCCTCAAGCAAAGGAGGTACGTCTATGCTTGTGGATCTGATAACACCGACATCTTTAGCCAATTAAGGCAAAGGAGGTTTTGCTTGGGGAGTCGATAATACTAGTATTATCAAGTTGAGGGAGGTGTTATGCGCTTATGGAATAAAAAGAACTAGCATCCACCCCTTTCCTTATGACTAGAATTAAAATAAAGTCTATATGTTTTTTGTGAATTATATATGCATATAAGATTAAATTGAAAAAAACTTTGATGGAACACCTCCAAGAGTAGGAGGTTATTCTAGTCTTGTGGACTAGACGACGTAGACATTTTTAGTCATTTGAGGTGAAGGAAGTAGTTATATGCTTGCGGACAAATGATTCTGAAATCTTTATCTGCCTATGGTAGAGGAGTTACTTTTATGCTTGTGCACTTAATAGCACCACCATCTTCAGTCGCTTGAGGCGGAGGAGGTACGTCTACATATGTGCCCTCAACAACACTGACATAATCAGATGCATGGGCTGGAGGATGTACCTCAAGATTTGTGAACTCAACAGCAACAAAACCTTCAACCTCCTAAAATGAAAGAGGTACGTCTACACTCGTGGACCTGACACCACCGACACCTTCAACTGTGTATGGTGAAGGAGGCAACTCTAGGCTTGTGGACTCGATAGCACCGACATCTTTAGCTGCTTAAGGCGAAGGATGTTACGTCTTTTCTTGTGAACTAAATAATACCGGCATCTCCAGCCGCATGAAGCGAGTGAGGTATCTCTGGGCTTGTGTAGTCAATAGCATGACATCTTCAGCTGCTTAAGGCTGAGGAGGTAGCTTAAGATTCTGGACTCAACAACACATACATAATCAGCTCCTTAAGTCGAAGGTGGTACTTATAGATTTGTGGACTTGACAACACCGACATCTTTAGCCTTCTGAAGCGAAGGAGGTACGTCTACGCTTGTGGAGGTGGTGGTTTTAGGCTTGTAGCTCGACAACACTAACATACTCAGTTGCCTGAAGCGGAGGTGGTGGTTTTAGGTTTATGGACTTGACGGCGCCAACATCTTCATCCATGTGCGGTAGAAAAGGTACTTGTACACATGTGGACTCGAAAAAAAAGACATCATAAGCCATTTGACGTAGAGTAGGTACTTCTAAGCTTGTTGAAATGAAACCACCGATGTCTCTGGTCGCCTGATGCAGAGTAGCTACTTCTTGCTTTATGAACTCAACAACACCGAAATCTTCACCGTCCGGATGTAATTCATATATTTGTTTATCTAAAATTGTTGAATAATAACATTATTAAAGACAAAGATCAAAAGATGTGTCCAAATAAGCCCATACTCCAATCCAGTAAAAATATACTCTAAATTGTCTATTTGAAAGATGAAAATACCCATAAAATACTTACACTCCTACATGAATATATAATGAAAATAATAACTTAAATTAATGTTTAAATACAAGTACGTATATAGCCTTGAGTACATTACTATAGTATAAGAGATTGAAGTTCTAGATGATGATGTATATTTAAGATTTGTTCTACACAGTTTGACGCCCATGACTTCTAGCTAAATTAGACTGAACTTGCAAAGGTTGGAGACTTTAGAAGTCGATAGCACTATCATCATCAGCCGCCTGAGATGGAGAAGACTCTAGGCTTAAAAAGATTATAACACTAGCAACATCAACATGAAGCAGAAATTCAATGCTTATAGACTCGATAACACGAACATCAATAAGCAGTCCAATTGGGGAAATGTTATAGTGCCAATGTTATCATACCCAGTAGCTTGCTCACTTAAACATGCTTCATGTAATATAGAACTTGTGTATGCAAACAGTGCAGTCCTGAAAAGTTAAAAATACTTATCCACCCATCCTTGCTATCTATATTATAGCCAAAAAAAATGTAGCAAACAAAATGAATAACTCTTACAAGAATATATAATTCTAACATTTCACATGATTATAGTTTAAATACAGGTAAAGTACATACCAATGCAATATTATAGTACGGAATATATTATGGTTCTATATATATATGTATATTTATTATATGTTCTACATAAGGTTGGTGTTTGTGAATACGTACTGAAATTAGAATGAAGCTTCAAAGATCGGAGACTTTAGGACATGATAGCACCAGCATCATTAGCCGTCTATGATGGATGAGGTTCTAGGCTTGGGTAGTTGATATCAATAGCATGATCAACCTAAGGAGAGGACTCGAGGCTTAAGGAATCAGTAGCTCAACATCATCAGCCACCTAAAGCAAAAGATGTATTTTTTTGTTTGTGGAGTCGACAACAGGAACATTTACAGCTTGAGATGGCGGAGGTATTTCTAAACTTGTGGACTCGAGAATACAAGAGTATTTAACCACCTGAGCAGAGGAGCTACTTTTTGTATTATGGACTTATTAGTGTCCTCATCTTCAGCCCCACGAGGCGGAACAATTACTTTTACAATTATGGACGCGACATCACCAACGTCTTCACTGCATAGGTGAAAAACGTACTTCTAGGCTTGTGCACTTGACAACATCAACCTTTTAAGCCTCTTGAGGCGAATAAGGCCTTTTAAGTCTTGTGGACTCTACACCACTGTCATCTTTAGCCCTCTAATGCAAATGAGGTACATTTAGGCTTGTTGACTCCATACCATAAACATCTTTAGCTTTTTGAGGTGGATGAGATACCTTTAAGTTGGTGGACTCGACAGCCCATAAGATCTTTACTGACCTTATCCACCCATCCTCGCTAATTACATTATAGCTAGACAGAATATTGTTCCACAAAATGAGCAACTCCTACAAGAATATATAATGCTAATATTTCATATTTAATTATAGTTTAAATACGGGTAACTTATATATACATGCATATTTTGATATTTTTTTGCGTAACGGTGGTGCACGTGACTATGCACTAAAAACTAAAGTGGCAGAGAGTGGATACTTTGGGACTCAATAGAAGATGGAGGAGGTCCTAGGATTGGGTAGTTGATATCAGTAGCATCATCAACCAAATGAGAAGACTCAGGCCTTGTGGGGGTCGATAGCACCAACATCATCAGCCACCCGAAGCGAAATATGTACTTTTTGCTTGTGGACTTGACAACATTGACATATTCAGCAGCTTAAGGCAGAGGAGGTATTTCTAGACTTGTGGACTCGGCAACACGATAATATTTAGCTGCCGGAGCGGAGGAGATACTTTTAGGATTATGGACTTAATAGTATTATCATCTTCATTTGCTTGAGGCGAAGCATGTACTTCATCCGCATGAGGCGGAGCAGGTCATCTTCAATGTATTTAGCTACACTGTCAAAAAAATACTTTTAGGCTTATGAACTCAACAATATTTACATCTTCAACCCCTTATGGTGGATGAGGTATTTCAAGGCTTGTGGACTTGACAGTACTAGCATCTTCAGCCCTTTAAGGCAAAGGAGGTACTTTTAGACTTGTCTACTCGACATCACCAACATCTTCGGTTGCTTGAAGTAGAGGAGATACCTTTAAGCTGGTGGACTCGATAGCACGTAACATCTTTACTCGCCTAAGGCTATAAAGGTACCTTTAGGCATGTGGAATCGATACTAACGACATCTTCATTCTCTAAGGTAGAGGAGGTACCTCTATGTTTGTGGTCTCGGCAACACCGTCCTATTTAGGCATTTGAGGCAGAGGAGAACTTTTAAGCTTGTAAACTTGATAGTACTGGAATCTCTAGCATGATAAAACAAAGGAGGTACATTTATTCTCTTGGACTTGATAGCACAAGCATCATCAGCCACTTGAGGGGAAGGACATCCTGAAGTTTGGAGATTCGATAGCACTAGCTTCACCAAGGAGGGAGATGTTCTATACTTAGGGAGTGAAAAGAACTAACATCTGCCTTTTCCTCATGAGTTGAACTAGAATGTCTACTTTTCAAAAGCTATATATGTTATTTGTGAATTATATATGCAGGTAAGGTTAAATTAAAAATTACATTGATAGAACACCTTTAAAAAGAAGAGGTTATAACGTTGTGTACTCGACAACAACATTTTCAGCTGCGATTGACAAAGAGTTAGTTTGAGCTTTTGGACTTGAAAACATAGTCAACTTCAACTGCTTAAGGTGGAGGAGGTACTCTTACACATGTGCACTTGACAGCACTAACATAATCAAAATTGTAAGCCAGAGGAGGTACGTTTAGGTTTGCGCACCTGAAAGCACCAACATCTTTAGTTTCCTAAAGAAGAAGAGGCATGTTTACACTTTTTGGACTCGACAACACTAACATCTTCAGTCGTATGAGGCAAAATAGGTACCTTTGGGTTTGTAGACTCAACAACATCGGCATCATTTTCCACCTAAGGTGGAAGATTTACCTTTTGGCTTGTGAACTCAAGAGTACTGCCAGCTTAGTTGCTTGAGGCGTAGGAGGTGCCTATACGTTTCTATACTTGATGACATTGACATTTTCAATGGTCTAAGTTGGAAGAGGTACCTCTAGTTGGTGGACTCGACACCGACTACATCTTTAGTCACCTGAGAAGAAGGAGGTATCTTTAGTCTCATGCACTCGACATCAATTGAATCTTTAATTTCTTGAGATGGAAGATATAGATCTAGGCTTGTGTACTTGACATCACTGACATATTCAATTGCATAAGGTAGAGGAGGTACGTTTAAGCTTACACACTTGAACGCACCATCATATTCCTCCTTTTGAAGCAGAGGAGGTACATCTAACCTATGGACCTGACAACATCGACATCTTCAACTGTATAAGACGAAGGAGCTACCTTTAGTCTCATGATCTCAAAAGCACCTTCATATTAACCGGTTAATACCTTTTGGCTTGTGGACTAGAAGACGCTGACATCTCCTACCAAATGAGGCGGAGGTGTTACCTCTAGGCTTGTGTACTCAGCACCACCAACATATTTAGCTCCTCAGGTGGGGAATATAACTCTAAGTTTGTGTACTCGACATCTTGTGGGCTCAACAACACCTGCATCTTTAGCCTCCTTACCTAGAGGTTGTATTTGAAGTCTTGTAGAATCAAAACACTACTATATTTAACCACATGAAGCGAAGGATATAGTTTAGGCTTGTTGACTCGACAGCTCTGACATCTTAACCCGCATAAGGCACAAAAGATATTTATACACGTGTGGACATAACAACATCATAAGCCATCTAAGGCAGTGTAGGTACTCCTAAGCTTATGGACTTAAAACCACCAGCGTCTCAAACTGTCTGATGCAGATTAGGTACTTCTTGGGTTCTTGTCACACCCCCGCTTATAGCGGAAACACGAGGATGTAACGGACGGGATCGTCATAACACATTGTTAATTTATAGAGATGCAATAAATGATGAAAACCAACGTGTCATGACGTCACCCGACACAACTGCAGACTTGTGTCGCAGTTAGTCATTCCATGACAAACATAGTCATACAAACCAAATAAGTATAAATCCCACAACCCGGGAACAAGGGGACATAAATTGAATAATAAAAGTCAAAGCAATTGTCAAAGAAATCCAGAGATTTTAAATGATGCAATCCTAAGGTCATACCTAAGGCAGCATCCCTAGCTATCTTCAATGATTGTTACCTGAAAAGATATGCTCAAATGTCAACATATTGTTGGTGAGTTCGCAAGTTTAAATAGTAAACAAAACTTGATGCTATGTAAAAGTTTGGTAGGACATGAGTGCATACAGTTATAAGAAAGTAATATCACATGTAAACATGAGCATCACAACTAAACCTATGACGTACACACAAAACTTGTCGAAACATATTCACCCTAGGGCCTGTTCCTGGCCACTGTCAGACCCAACTAGTGTACTAACAAACAAGGGTGGGGTGTAAGCCCAATAGTACTATCAATACGTGTCCGTCGGCTCTAACACCAGACTTAAATAGTTGTGAATAAAGAACCACACAGATAACTCATGCTTGCACTAGATAAATACTTACAAAACAGTAAACACAACAGTCCCAAAGATTGAATAAGTTCACAGCATAAAAAGAATGAGCATACTTTTCCCCCTAGTTTATAAATATTTAGGTATGAAAACGGGGCTACAAAACTCACCATGAATTGAGGTGAAAATAAATGAATAAAAGACTTTGACGAGTCAGAGTAGCAAATGATCAAACCCTATAATTAGTTATAATAAGATACATTTGGTCGCGTTCAGGTCGGTTAGGGTTCGACACGTGGCATGCACACAAAAATGTACACCATTTTATCTTGTAATACGTCGTATTAATAGTAATCATAATAATAATATCAATAATAGTACTAATAATATTTCTAACGATAATAGAAACAATAATAATGATAACATTAATAATAATAATAATAATAATGGTGATAAACACACACACCAACTCACACATACAAATCAAACACACACATAACCCCAACCCTTATGATTCATACACATACACACACTAATTCACACACATTAACACACACTACACACACACTGCACTAAACTCACACACACAAACACACATTAACACACACACCACACTAAACTCACACACACAAGTACATTCATAATCACCACACACATTGCATTCATACATACACACATACATTACATACGCACACACACAAACACAACCCACACATATCACGGCTCGTACGTACACACACAAACACAACCCACACACATCACAGTTCATACGTACACACACACATTACATACGCACACACAAACCACACACACACATCATGTATGCACATTATATATAACATATATGCGAACGACGCCAATCCACAATATATATATACATACATGTGAATGTTTATATGTATACACCACAGCCTTCGGCTGCTGTGTCCCCCTTTTGGCACACCCACGACACACACATGCATCCATGACACACATACACACAAACACACACACACACACCATCACACGCACACACAATAACCATACAATATATACATACACGCCCATCATATATATATTATGTATGTATATATATATATGTGTGTGTGTGTGTGTAATGTATGTATGAATGCAATGTGTGTGGTGATTGTGAATGTACTTGGTAGTGGGAAACAATTTCATAGGGATTCGCATCATCTTTTGTCGGCAAACATTTCAACTCCACACTTCGACAACCAATCCATTCCCACTACCACGTCAAAGCTTCCCAATTCAAAAGGTATTAAGTCTATGTCAAAGGCATGATCCTCTAAAGTAATCGTGCACCCTCTAATTATTTCACTAGCTCTCACAAATTTACCATTCACCATTTCTACCGAATAGCTAGTCTCTAAACAACTAGGGTTCAAACCAAGTATGGGTGCCAATTCAGAGGACACAAAACTATTGTCTACCCCAGTATCAAATTGACAGATGCAAAGTGATTATTGAGAAGATACGTGCCTGTAACAACGTTCGGGTCCTGACGCGCGTTGTTTGCACCAATCACAAATGCACGTCCACGGGCAGCATTTCCTTGATTTCCTTGTCCTTGATTGCCAACTATTGCCATCACTTGGTTTTAGTTGTTCACATGTTGACCTGGTGCTCGATTCAGGCTAGGGCACACATTCCGATAATGATCGGGGCTTCTACACTCATAGCAAACTCTAACGTTTCCAGCTGGATTGATTGCATTAATCGATGCAACCAAGTTGGGCGCCACTCTATAACCTTTTGCAAAATGCCCCGGCGCCTACAATTCATGCATACTCGACACGGTGTCGCTGGCGGATGATGATAGTTACATTTCCCACACTTAGGATGTGGCCCAACATAGTCCTTTCTCCCTTGGTTCACCGCCACAAAACTTCTAGTCACCTTAGCCTTTTTATCGAATATTCCCCCTGCTTGTCTGCTCGATTTCCCCATATCTCTTCTTTTCTCACTACCTTTACCTAGCAGCCCAATTCTTACCATCTCATCAATTAGAGTGCCCGCCTTCAAAATCACACTCTGTATAGTCGGGGGTGCTGCAGTAGTCACCAAACCACGTATTTGAGGTACTAAACCCCAAATGTAACACTCAATCCGCTTTGACTAAGGTGTCACCAGGTATGGCACCAGCCTTGCCAACTCATGAAACTGGTTGGTGTAAGCAGCATGACCCGACCCTACCATCGAATGATTCCAGGATTCATGTTCCAACTTTTGCATTTCATTCATTGGACAATATTCTTCAGTTGCCAAGGCTTTGAATTCCGCCCAAGTCATGGCCATTGTTGCGTCCCTACCTCGAGCCTACACTTGGGTATTCCACCATGTTAACGCTTTTCCCACCGGTGAACATGTAGCGTACTTCACCTTCTGATTTGCAGCACAGTTGCTGATGTCCATCATGGATTACATCTTCTCAATCCGATGGGTCAAGGCAATGGCTCCACCTTTTCCATCAAACTCTTTGGTTTATAGGTCATGAACTCCTTATAAGTACAACTAACCTTTTCTCCATTGCCATTCCTATTCATGTTTCCATTACCATTCACATTATCCATTCCACCTCCTTCCTTATTTTTTCTCCACCTCCATCTCCATTCCCATTTTTGTCATTCTCTTCATGGCCACCATTTTTATCATTATATTCGCTGTCATCATTACCACCCCCATTATTGTGGTTCATGATGTATTCACTCACTTGTGCCACTATGGTCAGGATTAGTGCTGTCAGTTGTTGAGCAATCATGGCGGCTATATCAGGGTTCTAGCCCCCTGATTATTACCACCCTGCCTACCTTCATTTTCGCCAGTAGGTGCTTCACCCCTACCTCTTGCACCTCTTCCTCTACCTCTACCTCTTGGGGCAGCACCGCCACGACTAACACTGTGAGAAATCCTTCTGGGCAGCATCTTTCTAATCGACATAAACAATATATAAGTTTCAGCAATATCAAATGTCATCATAACTCAGTCAGTCTCATAAAGCATATCATTGCAAACATATTTTCCACAATGTAATACCACAACCCAAAACATAATAATAATATGAAGTCTCATTTTTATAATTATAATATCTCAACATGATAATAGGTAGATTAATATCCCAAACGTGCGAAAACCCACAGTTTATCAATGCTCATGCGACATCAGTCCTGCTCGTCGTCACTACCAGATGAACTAGAAGGACTTGGGGGCAGATTAGGGTGTGTGACATCCGGTAATTTTCCGTTACCAAACTCCATTAGTTCCATTAGGTCTTGCATACACGTGTCGTGAGCACACACTACTTGTCGTTGAACATTGACAACTTAATAATAATAATCTATGATAAACAATGATAATCTAATTAATAATATTGATTATTAGTTATGATTATGTGGTTCATGAATTTACAGAATTTTAAATACTACTTTGTGAATTTTACGCGATAACGTGACAATGTGTTATATATATTTTATGTGTTATGTGACTTGTTGTAAATGTTTAGGATTATTATTATTGGTTAAAATACTTATAAATTATAGTCTAGATTATTTAAAAAGTATTAGAAATATAGTTTTTATAAAATAAATTAAAGGGGTTATTTTGTAAATACTTTTTAACCAAATATTACTAAAATTACCAAGCCTAAACCCCCAAACCCCATAATCACCCGCAACCCCACCCAAGACACCCTCATATTGCAATTTTGATCTAAGAACACATACATAAGTCAAATTCCAAGTGGTTTCAAGTAATACAAGTCATTTACAAGTGATAATCATCATCTAAGCACATCTAAAGGTTAGTTTTGATCGGTTATTTATAGTTTTTGATGAAGATGAACCCTGATTTCGATTTGATGATGATAATATGAAATTGATGATTGTTAAATGATTATATGATATTAGTTAGGTTGTATGAATGCTAGATTACATTGATTGTGTAAGAAATCTATGGTTTGGTCATCTAGTTCATACATTGCCATAAGAGGAAAATTTTTGTTCTTGGAATTCATAATTTGATGATGCTAAGATGTTAGATGTAACGCTTAGATGTTAGTTTAATTGAATTGTACAAGAAAATCCATGAAACTGAGATGTTGATCATGACTTACTAAAAGTAGAACTTTTGTGTATGATGTTTGGGAATTTGGATGTTTTGGAGGTGATTAACATGTTAGAATGAATGCTATGAACTTGATTAGGTATATAATTGTTAAAATTATGATTGAATTGGACGCTAGATCACTTTTGGATGTTTCTTTCCCAAAAGGGAAGCTTTATTTTTGTAGAACTTTGGATGTAATTAATTAGGCATGCTTGTGATGTTAAGATCATGTTAGAATGATTGTTGATGATGTTTGTTGTGATAGAATGTGTAATTGAGTTGTATGGATGCTTGGTTGATCATGTAAGAAGTATAGGTTTTGATGATCACACATGATGATAAATTATGATTAGTGATTAGGAGATCATGTTTTGGATTGAAATTGATGGTCACTGTGTATGTTGGTTGATATGAACTAAATGAATGAATGTGATTATGATTGTCATACACGCGTGCGAATCTGAGGCCCCTACTTAGTAGGATTGGAAGGTTAAGGTTGTGAAGTTGTGAGTGGCTTCATATGGCATGTGGTGCATGATTAGTCTTCATGTATCAATTATTTGTTGTGATGTATTTATATATATTAAGCATGGTGATTGTTTGAGATTTGCATAAGTGTATGATGATCTAATGTAGGATGATGACTTAGGTAGAACCTAGGTTGATAATGTGCGCATGAATAAATTGCATGATCTCTTGTATGTTAAGTTATCATATAGTATTAAACAATATTCCAACTAATATGTCACCAACGGGTCAAACGGGTCAACTATATTAACCTAGAATTATTAAGTCTCTCTGTGTACATGTACTTATGTTCTTGTGTGTTCTAGGTAACCTTTGAATGGTTGTCTTTGCACCTATCACGAGTCTTTTTATTCATTATCATTATACACCAGGTGAGTTCATGCCCCTCTATTTTATAAACTTTCTTCTGGGGGAGGTAGCATACTTGTACTCAACAATATTTTATTATTATAAGTTGTGTATGTTTTAACATAGTGCTTAATACCATGAAAGTCCTCACACTTTCGGATTGTTAATAATGGTAACTAGCGGGGAATCTTGGGTAGTACTACTGGGTCTGACGAGCCCCACATGTGCGAATCGAGGTCAAACGGGTGCAATTTTTTCTTAAACACAAACATCGTCATGACCTGTGACACCCGGTCAAATCAGGTCAACTCTAGCTTAACTCTGTCTAATAATAATAAGAAATGTTTAAATTATTACCTCTGACTCATCTGACTTTCTGAGATCTTGACCAATAATTTAACGTGAACTCCTGTTGCCAATTAACCGATAGAGACCTTTGATTATTATTATAATAATATGATAATTCTATACATAATAATATAATTATGTGTGCAGATGCATGGATGACACCTAATCACACATAATCTCTACATAATCTCTACACCACTCCACACACACACTCACCACCCTTTCATTTTCCCATTCTCTCCATCTTCCACACACACACACACACACCATCACCACCCCATCGGCCGCCCCCCACCGCCGATCACCTGCCACCGCCACCTGCTACCGCCACCATCCACCGCAGCCGCCTACATCACCGCCTGCCATCACGACCACCACCTCCCTCCCCCAACCCGTCGCCACCATCACCACCACCAACACCCGTCACCACCACCAACACCCGTCGCCACCATCACCACCACCAACACCCGTCGCCACCATTACCACCACCAACACCCGTCGCCACCATCGCCACCACCACCTCCATCACCACCCGCAACCAACACCCCCCTTCCTTCTCTCTCTCGGTCACCACAACCTCACCACCATCTTTGAAAGCTTTCACATTACTCTCATAACAATATTGTGGAACCTTAGAATAGAACTCGAAGTGTTCATCAAGAGTCAAGGATCGTGCTTGCATTGTATTAAAAGTTCCATCTAGTGTCACCAAAGGTATATTTGATTAGATAATGTATATATGTTCATGCATGGATGATCAAGATAAAGATCTTGATGAACCCTAGTTCACCCATTTAAAGATTGTATGAAATGGTTGTTTTGTTTGTGATGATTGGGTATAAATGATTCTCTAAATGATTAAATGAATTTGAAAATGTATGGTAAATGATTTTGGTTTAATAAAATCATGTTACTTGGAGATTTGGATAGTAAGAAGATATATATGTATGTATACGTCACTATGTATGTAGGTATGAACTTATAAGTGGAAGATTGATGTATTATGGCCTTGTTAGAATCATTAAGTAAATTTTGTTGGATGAAGGATGATTGTTAGTATGGTAACTTAGGATAATAACTAAGTTGAAGACCTTGGGTGACATTATTAAGAAAATGATAATAAAGAATGACTAAAATGATAAAATAAAAGGTTGATACTTGGATATGTTAAAAGACTTCACTAGGTAAAAGTTTGTTAATAAGTTTTGGGACTAGAAATTCCTGATTAAGATCAAATATAAGACCAAAGGGACGCTATGACCAAAGAACTCGACTAAAGACGACAATTGAGACTTCAAGACTTTATAAAAATATATATATCCAGATAAACTAAGAATAAAATATATTTTGGACAATTCATGACTAATAAAACTTATATAAATATATATGTAATTATTTTAGACTACAATTGCAATTAATGAAGTTTTTATGTTTGGTAAAAAAAATATATAAGTATTAATAATTAAATAATCTTAATAACTATAAAAAGAATTATTTTATAAAAAGTAAAATGGAAATTTTTGCATAAGATTTATTAGTAACAAAACTATTAACCAAATTTTGAATAAAGACTAATATGTATAAGTTTGGAAAATCATAGTTTTATAACATAAGACACTTAATTAGAAAATCACTAGTTAAATAAAAATTTTAACGTAAGGTTCACGAGTAAAATAGTAAAGACATAAGACATCTAGAATATGAGCAAGGAATAAATATTAGTGTAAAGGTATTCAACCCTAAAAATAAAAAGATAATAGTTTTTATTACAAATTTACAAAAGAATACATTTCTAAGTAATAAAAACATACTATTTTAAAACAACTAAATGGGTGAAATGCATTCGTAAGCATAAATGATCATATATTGACCATAATGCTCATGATTAGGGTTTCATTATCAAAAAGCCTAACACGTTGGTTCGTTTCATTAATCGCACTCAAGGTGAGTCTTCTGGCCCCATTTTAAATATTATTTTAATTGTTTTGGGGGAAAAACATGAAACGATACTTTAAAATATATGATGGGTTATGCAGGATAATATATTATGAGGGTATAAGTTTGGGTCAGTAGTATGGATATATATACTATTGAGCCCTAAATCCCCTATAATCATTAACCTCAGGGGTGAGGCCACAGAGTATATTGGTAGATCTATCGGGTTAGAATGGCCCGCTCTCGCGACCAGTCGCGCTGGTCAGGTTGTGGCGAGGGAGTTTATATGTCTGGATAGTTGTGGGGAAACGACGTGTTTCTTGGTTTGATTATGGGCTTATGACCTAAATTATCATAGTACCTAGCTAGTCTATGTGGAATATATTATGCCTTGTTTCATCATGTTATTTTCAAAATGAATGTTTGTGAAACTACAAAACCTCGAAAGCTCACCAACTTTATGTTGACTTTATTACCCTTCATGCTTTTCAGGGTTATAGGTGAGCTCTATATGGATTTCCGGAACTTTGTCTTTGGAGGGTCAAACGTTTCAAACGTCTTTAAATAAAGTTAGGTTCACGTAATAAAAACAGTATTATGTGTTACTACCGAAATGTTTAACGTTGTTTAACAAAATGCTATTATGATAATAATATATGATTTTCATGACTAACGTTATCTTTGAGTACGTTTGACTATAAAAGTTGGATCAACTCCAATTCCGTTACCACCACGTCATGCGACCTCCCGCTGCGGTTTTCGGGGTGTGACACGACCTGGTAAGTCTTGACGGGAGGCAACAAATGAAACACAGTCAGCTTCGATCACGAAATCACTATGGTTATTACTTGTGAATATAGACTAGCTATCTATTTCAATACACTTCTTATGCTATACAACTGTTAATATTTATGATAAACGCAAACTCTTGAACTCACCAACCATTATGTTGACATTTTTAGTATGCTATTCTCAGGTTGTTAACTCAACTTGCCATTAGGAGCACAACACGGGTCCAGCATGCATTCTAAGACTTTATTTCATAGACATATTTGTTTATCTTTCATTTATGAGTTTTAAACATTAGGTTGGCATGTGTTTTGCCATATTATGCATTTTATTACTTTGGGTTTGTCTTATTTACAAAACGCTTCCGTATAGTTTTAAACCGTTTGAACTTTGGTTGGTTTTGTTTTGAATATGGCATATAGTGTCGTTCTGAGTAAGTAGTGACTGTGATCATGGTTTGTTCACACGCCTCGCGGTAATACTCTGCACGTGGATTTTGAGGGTGTGACAGGGTGGTTGCCCCACAAGCTAGCTTCATCAGCCGATACTCGAAACCTTATGCGAGTGGCCGAAAACACTCTCTTCCTAGATGTTCTTAGTAACACCGGTCCTACGCCGTTCTCCTGGTAAGGTCCTCTAGGGTATCCGAGCACCCAAGGTCCTGCCTCAGGGGTGTACCTTGCAATAGCCGGCCTAACATGTATCATGGGAGCAACTGGGGCGGGAGGAGCGTTTGGTGTAGCAGGAACAACAGGTGCCCTTGGTGCGGCTAGGGCTTCAGGTGCTGTAGGACCAGGTGGTGCAGCACGAATGGCAGGCAAACCTAGAACAGCATGGTAACTTATCTCCTTTTCATCAAATGAATCTCTTTACGCCTCCTTGGGGTCGGACTCTATGTCAAATGACATAGACAGGATATGGTCCGAGAGACCTCTTCTGGTTCTGACTCAGAGTCGGATAGATGAACTCGAGGCACAGCAAGAACGGAAGGTCCAGTGGAAGACATCAATAAAACAAAAGATAGAAAAGAAGGAACATACATGTATATCGGATGCACATAAAACCCTAGTATGCATTCTACATGAAGATTCGTAGGTTATAGTCTAGGTCGAGTGATCCACCTAATTCTCTATAACCAATGGCTCCGTTACCAATTGTCATACCCCCGCTTATAGCAGAAACACGAGAATGTAACAGACGGATTTTCATAACACTTGTTAATTAATAGAGATGCAATAAATGATGAAAACCAACGTGTCATGATATCACCCGATACAAATAGAGACTTGTGTCGCCGTTAGTCAATTCCACGTCAAACATAGTCATACAAATCAAATAAGTATAAATCCCACAACCTCAGAACAGTGGACATAAATTTAA
Source organism: Flaveria trinervia (assembly GCA_025506515.1). Lineage (NCBI taxonomy): Eukaryota > Viridiplantae > Streptophyta > Magnoliopsida > Asterales > Asteraceae > Flaveria > Flaveria trinervia. The sequence goes on along the minus strand of CM046450.1, from coordinate 20,235,822 downwards.
TAATAAAAGTCAAAGCAATCGTCAAAGAAATCCAAAGAGTTTAAATGATGCAATCCTGAGGTCATCGCTAAGGCAGCATTCCTAGCTATCTTCAATGATTGTTACCTGAAAAGATATGCTCAAAATGTCAATATATTATTGGTGAGTTCGCAGGTTTAAATAGTAAACAAAACTTGATGCTATGTAAAAGTTTGGTAGGACATGAGTGCATACAATTATAAGCAAGTAATATCACATGTAAACATGAGCATCACAACTAAACCTACGGTGTACACATAGAACTTGTCAGAACATATTCACCCTAGGGCCCATTCCTGGCCATTTTCAGTCCCAACTAGTATACTAACAAACAAGGGTGGGGGTGTCAGCCCAATAGTATTATCAATACCTGTCCGTCAGCTCCAACACCGGAGTTAAATAGTTGTGAATAAAGAACCACATAGATAACTCATGCATGTATCAGATAAATACTACAAAACAGTAAACACAATAGTCCCAAAGATTGAATAAGTTCACAGGATAAAAAGAGTAAGCATACTTTTCTCCCTAGTTTATAAATATTTAGAATGAAAACGGGGCCGCGAAACTCACTTTGAATGAGGTGAAAATAAATGAATAAAAGACTTCGACGAGTGAGAACAGCGAACGATCAAACACCTATAATTAGTTATAATAAGATCTTAAGACAAGTCTAAAGGGAATAGATACGTTCGGTCGCGTTCGGGTCGGTTAGGGTTCGACACGTGACACACGCACAAAAAATGTACACCATTTTATCTTCTAACACGTTGTATTAGTAGTAATAATAATAATATCAATAATAGTACTAATAATATTTCTAACAATAATAGAAATAATATTAATAATGATAATATAATGGTGATAAACACACACATCAACTCACACATACAAATCAAACACACACATAACCCCAACACTCAAGGTTCACACACATACACACTAATTCACACACACTACCACACTGCACTAAACTCACACACACTAAGCGCGCACACACACCACACTAACTCACACACACACAAGTACATTCACAATCACCACACACACACAAGTATATTCACAATCACCACACACATTGCATTCATACATACACACACATTCATTACATACGCACACACACATTCATTACATACATACGCACACACACAAACACAACCCACACACCCATTACGTATGCACAGTATATACAAACATACATGCGAACGACGCCAACCCACAATGTATATATATATATATATATATATATATATATATATTATATATATATATTATATATATATATATATACATACATATATATATATATATATATATATATACATACATGCAACTGCTTATATGTATACACAGCGGCCTTCGGCTGTTGTGTCCCCCTTTCGGCACACCCACGACACACACACACACACCATCACAAGCACACACAATAACCATACAATATATACATACACGCCCGTCATGTATATATATATATGACGGGCGCAACGCAACATTAACCCGACACCATCACGACATCGCCAAGCACCCCGTGTAGTCACGGTGCGAACCGTAACCACCGAACAACCGAACCGAAAGAATGACACCAACAAACATGATAATGAACGAAACAAACTTCAAATGAACCGTGTACCTGCGAAGAGACTCAACGGCGTAGCGACGACGATCGGCAATGGCTAAATCGTTTGGGCAGGTGGTCGACGGCAAGGGTGGCGTTAGGTTTCGGGAAGGGGTCAACGGTTTGGGTTTTCAATTATATAATTTTCATATTTTCACTTTGGACCCTAAACTTTCAATTAATTAATCCCTTAGGTTTGATTAAATTACATTTTAGACCATGGACTTAATAATAATAATAATAATATTATTATTATTATTATATTATTATTATTAATAAAAGAAATAATACTATTAGTAATAAGATAATAATAATAATAATAGTAAGGTTATTTATACTAATCATGATTAGTTTTATTAGTTATTATTTACATAATATTTGTCAAATTTGAGATTATAATAATATTAGGGTTGACACGCAACGAATAACGAAGAGATTTGATTCAAGAACGAATTAGTTACGCAAATAATAAATATATGAGGAAAATTAACGAATTCGAGTCAATTGACGGACCTGATAATAACGGATGTCATAGTTCTACACCCGATAACACCGACATCTTCACCAATCAGATATAATTCATATATTTTTATCTAATATTGTTTACTGAAAAAAAATTAAAAACAAGATCCAAAGAAGTGTCCAAATAAGCCCATACTCCGATCCTGTAAACATATACTCTAAATTACCCATTTGAACGACTAGAATGACACGTGTGGACTAGATAGTAACGACATCATAAGCCATCTAAGGCGAAGTAGGTACTTTTAAGCTTGTTGCCTTGAAACCATCAGCGTCTCTAACCATATGATATAGAGTAGTTAATTATTGGCTTGTGAACTCGACACACTGACATCTTCACCGATTAAATGTAATTCATATATTTTTTATCTATATTGTTTAATGAAAACAATATTAAAAAAAGATAAAAAGGAGTGTTCAAATAAGCCCATACTCCCATCTTAAAAAAATATACAATAATTTATGCATTTAAAATATTAAAATACCTGTAGAATACCTATACTACTGCATTGAAATATAAAGCAAAAATTCACTTAAATTATAGTTTAAATAGAAGTTGATGTATACCAATGAGTATAATGCTATAGTATGAGAGATTGAAAGTCTGGACGATTATGTATATTTAACATTTGTTCTACATAAGGCCCAGCTCCATAATCATGTTCTAACATAGACTTAACCTACAAAGGTTGGGAACTTTAGCACTCGATATCACTATCATAATCAACTACCTGACACGGAGGAGCTTCTAATCTTGAGTAAATAATAGCACCAAGAGCATGATAATGAAGCACATATTCACGCTTATGGATTCAATAGCACAAGCATTTATAATCGGTCAAACTGTGGAAACGTTATAGTGCTAATGTTATCATGCCCAACGGAATATATCATTCTAACATTTTAAATGAAATTATAGTTTAAATACGGGTAACGTACATACACATGAATACAATATTATAGTATAAGATATATTGTGGTTCTATATGAAGATGTATATTTCGGATTTGTTATAAATAATGCCAGTGTTCGTGATTGCGTACTATATTAGATGGAAATTGCAGAATTTAGAGACGTTGGGACTCGGTACAATATTATGGAATTTATGTGTGCGAATAATGCGATCCCAGGAAAAATAAATATGCTTATCCACTCACACTCGTTAACTACGTTATAACCGGACAAAAATGTAGTACCACAAAATGAGTAAACTACTAAAAGAATATATCATTCTAAACTTTTACAGGAAATTATAGTTTAAATACGGGTAACGTACATACACATGAGTACAATCTTATAGTAAAAAATATATTATGGTTCTATATGAAGATGTATATTTTGGATTTGTTATACATAAGGCTAGTGTCTGTTACGTACTAAACTAGATGGAAATTGCAGAATTTGGAGACTTTGGGACTTGGTAGCACCGACATCTTAAGCAGTCTAGTACATTTTGGCTTGTGCACTAGAAGACACAAGCATCTCGAGCCGGATGAGGCGAAGGAGATACCTCTAGGATTGCATACATGCATATTCAGCAGCTTGAGACTGATGAGGTACTTTTGGTCTTGTGAACTGGATAGCATCGACATCATATGTCACCTAAGGTGAAGGAGGTCCTATCCTTGGGGAGTCAATATATAGTACTAGCATCATAAAGCTAAGGGATGTGTTCTATGCGTTGAGAGTGAAGAGAGCTGGTATCCGCCTATATTCTCATTAGTATAATTAGAATGTATAAGTTTTGAAAACTTTATATCTTATCCGTGAATTATATATGCGTTTAAAATTAAAATGAAAATTATTTTGATGGTACACCTTCAAAAGGAGGAGGTTGTTCTAGCCTTGTAGACTCGACGACATTGGCATCTATAATCACCTGAGGATGAGGTTATTCTAAGCTTATGGACTTGACGACACCAACATCTTCAGCCACTTAAGGTGTAGGAGTTAATTTTAGGTTTGTGGACTTGATAGTACTGACATCTTAAGCCACTTGAGGCGGAGGAGGTACGTCAACACTTGTTTATGTACATATACTTGACTATCAATTAAACGAAGAACCTACAAACAATAAATTCATGCTCTGCACGCATAAGTAATTGATGAAGAAGTGAGGAACTTGAGATATAGCTTGTGCCATCCCAGGAAAACTAGAATTACTTAAGATAAACAAAAGAAGAAAAGTACTTGTTCTTATAATATTGTACCAATGATTTCACTTCTTTAAACAAAATCACAGTGGTTTTAGGCTTCTCCAAAATGGTTCAAAAAAAAAAGAAAAGAAAACCTATGTTTACTGAGTTTGTTACTTTCAGGCTTTTTTCTTCGCCTAAACCTGTATATGTACATATACTTGATTGCAAAAGACATAAATAATTAGTTAAAATGAAGAACCAGCAAACAAGAAATTCATGTTTTGCATGTAAAAGTAGAAGATGAAGAAGTGAGAAACTTAAGACATAGTTTGTGCCATCCCAACAATTAATGCTAGAATTATAAGTTGAGGCAAACAAATGAAGAAAACATACTTGTTTTTAAAATATTATATCAATAATTTCACTTCTTTAAAAAAATCATAATGGTTTTAAACTTCTTCAAAATGGTTTAAACAAAAGAAGAAAACCTGTGTTTACTGAGTTTTTACTTTCAGCTTTTTCTTCTCTCGTATTCTACTTTACTATTTATGTAAGTTTGTGTGATGAGTGGTATATACATTCCGCAAAATGTAGTCATATGTGTATGTTATGATTCTCATATCTTAAACACAACTACCTTGCAGTTTTTATTAATGAATGTATGTGTTCTGTATTTTCATTAGGTGCAAATTAATTTTTCGATTGGTGATCCTTCGATGCAAGTAGGATACAACAAGACTCAAAATGCATTACACAAACATGTGTTACAGGTGAAGACGAGATGCTTGATTATAAATCCTTTGCCTAATATTGACTATAATTCATTGCAAGAAAACCTTTGGTTATTATCTAGCTAGTGGAGGAAAAAACCTAATCTGTTCATTTTGTTTAATAAAAGCTAGCAATTCCATTGCATAAATCTGTGGCAGGTGTGTGGATAGGTAGCCGGAGATGCTACTAGATATTCACTACTCAAAAACATCATAAACACCTTAAGCCTTTAGCTTGGGGGAGAGAGATAGAGAGAGAAAGAGAGAGCGTCTATAGATGTAGCAGTGAAGTTTTGAAAATAAAGGTGGTGCGGGCATATACATATATACACAGCTAGCATGCGGGTTTTTATTACTTATTTTATATTTTATTGTATTTTACTTTTATTAATATTATAAAAGTAATATTACACCATAAGGTATCAACAATATATCTCATAAATCTTGTTTAACTTTTTTAGTTACTTAAAGATTTCAAGAAGTAATGATACAACATTTATATGAAACATGCTTGATTTCTATTGCATAATGAAATATGGCTGTTTTTTATTAACAAACTTGGTTAAAATTTAAGTCTAATTAGTATTAAGACCTTAGTGTTGCAGCGGGACCGTAAAACAATAAAAAAACCAACTTTATAGCATTTTCAATGACCACACATTGAAGGGGTGGCAAACGTAAAACTGTGAAAGTAACTATTGTCAAATTGTTGCGACAAACCTTTGAGTTGAGGCGGTGTGAGCATAAAACATGCAAAAACTAATGTCATAACGTTATTGCAATCATGTAAGTTAAAAGGGCATTGATGCATAACTTTGTATAAAAAACTAAATTTGTTACATAGTCAATTTCATTCTAAACTTTATATAAAAAACAAAAAAAAACGTCAGAAATCCATTCCTTACAATGAGTCCATTGGTAATCCTCGTAAGTTCACATAAAAGAATGAAACAACTAGAATTCTTGTGTTTGAATGTCAATAAGAATAGGTATCTTAGAATGACATATTCAAAGTTTTATAAAATATTAAGTTTTAAGACTTCTAAGAAGGAAAACAAACAAATCAAAATATTGTAAATATGTGTTTTATAAAATATATAATTTTACAACTTATAAGAGAAAAAACAACCAAAAAAATATAAATATCTCAAGAAAATATATAATAAAGTGTATATAATATAAATCTAATTACATTTGAGTGAAATAAAGTAAAAAAGAAAATCTATGCACTAAAAGATAAAAGAAAAAAATATAAAATGGTAAAATGTACCATAAAAAATTATAAAATGGTAAAATGCCTTATAATTAGAACAATATCCATACAAAGTTGTCAACATGATAAATGTTAGTATAGTAAATATTCTTTATATATTATGGTAATCTATTTATCATAACAATATATATATATATATATATATAATATATATATATATATATATATATATATATTTCTACTGCTAATTTAGTTTTGAAAAAGAGACCGGCCACTCTTGAATGCAACTATTGTTTCATATTTAGATATAGATATTGAACAAAGTCTTTATAATTATGAAACATATGGTTTATTTATGATGGTAAACTTATCAAGGGTAAGGGGAGATCTTTTTTGTTTAATTACAAGTGGATTACCATTGTAATAAGTTAGACAAATATTTGTACTAACAATTCATTCATGACTTAGATCTTGGCAACTTGAACATATCATTCGTGTTTTAAAAGTATTGGTGTAAATGAGTTAGACACGCTACTAAAAATGTATGATTAACACATATAATCATCATTTCAAGCACATAAACTTTTTATTAGTTATAAACTTACTATCATCTCAATTTTAACCATTTAAAAAGTATCATCATAGTCTAAAATCCATTGTAAATGTGTGAGTTTCATTTAGCCTAGATGACGGCATAAGTTTAGCTAATAATCACAACTGAAAGGATATAAATCAAAAGTTTTCATGTCTAGAGATTTAGAAAAATACGTTAAAAGCTTCAAACCGAATGATTAACATTATAAGAACGTTAATCGCGAATAGTTCTACACAAAGGCCAACTCCCATGACTGCATACTAAACTAGACTAAACGTGAAAATGTTGGAGACTTTGGGACCCGATAGCACTAGCAATACCAAGCACATGAGACAGAGGAGGTTCTAGGCTTGGGAAGATGATAGCACTAGCAACATTAGTCTAAGGGAAAGATTTAAGGTTTATGCAAATGATAGCACCAACATCATTAGCTGCATGAGTAGAGGATGTATTTCTAAGGTTAGTATTAACATATTCAGCCAACTGAGATGAAATGGGTACTTCTAGGCTTATGTACTCGACAGAACTGGCAACTTCAACCGCTTAAGTTGGAGGAGGTACATCTACACTTGTGGATTCAACAACATCGACATCTTTAGCCTTTTGAGATGAAGGAGATACACATAGGTTTGTGGACTCAACAACATCGACTTCTTTAGCCTGACAAAAAGTTTATAAACTAATAAAGTGGAATATTAGATTAATCTATAATCTATATATTTTCTTCTCTAATATTGTTGAATAAAAACAATATTTAAAACCCATACCCCCATCCTAGAAAAACACACTCTTAATTATCTATTTTAAATATTAAAATACAAGTTGCTTGCAATAACAGGTAAACACAGATTATGATGTATTCTTTAAAATTTAGATCATTTAAAAATATAACTTAAATATGGGTACTTACGTATGAATACAAGCAGCTTAATAGCTAAAAGTGAGAAATATATTTAAGTAATATTATTAAATAATACATGAATATTTAACTTATAAGATTTGTTCTACACAAGGCTGACGCCCATGAATGAGTACTAAACTATACTAAACTTGCAGAGGTTGGAGACTATAAGACTTGATAGTATTGGTGGGGGGAGTACCTGGCTTGCGTAGTTGGGGAAACGTTACAATGCCAATGTCTCACTAAATGAGTACACACCTGCAAGAATATGCAAAAATTAACATGAATTTATAGTTTGTTACAGATAACGTACATACCCATGAGTACAATACTGTAATACGAGAAATATTGCCGGTTCTATGTGATGATTTATAATAAGGATTTTTCTACACAATGTCGACGCTCATGATTGCATACTAAACTAGATCGGACCTGTAGGGGTTGGAGACTTTGGAACTCGATAGCATTAGCATCATTAGCCACGTGTGATGGAATAGGTTTTTTTTGCTTGTGGATTCAAGAGCGTCAACATATTTAGCCACTTAAGGAGGAGGAAGTGATTCTAGAATTTTAGACTCCACAACACAAGCATATTTAGCCACCTGAGGCAGTAGAGGTAATTCTAGGATTGTGAACTTGATATCATTGTCATCTTCTCGTATGTGGTACTTCTAAGCTTGTGGATTAGAGAGCACCGACATCTTTAGTCGCCTAAGGCAGATGAGGTACTTTAATGATTTTGGACTCGACAACACCGGCATCTTCACCCCCTTAGATGAAGGTGGTACTTTTAGGCTTGTGGACTTGACCACACCGACATCTTCAACCTTTATAACAGATGAGGTACTTCTAGGCTTGTGGACTCAATAACACCAGCATCCTCAGCCCTTTGAGACAAACAAAGTAGTTTTAAGCTTATTGACTCGATACCATTAAAAAACTTCACCTGATTGAGGCGGAGGAGGTATCTCTAAGCTAGTAGACTCAACAGCATCCGTATCTTCAGCCTCATATAATGGAGGAGGTACATCTAGCCTTTTGGACTCGACCACATAAGCATCATCAGCCACGTTAGGGAAGGAAGTCCTTTGCTTGGAAAGTTGATAGCACTGGCATCATCAAGCTAAAGAGGTGTTCCGTGCATGAGGAATGAAAAGAACTAGCATCTGCCTCTAACCTCGTGAGTAGAATTAGAATGTATAAGTTTTAAAAACTACATATGTTATTTGTGAATTATATATGTATGTAATATTAAATTGAAAATTACTTTTATATAACACTCTATGAGAATGAAGTTGTTCTAGGATTATGGACTCGATGTCACAGACATATTCAGCAGCATGAGACAGATAAGTTACTTTAAAGCTTATGTACTCGACAGCACCAACACGTCAGCCGCCTAAAGAGGTACGTTACATATATGCACTCGAATATCACCAATGTAATCAGCTCCTTGAGTCAGAGAAGGTATCTATAGGTTTGTTCACTCGACATCACTAATATCTTTCAATCTCTTAAAATGGAGTAGATGCGTCTATGCTTATGGATTCGACAATATCGATATCTTTATCCTTACGAGGCGGAGGAGGTGTTTTTAGGCTTGTCGACTCGACAACATCGACATCTTCTACCACCTAAGGTGAATGAGGTACCTCTTGATTTGTGGTATCCACAACACCAACATCTTTTATTGCCTGACATGGAGGAGGTACCTCTTGTTTATAGACTCGACAACAATGGCATCTGTAGCTACTTGAGGTATAGGAGGTACCTCTAGGCTTGTGGACTCGACACCAGTTGCGTATTTAGTTTCTCGAATCGAAGGAGGTATCCATAGGCATATGAACTTGACACCACCCACATATTCAACTGCCTGAGGCAGAGGAGATAGTTTTAAACTTGTGAACTTGACAACACTGGCATTTTTCAACCTCCTAAAGCGAAGGATGTATATCTAGTCTTGTGGATTCCACAACAACAACACACCAACCACCTGAGGAGAATGAGGTCCTATACTTGGGGAGTTAATAGCACTAGCATTATCAAGCTAAGGGTGGTGTTTTATGCTTAGCAAGTGAAAATAATTAGTATCCGTTACTATCCTGGTAACTAGAAATAGAATGTAAAATTTTAAAACTCTATATGTTATTTATGACTTCTGTATGCATATAATATTATATTGAAAATTACTTTGATGGAATACCTCTAAGAGGAGGAGGTTGTTTTAGACTTGTGAATTCCACAACACCAGCATCTTCAGCTATGTGGGGCGGAGCGTGTAGTTATAGGATGTGGACCCAACGACACTTACATATTCAGTCACTTGAGGTGGAGGCAATGGTTCTAGACTTGTGGACTCAATGATAATACCATCTTCAATCGCTTGAGGAGGAGTTACTTTAACTTGTTGAATCGACAACACAAATATCTTCAATCTTTTAGAGGTATTACTACTTATGGACTTGATAGCACTGACATCTTTATCCATGTGAAGCGAAGGAGGTACCTCTGGTCTATGGACTTGATAGCACCGGTATCTTCTGCCGCCTAAGGTGAAGGAGGTACCTCTTGATTTGTGGACTTAATAGCTTTGGCATATTTAGCTGCAAGAAGGGTAGGAGGTACCTATAGCATGTGGACTTGATAGCAATGTCATCTTCAATGGCCTAAGGCAGATGAGGTACCTATAGGCTTGTGGATTTGACACCAATTGCATCTTCAATCTCCTCAAGCAAAGGTGTACCTCTAGGCTTGTGCACTCAACAAACATATTCAACCTCTCGAAGCAGAGGAGATACTTTTAAGCTTGTGAACTTTAGAGCAACATCTTTAGCCTACTAAAGCAGAGAATGTACATCTAGTCTTATGAACTCAACAACAATAACATTGTCAACCACCTAAGGTAAAGGAAGTCATATGTTGTGTGAGTTAATAGCACTAGCATTATAAAGCTGAGAGTGGTGTTATATGCTTAGCGAATGAAAATAACTGGTATTTGCCTCTATCCCGGTGACTTTTAATTTGGTATGAGTTTCAAAAACTCTGTAGTTATTTGTGAATTATATATGCATATAAGATTCATTTGAAAACTACTTTGATGAAACACCTTTGAGAGAAGCTGATTGTTTTATGTTTGTAGACTCGATGGCACTAGCATATTTGGTTGGTTGAGGCAAAGGCGGTAGTTCTAGGCTTGTGGACTCGATGACATCGACATCTTCAGGTGCCTGAGGCAAAGGAGATAGTTTTAGTCTTGTGAAAATAACTAGTATCTGCTTATGTCATGGTGACTTTAGTTTAGCTTATTTCATGTAACCTGTGTTTTAACAGGTTCGTGTTTGAAAAAATAACCCAATTAGTTATCGTGTCATGTTCGTGTTTAACATGTCATATCATCTTGTCTTATCGTGTCGTGTCTTATCATGTCGTGTCTTATAATGATTTGTCTGCCTGTTATGCTAGCTTTATTGTCATGTGTACAAAAAAAGATTATTATCAGATTGGGTTATAAAGACACAAATTTTTATTATTTAGACACTCTAATCTCTTTATCTCTCTATGTATCTATACATGTGTAGAGAGAGATGGCGAGAAGAATAATAATTATGATGTATCCATAACAAGCTTCTTATTATCTTGTTATAATGTACTCTTTGAAGTTATTTTGTCCAACTTCGATGTGATTTCATTTTATAAATTAAGATGTTGTGTTTGAGGATTTTTTTGTTTTAAGCAACTCTTAATCTAGTTGGAGCATTCACAATAATTTATATGAGTATATTACTTATATTATATGGTATAGTTATAAGTGGTTGTGAGTAAATAATATGAAAGATTTACTGTTCAATATTTATTTAAAAAAACATTATTCAAAGCTCTATTATGTTTTGAATATATTTTAAGTTGTTATGAGTGGATGAGAAAAAATAATGATAAAATTGAAAACAAGAGAAAAAAATAATAAGTTTTAGTATAATTATATGAATAAAATGAAAAATAGTTTGTGAATACTGTTATATGCTATATTATAGAACTAGTTTGAGTAAAGTAAGATTCTATAAAAGAAATTATTATAGTAGTTAATGATCAACATTGATCATAAAACGTTGTTATGTTGGCTTTGAATAATAAGCTAAACATGAATCTATAAATAGGTTATAATAGTTTAATTTTTTTTACTAGCAACGACATGCTTTCTACTATTATACTCTATACCTAATATGCTTCTTAAATTATCATCACACCTACAGTCCTAAAACATTGTAACCCGAATCTTTGGTTGGAAATACATTACTTTACTGTCGGATTGTCTTATTTAAAAAAATTGTTTAACGGATAAAATACCTCCAAGTGTGCATTTAAATTCATCAAGGGATTTAGTTCTAAGATAGTCAAATATTACTACATATAGTAATATTTTCATTGAATTTAATGAACTAAACACATATTATTTTTAATTTCAAATCAATTTAATGAACTAAACACAACCTAAAACTAAATCATATTTGACTATCTTAGATTCTTAGTTATACATTTATGGACATAACGGTACTTAATTTTCAAGATAATTGTATCTAAAAAAAAGTTGTGAAAAATATTACTATATATAGTAAAAAAATGATGTACCTTCAGTAAATGGAATAATGTTCCTCTACAGTATGACTATAGACAAGCATATCATCAAAAAACACAAGGATATACCGACGTTACACATCCCGAAATAAGTCGTTCATGGTGGCCTAGAATGTGGAGGGTGCATTCGTAAGGCTGAATGGCATAATAAGGAATTCGTAATGGCCATCAACCGTGTGAAAGGTTGTCTTGTGGGTGTCCTCACTTGCCAATCGAATCTGATGATATCCAGCTGTTAAATCGATCTTTGAGAACACAACAGCCCCATGTAGCTCATCCAGTAATTCATCGACAGTTGGAATTGGTGATAGGTCTCAAGCGACACAACGGAACCAACACACGAACACGCACAAACGATTATCACGCAGAAAATAAAACAATAACCAACACAAGGATTTAACGTGGTTCGTCGGTGTGTGGCCTACGTCCACGGGTTGCAACTAGGGTTTTCTTTATTTGCTAAGTACAAAGATTACAAATACATGACATGGTATATATTGAGACTAATTAGGGTTAACAACTTAACGAAACAATAAAACTAAACATGGGCCCAAGCCCAAATCTTCACAAACCCAACAATCTTCCACTTGAAGGCTTTGCGATAAATTTAGCCCGCCATTTAAGTACAAAGCAACCCAGTCGTCTAGTAGATTCAGTAATCTTTAACAAGTCTTCCAAGCCTCCAGTTCCCAAAGAACAAGCTAAGACTACATCATATCTCCTAGTTGCAGCGACTCCTCATCATCATGTACTAGAGGGCCAGTTGAAGCTCCCCCGAGCTCCAACTCAGTCGTGGCTAGTCCCGCCTAAGACTCATCCTCCATCTTACCGTTTGGACATTCCACCAGATTCAAAGATACGGCGAGGTCACTATCACTCTCCAAATTTAGCAAACATCACCAGAGAGAATTTTCAGTCGTAGTCTTTAAAACCCAACGATTCTTTGTAACTATTCTCGAAACACGTCTCGTGCTCCCACTGTCACGAATACCCTAAATGGTTTAGACTTTCGAACTCGTTCACCTAACATTCCTGCTCCAGACTTCATGTTTGCAAAATGAACTCTCTTAGCCAGATTTAGTGAACCGGATTTTGTCGTGCTTAACTGGGATGGCCATACGTCCCCCAGCAGGTACCTTAACCATATATCCACGCTTCATACCACGAGCAATAACCAAATTACCATTGATCCCCTCCATTTTCCACTACCAAACCTCACTTCAAGTCCTTGTTCATCCAGCTGACCAACTGAAATCAGTTTCTTCTTAGCCTCGGAATCACCCTAACATTCTTTAGGTTCCATGTAGTACCCAATGAAGTAACCAGATCAATATCACTCATGCCTGTTACCTAAAGTATCTCGTCATTGGCTAATCGTACCTTTCCAAAATCACCATGTTTCAAATTCACCATCGTTTCCCCATTGTCCATGCCGTGAAATGAAGACCCTGAATCCATGACCCAAGAGTCCACACTGTTTTCCACACTGAGTATCAATGCATCATCATTAGAAACATCTCGAGCAGTAATGTTCAATTCTTTCTTATTCGGACATTGACTCTTAACATGCCCCACCTCATTGCAGCTCCAACACTTCACATTCTTTCTAGATCTAGATGAACTTCTTCCCCGACTCCCACTATTCCTGTTATTAGCCCGACTCCTGCCATATTAGTAGTTCACTATTTGATGATTCATTCGAGTTTTTTCTTCTGACTTTTTCACCCACAATTAGATCTTAAATACCATTAAGAGTGAAACCCTTAGTCTCCACAGAACTTGAAGTTGCAGTCAAAGTTCCAGACCAACTATCAGGTAGAGACGACAACAGTAGTAGAGCCTAAACTTCATCATCAAACTTATTTCCAACAGATACAAGTCTTGTTAAAATTGAATTAAGATTGTTAATATGAGCAGTCACTGAGCTTCCTTCTTTCATCCTTGTGTTCACCAGCTCCCGAATCAAGAACCCCTTATTCGCCGCAGACGGTTTCTCATACATATTTGACAAAGCAGTCATCATGCCACGAGCCATGGTTTCCTTAATGACGTTAAAAGCAAATTTTTTTGTCAAAGCCAATGTATAACCGCATGAGCCTTTTTGTCATTCGATTCCCAATCATCTTGTTCTATTTTTGTAGGTTTTTCTTCTAGTACCATATCCAAGTCCTTTTGACATAATAATGCTTCTATTTGTATTTTCCACCAACTAATATCAGAACCATTAAATTTCTTGATCACAACCTTCCCATCTTCAGCCATCTTAAACAACAAACAAAAAGCAAATCAAAACAATGAACATACACAACAATGGAATGAGCCTGAACTTGACGACTGTTCTACTGAACACTGTCAATTGACCGATTTGCTCCTACAAAAACCTTTGCAGACAAATCTAAACCCGGATATACTTTTTTTCACAAAACACGGTTCTCCAAATAAATAATAATAATAATTCATCAATAAATAGAAACTTGAAAACACAAAACACTAACCTTTACTCGATGAATCCAAAAATTATTAACCAAACCTTAATCGACGGCTCAAAAGTTTTCAAACTGGTACTCAATCTTGATCACAACCAATTATATAATCACCAAAAATATAACAAAACACATAACTGGTACTCAATCTTGATCACAACCAATTGGATAATCACCAAAAAATAACAAAACAACATACTAGTTATTATTATTATTATTTTTCTCTTTGATTGTGTTTACGTTCTTTATCAACAAGAATAAAAAAACAAATTAATTGCTTTTCTTTGCAGAATCCAAGACAAAAAACTTGTTGTCTTCCTATTTATTCTTCCATGCGTAGACTCCAACAATACCAAAAAGTCTTCTTTCTTTTATTCTTGTTCAACGTGAAAGAATACAAACGAAGCGGCGATGACCGGTGCCATGATACCAAGGGCTTCGATACGAACCCTAATCATGAAGCTTCTGTGATTCGTCTCAGTACAACTATATGTTAAACAAGCCTAAGCTCTGATACCACTTGATAGGTGTCAAACGGCGCAACAAAACCAACACACGGACACGTACAAACGATTATCACGCAGAAAATAAAACAATAAACAACGTAAGGATTTAACGTGGTTCGGTCGGTGTAACCTACGTTCACGGGCTGCAACTAGAGTTTTCTTTATTTAAAACAATAACCGAGCCCAACGTACGCAACCATGCTAACTCTAAATGACATTGGATCCTTCCACGGGTAAGATAAAGACCATCGCAAGTAAAATGGTCACCATTGCCAACCATGACAGAAAAAAGCCGAGACTTGTTGTTGCGGTAGGTTCAAGAACGCAACAAGGCGAGGTTGGATGATGTTATGGGTACTACCAGAGTCAAGAAGCACCTGAACCGGGTGTTTTGAATGTATGCAGTAACCCGTAATGCCATACCTGGCCATGTTCTAAAAAGATTGTTGTTGGCAAGATATTTGTAGCAACTCAAGGCTTCACCGGTGAAGTAAAATTGGGCTAGGGATAGTCAATGGTCGGGTGGGATCGAATAATAATCGAAGTAATTGTTGGCTTGGAAGATCCAGTCTAAAGGGTTGGAGCCATCAAAGGTAGGCAGATGGGTTTTGGGGGGTCGGGGATTGGTGTTTGTGGAATTGATGGGTGGTGGTGTTTTTGGGTTTGTATTTTAAGTGTGGTGTATTTTTGATGTCGGACAAGGTAGGTGTATCGGAGGAGATCTGGTCGGAGAAGGTAGTGATGTGGTTGACCAAGTTAGCGGTGGTCGCCATTTGAGAGTTGAGTTTGGAATGCTGCAAGTGGTGGCAACAATGATGATGACGGTTTTAGTGGTAATGATAGTTGTAACTGTAGAGGGAGGGAGGTTGTAATTAGGTGGTGATGACTAATTGTGATTTCAGTCGTGATAAAGTTTCTTTTATGATTAGTTTTTAACCTAAATGTGGCATAAATTTTAATTTGTTTATGTTTATAAATCCTCATATGAAAATAAATTTCAAATTCAAATATTTTAAATTCCAATATATTTAGCTTTTAATCAAACTTAGAGATTGTTTGTCAACTTTTGAATGATTAAGTGTTGAATCAACACGAGGTCTGAACCATTAAATGCTGAACCATTAAGGTCTGAACTATTAAAAGCTAGTTTATCGTTTAACTATTCAAATGCAAATGTCTGACCAATTCAGATAAGAGGTCTTAACTATTCAGCATTAGACCTCTTAACCATTCAACACTACTATAATGCTTAACTATTCAGAGGCAAATGTCTGAATCATTAAGACATTTACTCGCAAAACAAACACTCTGAACCATTCAGACATCTGAATTATTAAGAGACTGTCAAACGACCCCTTACAAAATGCTTTCATGGTCAATGATTATTGTCTTCAAGGATTATCCGTACGATTCAAAAACTTAAGGAAGTAATGCTAGTCAAGTTAGACACGTGGTGGGTTATGATTGGACTTTTTTTGTTTCGAATTTACATGTGTAAGATTTCGTTGCAAGGGTGTGACAAAAAAGAGTGTATGCTACATTGGTTATGCATCCACATGTAAACTTTGAACCTGCTAGGTTTGAATTCCGAGGGTGAGTTTTTCCCACATTTTTTAGTTTTATTTTGTTTTCTGGTCAATTTAATTTTAAAAATACAACGAATTACCCCTTTACACTACGTGGATATAAATCTATTGTATTTATGCTTAAAGAAAACAACTAAAAGTTCTAAATAACTAACTATTAAGAGCACTCACAGTGGATTCTTTGAAAGTATGTGAGTGAGTTTGGTATATTATATGAAATGATTTTGGGTGGTTGTGAGTGAAAGAGAGAAAATGTTATTGTGGATTAATATATTTGAAGAATTACTGTTCAATTTTTATAAAATTTTTAATATTTTTTTAAGTGATTGTGAATGAAAAAAAGAAAAAAAAGTAATGATAATGGTATAAAAAGTATTATTAATTAAAAAAAAAAATGTAATAATTTTTTATATAATTATATAAATAAAAATAAAAAAACTACTATGAATGTTTTAAAATATAAAAATTTAACATTGATAACATGATCGTTAGCTCTTAAGTCTTGACTTCTTTTTCCAGTAAAATCAGTTTCAACCGTACATCCACTTAAGCTATAAACTAACAATATTTGATTCATCACAAATACGTTCGAACGTTAGCTAAGCAGTAAGCTTCAATGGATTCTTTCAATCACTTCAAATCAGTCTTTTGACACCCAGAAACATCAACCATCTTCAACACACCGTCATCACACTTGGGCAAAAATCAAATCTTGATTGCATTGGTCTAATTATGATCATCAATCATTTGCCCCTTTGTCCTGAACAAATAGACGATCAATTCATCTAACAACAACTCAACCCAACTGATCGTAACAACGAAGAAGCATTCCTTTGCTGTAATTTGGGTCTCGGGTCTCCATGAGATACCGAATAAGATCAAGCTGTTTTAACCCTTTTTAGCGATTCTGCTTTGTAGATGATTACACAAGAACATGTTCACTTCGATCAAACATCTGAAATTTGTTTCCCACCATAGCACAACACGCTCATTGTTCACTATTTCTTCAGGAGGCAATTTCGCTTTATCGGCTCACCAAACCCTTCATCGTCTCCTTGAGAAATGTCAATCAATGATGCAACTTAAACTAATTCATGCTCAAATCATCGTTCATGGGCTCCATCAAGACACATTTACCGTTAGCAAATTGATATCCTTCTGTGCTGTGTCGGAAACACCTGATTTACAGTATGCACACCTGGTGTTCGATCATTTGCCTCAGCCAAATAAGTACATGTATAACAGTTTGATTAGGGGTTACGCGAGCAGTGACAACCCGATAAAAGCTCTTGACCTCTTCCGTCAAATGACTTGTGTGGGAATTTCTCCGAATGAATTCGCATACCCTTTTGTTCTTAAGGTGTGTGCAGTGTTAATAGGGTGTTAGATGGGGTTTTAGTTCATGTTCAGGTTATTAAGTCGGGGTTTGAGTCGCACGTTTATGTGCAAAATGGGTTGATTAGTGTGTATTGTGCTTGTGAGGAGATTAAGGATTCAAGAAAGGTGTTTGATGATATGAGTGATAAGAGTGTGGTTTCTTGGAACACGCTGATTGGTGGGTACTCGAAGTTAGGCTATTGCAAGGAAGCGTTTTTATTGTTTCAAGAAATGAGGAAACTTGGTGTAGAGCCTGATGACTTTACATTTGTTAACTTACTTTCTGTTTGTTCACAGAACTCTCAAGAAGTATTAGGAGCATTATTGCATTCGTATATTGTGACAACCGGAGCTTGTATTGATATTTATGTGCAAAATGCGATTGTGGACATGTATGCAAAATGTGGGCATTTGCAATCAGCTCAAGCATTCTTTGACCATATGAGCCATAAAAACGTGGTTTCATGGACATCTATGGTCAGCGCATATGCCAAACATGGGCTTGTGGAGCCTGCGAAGAAGCTATTTCATCAAATGCCTGTAAAAAATGTCGTTTCTTGGAACTCAATGATTTCATGCTATCTGCAAAAAGGTTGGTATGGTGAAGCATTAGGGCTCTACAATGACATCTTTAAAGCAGGAGTAACTCCTGATGAGACAACTCTGGCTAGTGTTCTTTCAGCATGCTGTCAACTTGGTGATTTGGAAACAGGTAAAAGCATCCACACATATATATATTTAAACTATGTAACACCGAGTGTTACATTGTACAATTCATTGATAGACTTGTATGCTAAATGTGGGTTGTTAGAAACTTCATGGGGTTTGTTTCATGACATGCCTGAAAAGAATCATGTTTCTTGGAATGTTATGATCAGGGCACTTGCATTACACGGGTGTGGTTTTGAAGCAATTGAACTCTTTGAGAGCATGCAGGCTCATGGGATACACCCTGATGACATCACCTTCATGGGCTTGCTTTCTGCTTGTTGCCATAGTGGTCTTACAGAATTAGGTGAATACTACTTTGGCAAAATGACAACAATTTACAAAGTACCCTATACAATTGAACACTATGCTTGTATGATTGATCTTTATGGCCGATTAGGGTTGTTTGGAGATGCTATTAAATTAATAAACAAAATGCCTATGAAACCGGATGTTGTGGTTTGGGGTGCGTTGCTCGGGGCTTGTAGAATTCATGGGAATCTTGAAATTGGGAAACAAATATTGAAACAAGTGTTGGAGTTAGAACCTTATACATCAGGAGTCTATGTGCTTGTATCAAACATGTTTTCTGAGGCTAAAAGATGGCAAGATGTGAAGAACATAAGGAAACTAATGAAGGATCAAGGAATAAAGAAGAGTAGAGGTGTTAGCTCAGTTGAAGTTGATGGGAACTCACATGAATTTTTGGTTGATGACAAGAGAAATGAGTTGTCAAGTAATGTGTATGATTTGTTAGATCAGTTAACTCTTCATTTGAAGTCGCTAGAGATGGAATGTGATATTTGGCAACTTTCTAATGTAAGTTCGTTACTAATTACTCTTTGAAGCTAAATATGTGATATGGAATAATCAGACAATCAGCTGTAGCAAAACACGCTGAAGGAGTTAATGTTTGGATGTGCTTTTGCTATTTGCAGTTATAGTAATCAGATAAATAGTTATTCGAGTTTTCGGAAAATTATAAATATAAAGATTTACTTGTAAAATGACCCCTAAATGTTGAATTAACTTTTGTTGCAGCTACTCTTTCATTGATTATTTGACCCTTAAAGAATTAGATTCAGTTTCACATGCCTGAACTTTAGATACTGATTATCCACTACTTGGAGACACAATAATCAGAAAATGGCTTAGATGAAACTTGATTTCTCTACCTTATGCAGGATGCATTTTTGGACTTCGATACTAAAAACTGATCGAGCTATTTCACACGCGTGTTGAAGATGAGAGAAGTGCATGCTCCATATCCTTCCAAAAAAGATGATAAAGGAGAAAAAGCTCATTGGTAGGTTGTATTTGCTGTCAGCTGTGTATGTGATAAATTCTTATCATTTAAACTTATTTAATCATAGGATATGATAAAATGAAAATACATTTGTTTGATGACAACTTTTCAGTTAGAAGCTCCCCAATGGTATTCAGGAAAGTGACGTGTAAGTCGGTTAAAAGGATTAGGTAAAAGTAGATGTTAGTTGGATGTTACTTGAGCAATTAGTCAATTACTTGATAAAGTTAAAATAAGTTAAGTGAGTACCAATTACATTTATATTATCTATATTTATACTCACTGTACTGTTGAGGATTTTCTTTATCAACTAATTCACTAACTGCTCAATCAACATCCACCTACCAATTACTTTTAACTACTCCTTTTAACCGACTTACACATCAGAAAGCTTGCACCATGGACACCCCACCACTGAGTAACTATGGAATCCTATACAGGTAAATATTATTTTATATAGCCAAGGAAACCTTTTTTGGAGGACCTTTATGTTAAAATTACCTTATGCTCAACCAGGAATGTCTTTTTGCTAAACTGTTTTTTTAGCTTGATTATATATAATCTTAACTTAGCTTCTGCTTTGCACAGGGCCAAGGGAGGGACGGGTTGCTTCTGATATGATATATGCAGTCTTACCATACACTTTATGCAGGATGATGTATTACACGACATGAATCCATAACCTCAAGGTTACAAAACAACAACTTTATTAGTTGCTTTAAAGCCTGCATTGTGATTATGTATAATCTTTACCTTCTTAATCTCTCTTTTTTTGTTTACTAAAAATTGATTTTTAATTTGGTGAATTATTGGTTAGTGTTTTTGATTATTCTTTAATTGTTGAATTATACTACTAATAGTGTATTCGATTTTTAATATAAAGATTAATATATAAGGATTTTAACAAAAACTAGAATCTTTTACTGAGCTACAAGATTAATCATTGAATACATTAAAGATAGCTATAGTGAATAACTATTCAACACATTTATGTTTATTTTTGTATCCATTATTCCTTTATGTATATTCACAAGTAAATACAAGCAATCAACATTCATTTGAATATTACTAATTGTAAGAGTACTCTTTTCACAGAGAGCTTTTGCTGAGTCGGTGGTCTTATTAGAAGCAGTGTTCTTATCTCCTGAGATAGATGTAAGGTTTTTTTTCATCTTACTCTTCCAGACCCTACTCTTTGAGTGGAACTCGCTAGGTATGTATGTTTATATGTTTAGAAGATCAGGATTGCATACACTAGCGGGGGTATTGTATTAGTCTTCTACATTGGTTTTTCTAGTGGTGAATTATTAGGTAGGAGGTAGTTCATAAAATTTCTATTTTGTTTCTGATATGGTAGAAACTAATGTGATTCTATTCAAGAATTAAGAAAAACAAACAACAATTTTTACTATCTTATCAACCACCACTAGTCGTGCATCCTTGAGGGGACTCCTATATAGGCCAACCAACCAATCTCCTCCCCCACCAACACATCCTGCATAGGAAAGCATGGTGGACGCGACATGACTAGATGAATTCTAAAGTAATGTAGATTTCAATATGATGGCTTATTATTTTTTCCTGTTTTGAATTTATTTACTTTTACAATCAATCACCGACCTCTAAATTTTAAAAAACCGGATCAAACAATTACAGCAAAAAACTTTAGAGAAAAGAAGTTGTAAGAAGAAATTAATAAAAAGGTAAAAAATCATAGACATAAGCATCATCAGGGAAAGTTACTATAATGCATTCTCAGGATTCTCACATTCAAGAAGACCAGATAAATTTTGACTCTTTCTCTCACCATGGCACCATCACTAGGGATACACATGTTTAAATTTCTTTAAAATGGCACTGGGTGCTCACACATGAAAGGTTCTAGTGTTAACACCTACACTCTGATTTCCAAAGTTGGGAAGACATATCATGTGAAGTTTTATTGGAAACCAACATGTGAAGTAAAAGAAGAGGCTTGTCGAAAGATAAACTCATCAATATCGATGGAGTTATTTTTCATTTTCTTGTTATCTATTTTCGTTAGTTGCTTTAGGCTAAATATCATATCAAAAACAGCTTTAAGCTTGAAGGGGCATGTTAAGAGTATTAAGTAGCGTATAGCACTAGTCAATTCTTCTAGCAACGACTTGTATTCTTATATAGTAATCGGGTAGGCTTTTAGTCTTTGAACTTGGTTATTCTAGTTGTGAGTCGTTAGTTAAACTTCGATATCGTTTTTATATAAACTTATATAAATAAATTCTAGAATCGTTAAAAACAAACATCTATCAAACTATCTTAAACCTTCTCCCTTTAGATAAGTTCTAGAGTAATAAAATATTAGATTTGAAGTGGCAACCCACCCTTATGCAACTAAATCGATCTACCTCTTTATAAAAGGTCTATTCGTTCTCAAGGTCTTTTAAGCACAAACCATTTCTAACATAGTGATATATGTAGGTGTATAAACAAACGTTAAGGTCTTTCAATGAAAGATTTATGATCATGCGGATTTCAAATACGCCCCATCTTGGCTGAGAAAGAGTTACAAGCGCGCCAACAAAAAAGTAACAAAGATACATAATTCTTGCGCCAAAAAACAAAGATAATAATAATATTAGGTCTCATCAACTTAGATTCAAACTTGTCTAATACAAAAGACAAAGGCTGCTCCTTTAAAAACAGGATGCCATCTCCCTCACTAACCAACAAACCACATTATCAAACCACTTTTCTTTCATAAATGTGGCAAGAGGAAGGGGGACTACACCTAAACTATCCTATAACTTCAAACTGCTTTCACACATGCAAACCGTTGCTGCTTTTGTACATCCCGTCTAACGACCCGACCCCTACATTTACATTCACGTTACCATATCGATAATGCGATAATCCTGATACCCCTTTGCCGATTGTGTATCCGTTCGCCTTTGCACCGACACTCTTCTTCAACAATGCATCCAACTGTCCACTTGCTGCAGCTATCAGCCCTGCACAACCAACAATACAATGATTCATTCCTTCACTCAATTCATTCATTTATTAATTTACTCACTTCAATCTTTTTGACACGCGATTGTATATGACATATAGAGCGCACCTAAGAAAAGCGCCGAAGGTTTTCCAGGTCTGGATTTGAATTCCGGGTGGAACTGGACTCCCACAAAATACGGGTGACTTTGGAGTTCAACAATCTGTATGGTAAAAGGATTTGATTTTAGATTAGTACACAAACATCCTAAAAGTAGTGAATTTGAATTTATCAAAATAACCTTACCTCCATCCGCTGGCCAGTTTCATCTTTCCCTGTGAAACTGAGACCGGCCTCTTCTAGCTGTGGTACCATGTCGGGATTCACCTATATTTTGAGACAAACATTACATTAACTTGTAAACAAATAAGGATTGCATGATGTAATCACTATGACAAAAATGTAAGCGGCCCACATACTTCGTATCTATGGCGATGCCTCTCATCAATGAAACTCTGATTGCCGTATCTGATACAAACACAATCAGTTGCTTCAATTAGCTTATCATACAACAAATATAAACAATTTTTTATGCATACACATGCATTACAGTTGATCAACTTTAATCAATGATTATATATAATCACAAGTGTTATGATGCAAATTTCTTACAGTTGAGCAGATTTGCAGTCGGTAACATGAAAATATGTCCTCCTAGATCCCAGCCTCATTGTACCACCCATATGCGTTTTCGACCCCTATTACCGTTATATAAAACCATACATAAAAATCAAATAAAATATAATATAATATCAAAAGGGTGTTTATAAAGACAGACTAGATTGAACACCAACCTCAGGCATAAATATGACACAAGGATTTTTAGTGTTGGGATCAAACTCAGTGCTATTTGCATTCTTAAGACCAAGGATCGATCTAGCATACTCGATCACAGCAATTTGCATTCCTAAGCAAATCCCGAGGTAAGGAATATTGTTCTCACGGGCATATTTAGCAGCAATTATTTTCCCTTCAACACCTCGGTCACCAAAACCCCCTGGAACCAGAACAGCATCTGCACCCTATAGATTAACATATTTTCATTACTAAACAAGTAATGGAGACCATTGGATTAATCTAACATATATAAAGTTGTAAATTTGTAGATCATACAAACCTTCAATGAATTCCAAGCAGCTCTGTTGACATCTGGACTCTGTAAGAGTACAAAATGTCGATTAGTTTACTATTTATACATGTCGTTTGTGAAATGAAAGAGAGATGGAGGAGATGATAACTTCAATGGCAGTTGCATCTTCAAGGTCACTAGCAGAAACCCAATTGATAACCAGCTTCCTTCTGCAGATTACTGAAGCATGCAATAAAGCCTGAAAACAGTGTAAAATCGAAATCTTTAATCTTTAATCTTTAAACAATATTAATATCAAGATACGTCTCGTTTGAGGGTTAGATAGGTAAAAGTTATCACCTTAAGTACAGAGAGATAAGAATCTGAAAGACCTGTATACTTTCCAACCATGGCAACTCTAACCTGTGATATAAAATCACAAGAACATTAGAAAACTATAAAGCAAAAAACTAGATCTGTTTCTGAATATGAAGCTTACAGGTTCCTGTAACATGTCACAACGCTTAGCCATGGCTGTCCATTCTTTCAGGTTAGGCTTGCGTACCACGCTGTACAAGACAATAAATTATGTTACATGTCACTAGAGGGAACAATTTTCTTTGACATGTAAAATAATATAAAAAACATCAAAAGTCGAACAAAATGAAAGCCGCCATATTTTAAACCTAAAACCTCCCAAGTCCTAAGTCATTTTCTTAAGAAGCATATTATTACTGGAAAAGTATACTTTTTAGTCATATTTGGCATACTAGTTATTTATAAAGAATACCCCATATACCCAAGTTACCCGTTGTGACCCGTTTCCTAACTGTCTCCTGACCCGTCCACTTCACCATCTCGACATATTATTGTAAACTAACCTTAGAAGATTAAGTGCTTTCAATATTGCTTCATGAGCCTTCTGGTCCTAAAGACAAAAGTAAATATGAAATTAACATTGAACTATTATAGTACCAATCTAATAACACGAATGATTTCAAACAGATGAGCGGGTACATACTCTTAAGAGTGAAGGAATATGCCAGATATTGGGGACATCATAGAGACTTACTATGTTCTCTAACTGCCAATATACAAAAATATATATAAATCATTTTAAAAATTCAAAGAAAGGGCATAACAGTAAATTCACTAGAATAAACCATATATCATCACCATACCGGAACATGGCAAAATCTTGAGAGTTTTTCCTTCACATTCATGTCAAGTTCCTGCAAATTCATTATGATTTTTTACTTGAGGATACTAAACAAGAAGCAAACATAAACCAACCAATATATCGACAAATGAGTGAGACCGTTGTGCTGCGACAGGCTAGTATATCCGGGGTTAATCCCAAGCTTCTTAATCCCCGAACACTATGTTGGGTTGGTTTTGTTTTCTGAACAAAAAGACGAGAAAGAAAATACAAAAAGGTATTATTTATAATGATTTATCAACATCCATAAACACAAGATGAGTAACTTATAATTCAAACTTACTGGTTCACCAACAACATTTAACACAGGCACAAGACTGACATGAATCAAGCAAAAGTTTCCAGCACCTAAAAAATATATTCAACTTTTTATAACTTCTGTTTCTGATCATCCTTTATGAGTCGAAAAATATGAAAATATTTTACCAACGCGGTAAGAGAATTGTCCAAGAGCTTCAATGAAAGGCATAGATTCAATATCTCCTACAATAAAAATTTTATTTTTTATTAAAAAGAAATGATAAAGAATCATGGATGAACACAAAAACTTATAGTGATATACCTATGGTACCCCCCAACTCAATGACACAGACATCAGGTGGACCTTCTTTTCCATCAACAGGTATAGCTGCTACACGTTCGATCCAATCTTGAATGGCATCTGTGATATGTGGCACGACCTGAACCGTCGATCCCAGATAATCTCCCCTCCTCTCTTTGTCAATAACCGACTTCACCAGAAACATAACTAATCAGTTAACTGTAACAAGATGTGTGATTGAACTCATTTCAAGAGCTGATTTCTTTTCACATACCTGATATATCTTCCCTGTGGTGATATTATTATCACGGGTTAATTTTATATCTAGAAACCGCTCATAGTTTCCTAGGTCCAGGTCAACCTTCAAATCAGAATTGAAGTCAAATTAAACTACAGAATCCCATAAATTATGAGCCTTGAATACTGCATACTGAGTACTACTAGTGACAATCAATTTATTCACAGGTGTAAGGTGTTATGTTCTTTCTTTCTTAATCAAGTCAAAGATAACCACTGAACATATCCACTTGCATCAATCTCACCCTCCATATTTGAAATTTATAAATATGTTGACAATATCAGGAAAAAAATTAGACCAAAATTCTCTTTTAAATTACTAAATTTAGGACTGTAGATTTTTCGACATCTGCTAATAATCTAGATTACCTCTCCTCCATCATCCAATACAAAAACTTCGCCATGCTCAAAAGGGGACATTGTTCCTGCATCTGTGTTCAAATAAGGATCTGCATAACAAAAATGGCTGTTAACTTGTCTATTTTTACATGAATATCTTGATTGACGAACTTTTACTTTAAAAAAGTAATAATCTTTAAACTATATGCTTTAAACTTTTAATCCAAAACATAAAAAGGTGGAGACAAGCTATCAATTCATAGTGTGGTTGTGTGTGTAGCAGCATACAAGAATGAGACAGAACATCACCATATCCAAAGTTGAAGAAACCCTTGTTGAATTCAACAAGAACAACAAGAAACATCAGGTGGGTGTGTAAATTAACCACAAATTTTGAATAGTAAAATTAATAAAAAAAGGGTATTAAATAAAATTTTTTCAAAAGACAAAAATCTAGAGAAACAAAAACTCAAAGAACCACATAGATCCAAGATCAAGACCGAAAACACACCAAATCCCACTAAACTTGAAGAAAAATGAACACAAAATCACAAAAATTTGTACAACTTTAGATGATTTACAACAGAAACAAAAGAAACGAACCAATCTTGATGGAAGTGACACGAAGATCACAGGCCTGAAGAAGAAGACCAATACTGCTAGCAGTCACTCCTTTACCCAACCCACTAACAACACCTCCGGTCACTAAAACGTACTTCATCTCCTTCTTGACTCCTGCTCATTACACCTCAAAAACATGAACAATTTGGCTACAAATTCAACAAGAAATGAAGAAAAAGAAGAATACCCTTTTGCATTTTGTTACAATTTAAAAGTAAAAATGGTTGCTTGTTGATTTTGGGTCACTTAAAAGATTTATAATAATAACTTGTATATAAGCTGCAGGGCATGTGAAACTGCAAGCGAGTGATTTGTGTTGTATGTTGGGGGAATGAATTTGATGAAAGAGCAGCAGGGGAGTATGGAGTTTTATATGTGAAGGAAATTGAAACAGAATGCATTAAAAAAAATAAAAAGAAAAAAGAAAATAATAATAAAAATAATAATCTGAGAAACCCACTTTTTCTTGTTTTAGGGGTTTATACTGAGAGAGAGAAAGAAGACGGTTTCCCTAGCTTAACCTCCGCTTCATTTGTCTTCTTTAACTACCCGTGACATAAG
Organism: Flaveria trinervia; assembly: GCA_025506515.1. NCBI lineage: Eukaryota > Viridiplantae > Streptophyta > Magnoliopsida > Asterales > Asteraceae > Flaveria > Flaveria trinervia. The sequence continues at coordinate 20,207,774 of CM046450.1, read as the reverse complement.
AAATCTTTACCATATATTATTATATACATATTAGTTAGTTGGTATGGCACCAAAGTTGGTAGAAAACACTCGTTAAAAGTTTGTCTTAGCATGTAAAAAATGAAGATTTGAGTATAATTAGAAGGTGTGTAAATTAGTTTTTCTAAATAAAATTAGTTAGCTCAAAATAGATCTTGAGTACGAGTCTCGCTTTTCAAATAGTTTTTCTAAGTTAGTTGTGATATTGAATTTAAAATTGGATTAGATAGTTGTGTGAGTTGCTGTTATAGAAAGAAGAAGTTCGTTTAATTCATAACCAAAATACAAAAATATTAAATGTATTATACAAACCCTTTTAGTAATTTATTACTAGTCCTAGATTAATAAGTTGTGTATTATGTGAGCCGAAAAAAAAATCCAATTTGTTAAAATTATTCAATTTTCTCTCTTATTAAAATAAATCCATGTATTTAAATGAAACTTTTTTGTTTAAGTTATTTTGTATTTTATTTTTATTCATTTTTATGTTTTTATATTTTAGTTTTTGTCTTTATTGTTTTAGATTAACTTTAGCTTTTTTATACGTAGCACTTTTTCTTTAAAAAAATCTTAAAACTCTTTACATTGTTCCTATCATAAAACACAAAAAGATTAAGGTATAATCACTATTGTATTTAAATTATTTAGTTACTTAATATATTAAGTTTGCAACTAAAAAAATCAGATTAATTATTAAGAATTTGTGTTTTTATCTTTTAAAATGAATAAACATGGAAGAAATGAATCTGTTTTTAGTGGAAAAATAAATTAATGTCAATTATGTATTTTAAGAATACATTGTTAAATGAGTAATCACTATTAGCATCATAAAAATACAAGTTAGTAAAAGAGAGACATGAAAACCATAAATTAATTTGACTAGAAGTCAACACGAGCGGAATAAAGTTATTTCAGTCACATATATGAAATATTTCAATGTTTATTAAACGGTACATACCTAGCCAGTAACCATTGAGAACCTGCCATGTGACACATCTCGATCTCTTGTCTTTTTTATTAATTTATTTCTCAGTTTGAAGTTTTGAACATTTGTAAATATACATGTGAACGAAAACTATAACAAAGATTGGACGTAGTGCATAGGTACACGTGTGGCAACATCTTTCGGGAGACTCGGACTCGACTCCCGCCTCCACCGCCCCCCACCACCGGGTTTTTGCTACTTTTGTCCTTTTCCCTTTTTAATTTTATTCTTCTCTATTATATTTTTTTGGATTTTTTAATTTAATATGATTATATTTTTATGTATCTTCTCCTTTTCTTTTAATTTCTTTTCTATGTTTCGTTGATTAATTTTTTTAATACTGATTTTTCTTTTTGTTTCGGGGTTTTTTTTATAATAGTTTTCCTTTTGTTTTTAATTTATATGGTTTTTTTCCTAATTTTTGATTTTCTTCATTTTCATATATACTTAGCCAAGCTGGTTGTTCTTGAGTTTCTTCTTTTGTTTTCATGTTTTTTTTACTTTAACCTATAGTTAAGCCGCTAGTTTATATATAGTTCTTGATATAATTCTTCAATTGTTTTATTTTGAAAAAAACATAAAAATTATATTATCAACCCTTTTTTTTTTATCTTTTTTGGTTCTTGTTTGATTATTTTTTTCTCAAGTTTTTGATTTTCTCTTCTATTATATATTATTTTTAAAATACACAACTACATGTGGTTTGCGACACACCAAATTTTGGAGGGGGTGGTAAACGTGCCACTAGAGGAAGTTCTAGTGGACAAATGGGTAAAAGAGAAAACTTAACTTTAAAATTCGAAGTTCTAGGGGCCAAATGTGTAAAGAGTGAAAACTTAACCTTAAAATTCCTAAATAGTTTTAGGTGTTGTTTGTTTTTTACGCAGGAAAATGTCTGCTGTCTGCGGATCACATCTGCAAACATCTGCAGCAGAAGAGATAGATTAAACGTCTGCAATTTACAAAAAGAATGCTGTTTGTTTTTTATAACATCTGCAAAATACTGAAATATTCTATAATTAAACTAAACTTATTTTTTTAAACTTTAAAAACAACTTTAACATTAAACTAAACCTAAAAAATGATGCTCACTGATATTAAATCCTCCCATGTATTTTTTAAACCCATCAATTGGATCTTTTCCCCTGTATTTCTTAAACCCATCAAGTGGATTTTTTCTTGTGGTTCTTTCTTGAGCCAACACAAGTAATTAATTCACATTACTTTCATCTTCAGCAAACAACCTTTTGCCCTTCAAAGTTTTCATTAACCCATACTTTAATTCTTGATTTCCATTTTATAAAAAAAGCAATGCAGATTCAAAACCCTAGTATAAACATAAACTTCAACCAACACCCACATCAAATTTTGCACCGAGGAGGGCCGCGAAAGGCTACGACGGAGGAGGGCGTCGGAGGAGGGTAGCGTCGGTGGGAGCGGTGATAAGGGAGACGACCGCGAAAGGGGAGGGTAGCATGGGTGGGGGTAGCGCGAGAGGGGGGGGGGGGGGAACACCGGAGATGAAGAGGGCAACGACTCGGAGGGCGGCGGTGTGGGCAGCGGCCGAAGACCGGAGGGAGGAGAGGAGTGGTGGGGAGGGTTGAACACAAATGAAGGTCTGAAACGGGGTAAAGAAGAAGAGGTTAAGAAGAGTTGAGAAGTCATAAGTCCACATCTTCTCCATGTAGACCTCAGGAAGACGTTTTTTAAATGAAAGGTCTTCCAAAAAAGAAACACTCTGCACACTCAAAACCTCTTTCCGCGTCTGCGTACGCGCAGATGAAAAGGTGAGGAAGAGCTTTTGGTAAAAACAAACACCACCTTAGCTAACCTATGCATTACACGAGTTAAAAATATATATTAAATAGAATAAAAATTTATTAATTATATAATGATATTTTAATATAAGATATGATTGAAATATTACTTATTATAAATTTAATAAAAAAATTATTTCAAAACAATCATTTTATAAAAATATCATTTATAAAAAATTTCTTAGTATACCTCCTAAATTTAATTGTCTTTAATTTGTTTATAACAAAATTATTTTTGAAAAGCATAAAATTTAAAATATTTTATGTTTTGTTTAATTTAAAAATAACTTTAATATAAAGACCTATTTCTTAATTTATTAAAAACTATTATAATCTAAAAATATTTTCATAGTACTATTAGTAATTAATATGATTATATAATATGAGAGAATAACAGGAAAAATTTAATAAGGATAAATGTGATGATCTCACGTTTTATTTATAGTTATCCTTTTATTAAAGTAGTATATTATATCAAGTTAGAGAAAGAAAGATATAAAAAGAGGAAGAAATGCATGGTTTTCAGCATCTCTTGTTGTAGTCCAAGCATGAATAACACTTAGAACCATGCATGTATTGTTAAGATCTTATGTTAAAGCTAGGTGGTAACTTTACGTATATGTATGTACATTTTGATGTAGCATATACTCGACTCTAGGGTTTGTTTAAAAAATTTAAGAAAGGTGAGTTCTACATCTCTTATATAGTGACATATTATTGTTTGTGGCAAGTGTGCATATGTGATAGTCTATAACGAAAAATTGATAGGTTTTATACCTAAAGGTAAAAAGACTAACATTTTGATAGTTTTACATTTATGAATGTATATAATGATAGTGTATGATAACCCTGAAAATATACTCTACAAATATGCTAAATTTTTTGAAAACTATGTAAAATTGTTTAAATAAATGATGAAACAGTAAAGTGTGGAGTGCTAGTGGTACGTGCGCCACTAATAGACGCTCGTCATACGTATTCATGGTCAGAAAAAAAAATAGAATACTCATAATCTTTATATACATTTTGATAAAAAAATCCACTAATTAGTACTGTTAAATCTGTATTGTTTTTGGTTTTTTTGTAAAAACAGTTAAAAACATACGTTATGCAATGGTTAGCTTTAATTCATGAGTCATATCATTCTACACAACACATTCATCCTTCGACAATTATCCTTCGACAATTGATATTTTCAAAAAACTCATTCATCTTTCACTTACTTAGTTTTTCAATATTATAATCTTTTGTATTTATGTTTCATAATCAAATAATTTGATAGAATAAACTACTATAATTAGTTTTTCGTATACTCTAACAATTTATCAAAATAACAAATAATATTGTGTAAACTAATAAATTTATTTTATAAAAGTTGATAAGTAAGTTCTATATTTATAATATATACAAGATTATAAAATTGTTCTTAAAATATAAAAAATAGAAGGGCCACACATGCATCGATTTATGAGCTCGTCCCTCTTCATGAATGTGTGTCCGTCCTTCAACCATGGACAGACCCATGTAATGCATCGTCCGTGGCTTCACCATCCGCCACCCACATGATGGCATCCGTGATTTGCATTGCAAATTTTCTAAAGTTTGTATTAATGTATACACCTGTGAAAAAAATTCTATTTATTATATATTGCAAAATTTTATGATAAAACTTATTCGAAATTCGCAGGGAACACTTCCATGTTAATGATGCTTGATTACAAGGTTGATGATGATAAGTTGGTAATGACAATAATGTGATCAAAAATGATTCTAACTCAGATACGATGAGTAAATTACGAAAAGTAAGACATTTGTAATTTATAAAAATGTAAAGTTGACAGAACTAAACTAGTCATGACAAATGATAAAAAGGATCATAGATACATGTTTCTAAGATCCTAAAGCTTAAGTTTGATGTTGATATACAATGTGCTTGTGTCGAATGAAGAGACTAATCAACCAACATGCAAATGGAATGGCACTATTGGCTATCAATGTATGTTACATGCTTGAGATCAAAGATTGTAAGGATGATAAAAAAGGTCTTCAAAAAGATGAAATTAACAAGCAATTATTGAATCGAGGATAAAAACTAAATGAGCTTATCTATGTATAATGTAGATAAAAGTGAGTTAGTTAGGTTGCATGATTCAATGTTTATCCAATTATTTAGATTATTTGGATTTAGCTAAATCCGATCTGGACTAATACACGGATAGATTTGGATCGGATAGAGATGTCCTTTATCGAATGATATCAAATTTTGGATAGGATCATAAAAAAATTTAAACATGAATAAACCGATCTGAATAAAACCGATATTTGTTATCAGATCCAATAAACACCATTTTTAATTAACAAGTTTATGTAATGTTAATAAGTTCGAATTCATTGGAATCAAATACGAACCACAAGAATATAATCAAGAATTTGAACAATTTAAATGAAAACTACCTATAGCAAAAACAAAAATTACTCTTCCTTTTATATAAATTGGTTTCTATTAATAATTATGTTGCTGAACACTTTTTTTAGTATACTAATGATGGTGGTTGAATAGGGACCCATGAAATCTATTCGTAATTGATCGAAATACTTTTTATTTATTGTACATGAAACACTTGAGCCAGTAAATTTATTAGAACGTTATTACCCTCCTAACAATAGAATTATATACTTTATAGCTTACATTCGACATATGACTTTCATTCCTTCAAGAGGTTATACTAGTATACGACAGAAACAAAATTCAAACGTGGGATCTTTGCTATCAAGGAATTAGGTGTTACCACTACACCACCCGTTAAAAAATTTCTAAAATATTTATTAGTTCTTGTTACACTAATTGTAGATGATACTTTGTTTATTTTGTTTAGCTACATTTGTTCAGAAAATTAAAAGGAAAAAAGCCACAAAAAGGACTCCATTATCTCAAAAGAATACTCGCTTTTCTTGAATCGTGGCGACAAGATGTTAATTTATTGTCCTTCAAACCTCATCTCCTTGTTCTTGTCTTAGGAAAAACCAAAACAATCGATGTAACGAATTAAACAAACTTAATCATGTGGTTGGCTAGATAATATAAAGATTAGAAATTAACGAATAAAGAAAAGAAATGTTTACATAACAAGTGAAACATAAAATAGACATTTAACGGAATTATGCTTGTTTTAAAAGGGTTAATAATATTTAAGATTATCTATTCGTAGATAACAAGAAAAAGACAAAGTAGTAATAAGAGGTGGGGTTGATTGCTAGGCAGCTTCGGTTGAAAGCATTTCTGTTTTTGAAACTTTTGGAAAGTGGTTTACATTAGCTAGGGTTTGAATATTATGCTTTACTTCAACCTAATTTCACATTTGGATTAGACAAGATTAGGTTAGATTAGATTATGGTAATGAACACTTCACATCATATCTCTTCTCTCTCTCTCTCACATACATTATCTTTCTCTTTCTCTCTCTCTTTCCATATGAAAAGCTTGCATGGCTCTTTTTTTCTAACTAATTAGGTAGTTGAATTCAATAATAAGTCAACTGTAGATTTATATACAAGTATCAATATAGGTGGTGTTTGTTGCTAGGATTTGGAAATGAAAATTGAAATGATGGCAAATTAAAGTTGGTATTTTTTGTATTATGATTGTGTGCATAAAAATTATAACTAATTATATTTTTTATTTAATCGTTTATAACCCACACACTCATCCAATCTACTTCTAATTACAACCCAATTTAATATAATAACACCTAAATTAAAAAAAAAACAATCACATTCAAGATTTCAAGGCCAAAAATTAGAAAATCAAGTGGCGATTGAATTTGACACTTCCATCATATTATACAAGTTATTTTACACATCACATCTAGTTTATACCAGCCCCTCATCATAGATGGGGATCATACACTTAAACTCAAAAGATGTTTCACTACTCTAAGTTCAAATGACTTTATCATTACATTCAATCCCACACTTGTATATCTATTAAAACTAATTAAGTGTTTAATAATCATACGAATTTAAACAATATATACTTTTGCACTGAAAATGAAATGGAACTAAACAATAGAGTATCCATACATACATACATATACATATAGTGCGTAATATATAATAAAATCATATACACTATAATAGCCAAGATCATGATAGAAGTCGTTTATATGTGTATGCATGAATGTGAAAAGAGAATTTAGGTGGGAAGGAATATGGATGGGATTAGTAAAGCAAATAGTAAGTTAACAAACATTGCTTAGTATAGGTCATATCAAGATCAACTAAAAAGTCCCAAAGACATGAAATGGGTTAGTGATTGAGCCATGCCTAGACGGGAGGGGATTCATATGGGTTTCCTTTTCACGCGATTTGTTGCAAGAGGTAGCAAAGTGGTTATAACAGGGCTGGTCCCGAGAGTCATCAAAATTTTTTGGGCCTTAGGCGAGTAGAAAAAAACGTACCCATATGTAACTCTTTTTGTTACATATTGGTGTGTCTCCTCTGAGTATATTATATTTTGATAAGATTAATTTTCATACAAATCAGTTTTAAAAGGTTTTTACTAAGATTAAACTATACACAAAATACATGTATATGTATTATAAGTAATATAATAACAGTAAGAGCCTGGTATCTATTCGTGTCACACTAAATCTACTCAAAAACTTTAATAGTAGACTATCATGCTGGCTTTTGATTTAATAAACTAATTAGTTTGTTTTAGGGTGACCAAAGTTTTAATTTTTTTCAAAACAATAATTTAACTAAACAATAAGTGAATAAATATAGAAACTTTCGATGATTCTTTAAGTGAAATGATGCTATCATCATAACTTAGGTTCCAATGTAGTAATTATGAAGAATCGTATTAGCTACTTAAAGATATAGATTAATGTCGTTATGTTAATAATTAAACATGATCCAACATGGAGTTATCGTATACCGGCTCCGGAGTGATAAGGAAAGTTGCAACGAGGAACTTATGATACAATCACCTAGCTCCTAGTAATATAGGTAATGTTTTTACATTCTTTTAACATATGATTTCTGAAAACATAACTTAATGTTAGAAAGAGAGTTTATCAAGTTCCTTTCTAACATATATTAATTTTAGAAAACCATATAATTACTGTAGATTTCTCAGGCAAAGTAAAAAGAACCCATAAATGATCAAAGAGTTAAGGTGACGTCATTTCTAATAATCATTTTTAGTTCATTTGCCATAAGTTTATTATGAAGACATGTTTCATGAATAAAAGTTAGTTCATATGTTTTCAACCTTGTATAACATTCACAATTACAAATAATAAATTTATAACACCATGTTTAAATGTAGATGCTACGCGTGAAAAGTTTACTCAAAATTATCAGAACATTAGGACAATATAAATCACACCATTAGTTTATCATAATTACATAAGTTTCACCAAATTAAAATTATAGTAAAATTTTAGCTCATTATGAGCTTGAACATAACAATAAAGATAGAAGATAAAAATGAAATCATCAGTAAATTAGAACAACTAAACCAATGATCCACTATGGATGATGTTAAATGATTATGGATCTCTTTTAAGTGTTGAATGGACTTCCAAAACATTCTAAAGACCTTTAAAGGATGGATTTCCGGATAAAAAACAACACTATACCTCCTCAAAAGCTCTCTCAAATGTTACAATTTAGCTCTTATTTATAGGTATTTTGAAGTGTCAGGCACGACCCCATGTTAGTACGATGTACATAAAATTTGAGTGGATTGTAGGCATAGATATTGTTGGGGAAGACTCATGCTTGATAGGCCATGGCCTCGTGTTGACGGTGGGGCACGGCTCGTGTCTCCCTTCAAGGAGTAGTACTTTTTGTCCTTTCCGACTAACAAACATGGGGTGTGGAGAGTTTAGCAAGGGGATGTGTTTTAGGTTGGGCATGTGGGCATGACCCAAGCTTGGATTATAGAGCTCGTTTTTATTCAGTTCTTTTTGTTTAAGCTCATTTTGCCCATCATCGTCTATTTCAAACCTAAAAACATAAAAAAGAGGTTTTGAAAAGTAAGGAGGTGGTCACTATTAACCTTTTAAAACTTCTTTTAGTTCAATTTCCTATTATACTTCTTTGTTACCTGTTATTAACTTCTCTTATTTTTCAAATTATATTTTTTGGATATTTTACAATCTTTAGTTTATAAGTTAATTCAAATAGTTTTTATAAACTTATTTGAAAAGTCATAAATTAATATGTCATTTTTATCAAAAGTCCTTTTCAATAAAAATAAACAATCTCAAACATGGCCTATGTATAACTTGGAACATATCAAACATCCTTTCATTAAAACTTTGCTTGTCCTCAAGCAAAATTACTCTAAATAATAACACCACCAATAACTAAATAAATCAAGATATAAATATGTCTTTCGAGAATTATACAAACAAATTTAATCTACCCAAACATGAAATGATATTCTTTCAAGAATTAGATTGATTTATAAATATTTTTAACATGTAAAAACTCACACATCTCTTAAGGTGCATTTGCACTTAGCTATATATATGAAATCATATATAAGGTGAAATATGGATAATACACTCAATTGTCTAGTATGAAAAACCAACTAGAGAACTTGTTTATGATCAAATTTTCAAGACGGTAATGCATATTCAAAAGCTTCACCTCCTTCTTTACCCAAAGATACACGTCACTATCTTTCCTTAAAGGTCATTCGGTTTGAAGCTTAATAGCACTCAAACGAATATGCTCTGTATATTCGTATTGAGATTCGATTTGGTTTCTGTTGCATCTACCTTCTTGGGAAAAAGTCTCAAAATTCAGGAATCTTTCTAATGTTTTTCCTTGTGGCAACTTTTTACATATCACAAAATGACAGAATTTGTTCTTTCTTTCGTCATTTCTTTCTTGCATGGAACGTAAGCCTAACAATTGTTTTATGGATTTCAGGGGAAAGTCTCTGCTTAGCATTGTGATGACAACAAAATAAATTAAAATTAAAGGAATGCATCTAGCTCTTTAGATCTAACCAACAAAATACCAAGTCTTTTTTGAAATAAGCCAAAAATGTGTCTTTAATGAAGAAGGTTTATTAAAGACTTTTTGGTTTAGTAACTTAGCAGTTTTGGGTGTTGCAAATAAAACAATTAGGCTCGATGGGGCTTACTAATGGTAATGTTCGGGTAAGAATATTTGAAAACTGGTGGTGGTTAAAAGTTGAGGTTTTAGGTGTTTTTCCAACAAAAATTAAAATTTAAACGAGCATTTAAAAAACTTTAATTTGAACTAATTATAAGCAAAGTAACATGTATACCCTTTCCCGCACTTAAACTTCATATTATGCTTAATGTGATTATAAATAGATATTAAATGGAATATAGGCGAACGAAAACTCCCCTAAGAATGACAGGGAAAATATGTGTGATTGTTTCCCACAACCGCCTTGAATGAACTCAAAAGAAGCATCAAGATTAATCTGAATATCACCAAACTATTTAGAACATAGAAAATTGAATTCCTAAACACAGTTGACAAAATAAAAATAACATGATGCCATGTTTGGTTACCGGTCCTTAGCGAGTCTCCTTGTTGGATCATATGAAACTGATGCAACCAAAACAACACTTAAAATATTTTGAGTATAACTGAAGAAGTCTTCTAAAGACAAAGCTGCTCTTTTATAGTCAAGTTGAAGATCTTTTGAATCTCAAAGATGAAGAACATCTGAAGGTCGAACTCAGTCTTTCAAGTATAAATGGCTTTAGAAGAACTTATTCTTCCAAAGCCATTTAAGGTTCGAAAGAACCAACTATGAACTAGTGGACAAAAGTAGGGTCCGAATGACACTTGCTGCCAACTCTAATATACTACATGGCGCTTTCCCACGCCAATGTAGTTGATCATACTTTAATCCACTCTTCACTTTTTTATAAGTTTGTATAGTTACCAACTTTAGTTGTTGACAAAAGGTAAGTCATGGACATGTCATGACTACCTAGTCTAGGATAGTACTTCATCTTAGATGTTTTACTTCTAGTATTGTAGTAGTTGTCTAGTTGTAAATTCTTGCTAGTTATCCAAGTATAACCAGCTGTAGATATTAGTATATATAGCTTCTCGTTATAACTCATGAAGTCATGCTTGTAAGAGTCTTGTAACATCGAGTTGAGAAATAATATATACAAGTATCCTGAAAACCATTCTTGTGTTCATTAACTTAGTATATTATTATCAACTTAGTTAAGAGATTCTGTTTCATCATCCGATTATGTTTAAGTGAGTTTGAGAGATAAAACTTGTATTGAGAGACAAACATCGATCCTTCAATTGGTATCAAAGCTTTTTAGGCTCTTGATTGTGAGGTCTAACCATCCTAAATCACCCTTGTTTCATCATAGTTACTTACTTTACTCAAATGGTCTTTAACTAGAAATCTTCTGAGTCTGAGACGGAAACCATGACCAAGGCTCCTATTATCACTCCTAATAACTTTAGAGCATGGTGCAAACGTATTAAAGGATTTATCAAGTATTAAGATAGCCAGATGTAGAGATTAGTCACTCATGGTCCTTACAAGCCAAAGGTGGAGTCCCCGGATGGTAATGGTGCCATGATTGAGAAAGATGTTGAAGGCTACTCCGATGAAGACTTCAAGAAGATGGACATCGATTATAAAGCCATGGTTGTGCTTCTTATAGCCATACCAAACTGCATAATGGTAGGCTTTCTGCATTATGAGACTGCCAAAGATCTATTTGATGCTTTGATATTGATGTACTCTGGTTCTACCGATTCCAAAGAGTCTAAGAAAGATGTACTGAAGTAGTAATTTGAAAAGTTCACACATAATACTGGTGAGACCCTGTGTCAGTAATACTTCAGGTACATGAACTTGAGTGCACTTCCTCATGAACGGACCTTTTACTATGTCTCAATCAAGAGAATTGAGAATCTCAACACTCTCACCATGACTGAACTATATGGAATCCTTGATAGATACCGTATGGAGATGGAAACTCAGAAATGCCATTAGATGAATAGAAGCTCAAACCTTCGTGTTAGCAATGCTTTACATGTCGGAAATTTTAAATGGTTTGTCTTACCATCCTTGTCAAGTCGAAACCTAAACTGTCCTTTCACCTTATTGATTTGATCTTTTACCCCCCCAATTTAAAAACTTTAGTCTTTCTTTTTTTTACTTTTTTTACCTTCACAAAAGCCTTAAATTTCCACTATCTTCTTCTGTACTCACCCTCAAATTCCTTCAATCCCACAATACTTTAACAAACAATGGCCTTGATGCCTCAACATAACCAGGTCGCAATCCTTGATTCTTCCAAGGATGTTTACTTTGCCCTCGTCCTATTTCTAACATAGTTTATATAATTCATCGCCCTCACTGTTAATTTGTAATAACCAACAAATTTCAGGTCAATACCCGCCTGAATTAGTCATAATTATGCATATTTACATGAGTTTCAATCGAGTTCTATCTTTTAAGGTCCTTTCATACATTGCAAAATTTCATGCATAACATTTCATGCAGCGGTGATTCAGCATAACTACCATTTTTACATACGGTATAACCGGCACACACAAACGTTGGTGATAATTAATATATGTGTACTAATAAATACTTTAAATTGTTTCAAATATTTTAGATTCCAAATAAACCTATAAATAAACTTAATCGCGTAAATTGATATTTTAACTGGAACGAATATTTTTAACGCAACTACTAAATACATGATGTATCATTAACATACCATCAACATTAAAATATATGATATTATACAAGTTCTTATAATATTTTAATGTATATTAAAAAGTGAAAAGTAGAAATATAGAAATATGTAAAAATTCCAATAGTGCAACAAATACCACCCAAATACCTAATACTATACAAAAATTAAAGTTTGCCTTTTTGGTGATAAAGAAAAGGTGATATACAAAATTGCTTGCCTCCTTTACATTTATGAAAAACCCTTCTCCCCATGTTGACTAAGATGCATGAAGATTATTGTTCCAAGAGATGTAGGATGCTACTAATACAAGCAAACCCCACACTTTTCTAACACAATTCACCAACACCACCCAACATACCCTTTTCCCTCTCCCTCCCCTTCAAAAATTCTTCCAAGACACCTAACCACAACTCCACTTGAATTTCTACTCATTTTCTACAAATCTTGGGTGATTCAAGTGCTATCGTTGAAGATCAAGTGATTTTTGAAGCTTTCAATCATCTTACATCAACCCTTTCATTCTTTCTTGCTTGTTTTTAGTGAGAACATTTTCTTTTTGTTTATATATCTTTCATTTCATCATATTATCTGTAAAGCCCCAATCCCGGGATGCTCACAGTTGGACAATCATCACACATGAACCATAAAATATACGTTTATGTAAGGATTAAATGTAAAGGCTGACGAAACTCAAACACTCAATGTCTCCTGCATGCATGCACAAGTGCATTGAAGAAGAATGCTTCGGATGTTTCACATAAGTATCAAAAATATTCTAAGTGTGAAATCTTCCGAAGCCAAGACCAATATCTTCTAAAGCCAAAGATGAAGTCTTCCGAAGCTTCAGAGACAAAGTCTTCTAAAGCCAATACTTGAACACATATTTCTTCCAAAGACTTTTAGTATACATGCTTTATCTGATGTACTTTACATAAAGCTAGACCCCTTTCCGCTGCAACTATGTATAGTCACCAACTTACATAAGTTGGTGAAAAGGTCCATGCTTTTAGTAACTGTACATTGAGGTCTTGAGTCTGTAACCTTCTACTTCATGTACTTTATCCTTTTGGTAATATATTAGGATGTGAGCTATGGCATGTCATAGTCACTAGTCAAAAGGCAATCTACCTTTTGACTCTACAATTGATTTTGTTTGTGTCTAGTTAATTATATCCGGCTAGCCTTCAAAGTATGGCTGGCTGTAGGATGTAGTATATGTATCTCAAGGACTTGTAACTTTCTAGTATGCTTTGTAACATTTGTAATAGAACTTGAGAATACAATATACTGTAATCTTGAAAACCATCTCCTTGTATATTTTGCTATCTTGTTCTATCTCATATTTACTTGTGTTCTTAGTATCATTACTAGAGGTTAACCAGTTTTACTGTTTGATTAGTTAAGTAACTCTCCTCATTGTGTTGTTGTATTATAAGTGCATACCCTTCACCTGTCCTGCATTTGGTATCAGAGCATTCTAAGCTCTTGATATAAGATTTTACCATCTTAAGATCCATCACACACACAAAATACTTAACTTATCAAATGGCAGCCATTTCCAAGTCTGATATGGAAACTGGAACCATGAAAAAGTCCCCACTGATCACTCTTAATGACTTTGACATCTCGTGCCAAAGAATTAAAGGTTTCATCAAGTTTCTAGACTCAAGAATGTGGGGGTCTATTGAAAATGTACCTTACATACCAAGCACCCCTTCTGCTACTGGTGGTGGTATGATCCCCAAGGTTATGGTTGACTACTCAGATGAAGATAGAAAGAGAGTAAAGATTGACCAGAAGGCCATGACAGCCCTTTAGACAGCCCTTTAGACTGCTCTTCCAAACTACATGTACAGAGGTTTCAAGAAGTGCAAAACAGCTAAGCAGTTGTGCGATGCATTGAAACTGATGTATGAGGGTTCCTCTGAAGCTAAGGAGAACAAGAAGGATCTCCTGAAGCATCAGTTTGAAAATTTCACCTTTAAAGCAGGTGAAACTATGACTCAACAATACTCCAGGTATGTTGAGATTGTGGATTCCCTAGTGGATGGAGGAGTTGCTCTTGAAAACAGAGACATTGTAAGGAAGTTCATGTCCTCACTTCCTAGGCAATGGACACATTACTGTGTGGTTATCAATAGAACTGAGAACCTGAAAAATCTCACTCTGACAGAGTTGTATGGGATTCTCAGTGGCTACCAGATGGAGATGAACATGCAAGGTTCATCTGGAAACTCCAACAATCAAATGGGTTCAGCCCTTCATGTGGTTGAAATGGACAACATAGAACCTCAACATAATCTTTTATGCTACCCTGACAACTCACAAAAGGGTCCCTTCATCACCTTCCCTAAGACACCAAGGGAGAACTACACTAAAGGAAGCCCATTCCAAGAGACATGTTCTTCTCAAGCCTTTGTGTCTTCTAATGAAAGTTGTGGCAGCTTTCTTTTCACCCTTGATGACCTAGACTGTATCCATCCAGATGATCTGGAGTACATGATGAAGAAAGAGGCTTTGACTGGAGCTTTCAGGTGGAAGATGCATCTACAAACCAAGCACTGATGGAAGATCATGATGAAGCCAAGGTATTGGAACATCTATGTACCCCTAAATGCATTACTAAAGTTAACAGATACAGGTCCTACAACTTAGAAATAAGATATGATCTTGAGTCCTTAAACATCCTAAAAACTGATTTTAGAAAGACTGAAAGTGATTATAAACTAAAGATAGAGGACTTAGAGAAAACCATTTCAGTTCTAAAACATGAGCATACAAATTATAGGACTCAGATCAAGGATCTCATAACTAAGCTGACTGAGTGCCAGGATGAGCTTGTGATCAGTAAAGCCAGGGCAGAAAAGTGTGTTCTTGAAGAAGAGACCTTCAAGAACATGATATCCTCATCCCTACACAACAAGGTGTGCTATAAAAATAAGCAGGGACTGGGATCTAATAAGATAGCTCCTCCACACACAATCTTGTCTGTAAGATCACCCAGGTGTGAAACTTGTGAAGATGAGCTTCCTCTCATAGACCCCTTAAGTGAAGAGGATGAAGAAGTAATAATGAAGAATTCCTCTGAGAAGAGTGAAGAAGATGATTCTAAGAAGGGTATCCTTCTGAGGAGAAGAAGAAGATTATGATGATTAAGTCTATAAGGAAGAACTTGATCAGAAAGAGCAAGAGAAAAGCTAGAAAGGTTCAAGAGATCAAGGTCACTTTTGATTCTAGGTAGAAACAAGGGTTTATTTCTACAAGGTTTGAAGTGGTAAAAACTGAAGACTTCAACCTACACTCTTCTGCAAAGAGTTCTGGTTCATATTCAAATCATCTCAGCACCCAAAAGAAGGTTGATCCGCTGTGTACCACTGCTACACAGCCTAGACCATCTAACTCCAAGAACAGTTCTCAGCCTAAAAGAACTGTCTCAACATCTGCAAAGATGAAGGTGGAGAAGGGATGTGATTAAAATTAGTTTTGTTCTCAGCAAAAGGCTCTTGGGAAGAAGAAAATGGAATTTGTCATGTGTGAAAGTACTTCTCATCTTGCTAAGGATTGTCCAAACAATCCAAGAGGTACTCTTCATATGACCAGGAAAAAGACTTCCAAGAGTTCCAAGAAGATTCTAGCTTCAGAAGAAAAATCCGTTTCCTTCGAAAGCTCCAAAACAAAGAAGAAGGCAAGTGGAAAATTGCCTTCGGAAGAAAAGTTGGTCTCGGAAGAAAGGAATACTTCCAAAGCACTAAAGTCTGCTGCAGTGCTTGCAGAATCTTCTAAAGGTTCAGTCATCAAAACTTCCAAAGTCTCAAAAGCTTGCGAAGTATTGAAGGTCAAGTCCAAACTTCCAAAGGTGGTGTGGAAGTCAAAGAAAGACCAAGTGACTGGTTGTTTTCCATCAACAACAGCTCAAGATTCTCAAAGCATAATTGTAGGATCTATTACTATTGCATTTCCTTCTGTTTCTCTTAGTGGCTAAGACAAATAAGGCTTGGGTTTCCAAATGTAACTAATTATTTTTTTTGTGCAGGGACAGCTCAAGATAAACAAGAATGTCTGGATCATTGATAGTGACTGTTCCAGGCACATGTCAGGCAATATGTCACTACTCCAGAACTTTGAAAGGATTGATGGAGGGCCAGTTGCTTTTGGAGGAGATGAAGGTGGTTACATTTCTTGAAGGGGCAATGTCACAAATGGTAAGCTCAGATTTGAAAAGGTAAACTTTGTCAAGGAGCATGGGTACAATCTTCTGAGTGTATCCCAATTTTGTGATCAGAGTCATAACATGCTCTTTACTAAGCATGAGTGCATTGTTCTTAAGCCTGGGATGGTCATTCCTCATGAGCATATCCTACTTAGAGCCCTCAAGAAAAGAAACATGTACAAGATGGACTTGCAAGAAACAACTCCCTCTGGAGAAGTTTCATGCTTTCTGTCTAAAGCCAATAGTGATGAGTCTTTTCTATGGCATAAAAGAATATGCCATGTAAACTTTAAGAATATGAATAAAATGATTAAGAATGATTGGTAACTGGAATGCCAAAGAAAGTGTTTACATGTGATGATCATTGTGTTGCATGCCTGAAAGGGAAGCAACATAAGGTATCTCATAAGCCTAAGGAAAGAAACTCCATCACTACACCCTACACTTGTTACATATGGATCTCTTTGGCCCCACCAGTGTAATGAGTCTAGGAAGGAGCTCTTACTGTTTGGTGATCACAAATCACTTCACAAGATTCACTTGGGTTTTCTTCCTTAGAACCAAGGATGAGACTCTTGAGATTCTAAAGAATTTCATCCTAAAGATTGAGAATCAATCTGATCACAAGGTCAAGACCATAAGATATGATCAGGGAACTGAATTCAAGAACCAAATCCTTGATACATTTTGTGATGAAAAGGGCATTACAAGAGAATACAGTGCTCCCAAGACTCCTCAGCAAACTGGTATTGGTAAGAGGAGAAACAAGACACTGATTAGAGCTACAAGAACCATGTTGTCTGACTCTAAACTGCCCATCACCTTCTGGGCAGAGGCAGTCAACACTGTCTGCTATATGTAGAACAGAGTTTTATTGGTTAAGACTCATGGCAAGAATCCTTATGAACTTTGGCACAAGAGGAAACCCTTCATTGGTTTTCTCAGGTCATTTGGATGTCCTTGCACCATCTTCAATATCAAAGATCAAATTGCCAAATTTGCTAAGAAATCAGATGATAGACACTTCATTGGATACTCTTCCCAAGCTAAGGCTTATAGAGTATACAATCTCAGAACTAGAATTGTTGAGGAGTCAGCCAATGTGACTTTCAATGAACACACACCCTGTGTAGCTGGTTCTGGTCCTGATTGGTTGTTTGATCTTGATTTAGTTACCAACTGTTTTAACAAATCTTGTGAGACTGTTTTAGGATCTGCAGAAATCTTACCTACAGGTGATCCTGACCCAAGATTTGAGCTAAGAAGACCTTCAAGTAACACATCTTCAGCTCAAATTGTAACTACTTCTGCAAATAAAGTTTCTATTAGCACCACAATGACAAATTTAGCTGATACATCTGGGATGCCCTCAAAATCCAGCTTAGAGGCTTCAAAACCAGATAAAGACACTTCAAATGTAGAAGAACATGATGGTGGTGGTGACAATGATCAGGAATTTCTTAATGCTGATAACCACTCCATAGATTACAACATCAATGATGTCACACACTCATTATATCAAGTTTCTCTTGATAAGTGTGCTGATGTGGTGGGAGAAACATCAATGCTAGATCTAAATTTCTCTAATCTAGATCTCTCTCAGCAACTTCCTGTGATCCCTCAGCTAAGGATCCACAAGTCTCATCCCACTACAAACATCATTGGAGATGTTGACTCTAGGGTAAAAACAAGAGGACAAACCCATAAAGCAAATGTTTGTCTTCACTCTTGTTTCCTGTCCCAAATAGAGCCTAAGAAAATTGATGAGGATTTGAAGGATGGAAGTTGGGTTGAAGCTATGCAAGAGGAGCTGCTTCAATTCAAAAGGCCAAAAAAGTTTGTTTGTCCTCTTCCTCATGGGAAGACTACTATTAGAACCAAATGGGTGTTTATGACCAAAAAGGATGATAAAGGCATTGTCATAAAAAATAAAGCTAGACTAGTTGTTCAAGGATACACACAAGAAGAAGGAATTGAATACACTGATGTCTTTGCTCCTGTAATAAGACTGGAAGTTGTTAGGATATTCCTGGCATTTGCTGCATCCAAGAACTTCAAGGTCTTTCAACTTGATGTGAAGGGTGCTTTTCTTTATGGAGTGATTGATGAAGAGGTGTATGTCAAACAACCACCGGGTTTTATAGATCTTGATCATCCTAATTATGTCTGCAAGCTTGACAAAGCTCTTTATGGGCTGCATCAGGCATCCAGGAAGTGGTATGAGACTCTATCTCAGTATCTCTGTAAACATGACTGATTGTAAGATTGCTAAGAAACCCATAGCAAGAAACCACTCCCTTGGACCTGATCTTGAGGGGGAGTGTGTGGATGAACACCTTTACAGGGCTATGATTGGGTCTCTTATGTATCTTACAGGTAACAGGCCTGATATCATGTTTGCTATATGTATTTGTGCAAGATATCAATCAACCCTAATATGTCTCACCTTATCACTGTCAAAAGGATTCTAATATACCTCAAAGGTACTTCAACACTTGGTCTTTAGTATCCTAAGAATTCTGACTTCCATCTGTATGCTTATACAGATAGTGATTATAATGGTTGCAACATGACTGCAAAGTCCACATCTGGGGGATGTTAGTTTCTTGGTGGAAGGGTTGTCTCATGGCAATGCAAGAAACAATCTTGTGTCTCTACATCAACTGCTGAAGCTGAATACATTGCTACTGCAAGCTACGGTGCTCAAGTGCTATGGATTCAAAATCAGATCCTTGACTATTGATTAAACTTTAAGGAGACTCCCATTCACATAGACAACAGTGCTATCTCTATCACAGAGAATCCTATGCATCACTCCAGGACCAAACACATCAATATCAGATATCATTTAATTAGAGATAATTTTGAAAATGGATTAATTAAACTAGTCAAAGTCCACACAAATGAACCATATGCTGATCTGTTTACAAAGGCCTTTGATGAACAGAGATTTAAATATCATATATCATATATGAGCTATTAGGATGATAAACTTTGAGTAGGTTTTTCTTAAAACTAATTCTTATTATTTCTTAAAATTTGTGTGTCCTAAGTTTTCTAGTTCATCACTTTCATAAGCTCTTGTTTTCTTTGGATGAAAACCTTTTGAAGACTTTCCTTAGATTTTTGAAAACTTTTGATCCTTTGAAGATATGCTTTTATCTTCAGAAGAAAATCATGTCTCCAAAACAAATAACTGTCTAAGTATTTAACCTTCGGAAGAAATTTCTGAAATATCTTCCGAAGCTTAAACACTTGTTCAGACACATGTATGCTTTCAAGGACCTTTTTCTTCCAAAGGAAATTAACTCTCGGAAGCTTTGCTCTTCTGGACAAAGCATCCAAGTTTTAATTCTCTTCCGAAGCAAATTTTTCACAACTCTTCGGAAAATCTTCCGAAGTCATTTTAGCTTCGGAAGCTTTTTCATTAAAAATTCTGAAGATAATTTACCTACGGAAGCTTTTTGACTTCCAAGAAAACTACTTTTTGAGCAAAAGCAAACTACTTTTTCATTACCTTTTTCTTGAATCCTTTTCACATATAAACCCAACGGTTCCCCCTCTTTCTATCATCTTATTCTTTCCTCCAAACCTAAACCCCAAATTTCTCTCTGAAATTTCTTCTGTTCATATTTCTTCATTCTTAAGCTTTCTCAAAATGGCCAACCTAAACCGCAGAAATGAACCAAATTTCTCCATGCAGTTACACAAGCAACAGAACCAAGTTGCTCTTACACTTTGAGAAAGATCCATATTTCTCTTAGGTTTGTCGCTTCTTAGGTCTATCCAACTACTTCACCTCCCTTACCATTGATCCTACACTTTTTGAGGATCATCTGCTTGAATTCTTGAAGACTTGCCAAGAGGTCGTTATGGATGGGGAGAAGGCACTGTCTGCCACAGTGCAGGGGAGAAAAGTTTTCATCACTCCGGCCATCATCAACATGCATCTTCAGTTGGATGATGAAGAAGGTGAGGTGTTCTTTCCCAAAGAATCTGTCAACCACTCCTTTGAGAAGATAGGCTATGAAGGATATTTCTCTGTAAAGACCTTCAGGAAAGGGAAGGTCTCATCCTAATGGAAATTCCTGCTCCATGTGGTTATCCACAGCTTGTCAAACAAGCTTGGAGGATGGGACCTAATTCCTAAAGTTCTCTCCTTTATTGTTCATGGGATGGTTCAGGAAGTCAAATTCAGGTACTCTCACTTTGTTTATACAACTTTGCTTGCAAACTTGGACTCCTTAGAGTACTACATGTTTCCTAGATATGTTCAATACATTCTTAACTGTGAACTGGCTCATAGTTAAGGGGAACAAGTAATATTCTTAAACTAGGATAGATGAAGCCCGGCATCTTTAAAATCTTGAGAAAGCCCACTGTTGGCTTCTCTGGGGTAGAGACAACCCTTGTCCCAAACATTTAGAGCTCATTGCTTAAGGTGACAACCTAGCAGCACCAGCTAGTGTTGAACCCAAACCTTCTAGATCCCGCCCACCTCAACAGCCACAAATCACCCTCACCTACCAAAGAAAACACAAACGAATCCCTACACAAACTATTCAGTCTGTGCAGGTCCCCATATACTCACCCACACAGGAAGAAGTGGACACTGGAGCTCCCACTTCTCCTGATGAGCAGACCACTCCCATTACTTCAAAGATCAGTGCTGAGGTTCCTCATGCTAAGCCTGATGTGCTCACAAGCCAAAATTCCTTAAGCCTTCACTTTGAGTCTTAACACTCAAGTGAACAACCTCAGGGGAAAGATACCATCCCCAACCTTTGGACTTAAACCAACCAATTCCAACCTTGACTTTTATACTAATGAAGATTTAGGTTTCAGTGAGTACCATTAGTCTCTCTTCTTTTCACCTACTCAAAAAGATATGAGTGCTCCTGAGTCTCCTATATCTAGCCCACATCAGTCACCCTTCACTAAGGTGGACACTTCTGAACCTGTTCAGGATGTCCACATGGAAGAGGCTCTCACTTTTGTAAGTGATTCCATCATTAAGACCTCAACCATGACAACTCATCCCATTGACACTTCAACGAAGGCTGCCAATGAGCAGATGAAATCTAGCAGCCAAGAACCTAAAGATGGTGATAAGAGAGAGAGGACTCTGGTCCAATCATCTCATCCCCTAATGATTCTTCTGATGAATATGAGGGGAATTTGAGACTAAAGGTACAAAAACTATCCGAAACATGCACCTATTTAGTCTCCAAGGTCAGACATCTGAATCTCAAGTGACTACCTTGCAAAACAACGTCAATGATCAGCAACTTTAGATTTCTCATCTCAGGAAAAAACTAGTTGGGAGACTCTTAAGAGGAGCTCAAATAGAAACACAAAACCTATGGTGTGATTGACCTAACTCCTAGCTCATCTATGCAAGAGGGTGATGCTACCAAAAAGGGGGAGAGAGTCATTACAGTCACACAGTTAAGAGGAACTGTGAACTGGGCTCTTAGTTAAAGGGAACAGGTAATATTCTTAAACTGGGACAGATGAAGCCTGACATCCTTAAAATCTTGAGAAAGCCTACTGTTGGCTTCTCTGGGGTAGAAACAGCCCTTGTCCCAAAAATGTTAGAGCTCATTGCTCAAGGTGACAACTAGCAGCACCTGCCAGTGTTAAACCCACACCTTCTACATCCCAACCACCTCAACAAACACAAATCACCTTCACCTACCAAAGAAAACAAAAAAGAACCCCTACTAAGATTATTTAGTCTGTGCAGACCCCTATATACTCACCCACATAGGAAGAAGTGGACACTAGAGCTCCCACTTCTCTTGAGGAGTAAACCACTCCTATTACTTCAAGGATTAATGCTGAGGTTCCTCATGCTCAGCCTGATGAGCTCACAAGCCCAAATGCCTTAAGCCTTCATTCTGAGTCTCAACACTCAAGTGAACAACCTTCAGGGGACAATTACCATCCCCAGCCTTTGGACTTAAACCAACCAATTCCCAACCTTGACTTCTATACTGTTGAAGATTTAGGTTTCAGTGAGTATCATGATTCTCTCTTCTTTTCCCCTACTCAAAGGGAGATGAGTGCTCTTGAGTCTCCTATATCTAGCCCACATCAACCACCATTGCTGAGGTGGATACTTCTCAACCTATCAGAATGTCCATATGGAAGAGTGCAAGACAGTGAAGGGTGTGCACTACAACACACAACAACACAATGAGGAGAGTTACTGACTAATCAAACAGTGAGACTGGATTAACCACAAGTAAATGATACTAAGAACACAAGTAATATGAGACAGAAACAAGATAGCAAGATACACAAGGAGATGGTTTTTAAGATTGCAGTATATTGCCTTCTCAAGTTCTATCACAAGTGTTACAAAGCATAAAGGAAAGTTACAAAGCTAATGCCCCTTGCATACTATGAAAGCCAGCTGGATACAATTATCTAGACACAAACAAAATCAATTGTAGAATCAATAGGCAGATTGCCTTTTGATTTGTCATTTCACATGCCATAGCTCACATCCTAATATATTACAAAAAGGATAAAGTACATGAAATAAAAAGTTACAGACTCAAGATCTCAATATAAAGTACTGTATGGCTTCTTCCTAAAGAGCCATGCAGTTGACCATACTTTATTCCACTATTCACTTTTTCATGATAGTACATGTTACCAACTTTAGTTGGTGACAAAAGGTAAGTCAGGGACATGTCTTGACTACCAAAAGGATAGACTTTAGCTATAGGATACCAGCTGGTATCAAAGTATATCCGGCTGTAGGTAGTATTATATATAGGTTCTCTTTGTAACTCATAAACAACAACAATTGCTTGTAAGAGTCTTGTATTTTGAGTTGAGAAGAAATATATAAAAGTACCTTGAAAATTACTTCCTATGTTCTTTATTACTTTCTATATTGTGATCAAATCTTACTGATTCTATCTTAACCCGAGTGTTGTTCTAGGTGAGTTTGAGAGAAAAACATAAGTGTTTAGTGACAAACATCGATCCTGCAATTGGTATCAGAGCTTCTCAGGCTCTTTATTGCATGATCTAACCATCCAAATCAACCTGTTTTTTTTTCACTCCTCCCTACAACCCATTCACTCTAATGGCCCTTAACAAGTTCGAGGTAGAGATAGGAACCATGACAAAGGCTCCCATCATTACTCCTGAAAATTTCAGGTCTTGGAGCAGGAGAATGGAAGGCTTCATTAGATATCAAGACAGCAGGATGTGGAACTCCATTGTCAATGACCCGTATAAGCTAAGGTGGCATCACCTGGTGGAAACGGTGCCATGATAGAAAAGGCTATGGAAGATTACTTTGATGAACACAGAAAGAAGATGGACATCGACATCAATGCTATGACCATTCTCATGACTGCAATACCGAACTCCATTATGGTGGGATTCGAGCATTGCACGACTACCAAAGAATTGTTTGATGCACTTGCTCAGATGTACTCAAGCTCCAATGACTCTAAGAAGGACTCACTGAAGCAGCATTCGAGAACTTCACTCATATTGCTGGAGAGACCCT
This sequence comes from Flaveria trinervia, assembly GCA_025506515.1. Classification (NCBI taxonomy): domain Eukaryota; kingdom Viridiplantae; phylum Streptophyta; class Magnoliopsida; order Asterales; family Asteraceae; genus Flaveria; species Flaveria trinervia. The sequence continues at coordinate 20,183,467 of CM046450.1, read as the reverse complement.
TAGCCAGCAGTATTTCAGGTACATGGATCTTATCTCTTCTCTTCAGTATGTGAAGATCACTCCCAAACTCAGAGATCTTACTAGAAAGTTCATGAGTGCTCTTCCAAACGAGTGGACAATTTATTGTGTCTCTATCAAGAGGACAGAGAACTTGAACACTCTCACTATGACTAAACTCTATGGCATCCTTGATGGATATCGCCTAGAGATGGAGAGTAAGAAGGGCCACCAAACAAGCAGACCCATGAGTCTTCCTGCTAGCAACGCTTTAATGGTTGTTGAAGGCTCATTACCCCCTCAACCTCAGCATTTCTTGACTTATCAGCAGCCATCCTGCTCTTCTGGACCTTACATCACTTTTCCTGAGACTCCAAGGTCTCAACAGGCTAACACAACTCCTTTCAGGAAATTTGTGCCTTTGTCTCAAGAAATGGACACTCTAGTGATTCAAGAAATGGACACTCTGGTGATTTTCAATACTGATTTGATGATCTTAAGTATTTCAGTCCAGATGATGAAGAGTACATGGACATTGTCCAACAGATGGCTCTTTTAACTTAAAGAGCGAAGAAGTTCTTTAAGAGAACTGGAAGGCACTTCCCTCAAAACCCAACTACCAGCAAGTTCGGGTTTGACAAGACCAAGGCAAAGTGTTACAACTATAACCAACTGGGTCACTTTGCAAGGGAATGCAAGGCTCCCAAGACCAATCCGGGAACCCCACAGGCCTCCACACATCCCTCAACCTCAAAGCCCGCTGAGAAGTCAACTGAAACAACTACAATGGCTCAAGAAGTTGACTGGAGCTTCATGGTATAGGATGTGACTCCTGCTCAAGCTCTCATGGCCGGAACAGATGATGCCTAGGTATATGAACATCTTTGCACTCTAGCCTGTATAGCTAAAGTTAAACTCTATCAGGATTACAATATGGAAATCAGATCTGATATTGAGTCTTTAAATATTTTAAAATCTAATTTTAAAAGAGCTGAATCTGACTATCAAAAGAAAAGTGAGGAGTTAGAGAAAACTGTGTCTCTTTTAAAACATGAACACACCAACTACAAGACTCAAATCAAAGATCTGCTATCCAAATTGTCTGAGGCTCAAGCCTAGCTTGTCACTGCTGAGGCTCAGGCTAGGAAGCATGCTATCTCTAAGCAAAACTTCCAAGCTATTCTTGCATCATCCTCTCACTCCAAACTCTGTTATCAAAACAAAGAAGGGTTGGAACCAATGAAATTGCTCCACCACAATCCTATGAGTCTATTAGACAGCCTAGATGTGGTACTGAAGAGCAAGAGGTTCAACTGCTGACCCTTCCTCACTAGAGTTGAAGGATGATGCAACAATAGTGGTCACCACAGGGAAGGAACAGGTAGATGTATCCATCTCTTCCTATGAAGAACAAATCCTAACCACTAAGGCCAGAAGAAGCAGAGCTAAAGCTGCTAGGAGAATTGCCAAGAAGGTGGCTGAGTCCAAGCTGAAAATTGACCCCAAGCAGAAGGGTGTCTTTATCTCAGCTTGATTCCAAGTGTTAGGTACTTCTGATTCAGGAAAGGAGTGTAATACCAACACTTCTGTCCTTCCAAAGGATCAAAAGTTGAAGGGAAAAGTTGCTGATAAGAAAAGAAGCCCAAGAAATAGCAACCTTCATATTCCCAAAGAGCTAACATTACATGCATATGTTTGGTCTGCAAAACCACATGGTAAAAGATTGTTATTACAATCCTGCAAGCACACATTATGCAAATAATGTTAGGAAAGAAAGAGTCAAGGAAGGTTTCACATTTGGACTTTTTCAAATGGTTCAAGTGATGAAAAAGGGAAAGCTATTTCGGAAGCCAGGTTGCTTTCGGAAGAAACTCCTTCTTCCGAAGGGAAAATGGCTTCGGAAACAAAAGCTACTAAGGTTCGGAAGAACAAGAGAGCTCCCTTGAAACCTCCCCAGAAGAAGACTGCTTCGGAAGAAAAGGTGGTGAAGACTTCTTCCGAAAAGAAAGAAGCTTCGGAAGATAGTCATGATGCTAAAGCTTCAACCAGCTCGTCCTCCAAGATCAACCAAAGGATGGACTGGAAGATCAAGGAAGATGTTGCAGCCCAAACCTCTTCTTCAAAGACCTCTATTGAACCTCCATGTATAACATTTGGTTCAATTGTGTCATTATCTTTGGAAGAGGTTGAACCATTTGAAAAAGTCCAAATGTGAAACCGGAGTAAAGAAAGGAAGAAGGCTGCAAGAGAAAAGGCAAAGGAAAAGAAGAAGAAAGAAGAAAAGGCTAGGGACAATGCAACCAAGAAGCTCACTGAGAAAGCCTGGATAAAAGACTATCTTCGGGCCCATGGCTTCTCTTGCAGGCAAGTGGGTCCCATGTTTGAAAAGACATTTCAACGGATTGTTAGTGAAATCAAAGCTGACATCTGGATGGGGAAGAGAAAAGAGATGTATAGAAGGGGAAAGGGGATGATCTTCACTGCAACCACTCTACCTCAACCTAAATCCTCACCCTTACCCTTCACCATTAAAACCGAGCCTTTCACCCCTGAACCCACACCATTACCCACATCTTCTCCTTCACCACAACCACCCAATCTTCCAATCGTTCAACCTAAAACACTCGCCAAAACCTTTGAACCTCAACCTACCCAACACCATCCAAACCATCCCCTCAGCCTTCTCAACATCTCTCTTTTGAGGAGTTCAAGGTAATCAAGACCAAGCTCATCAACTGCACAACTCTGAGCGAAGTCTAATGTGATGAAGATTCTGTCAACATTACCTATGTTGATGGATCCTCTTGTTCCCTCACAAGAGATCAATTTCTTGATTTACCTAGAGGAACACTAGACTAAGCAGCTAGACTTCTAGGCCTCAACTCAGATTCATTAAATGATGAAGAGAAGAAACTTAGAAGGAAACTAGTGACTCTGCTAGACACTAAGAAAGAGGACAAGATTCCCAGTTAGTCTCTGTGCCTAGAAAGAAAATAGTCCGGTGGAGGTTCGATGAAACTTCTCAGGTTTGATAAGAAGAAGAAGAAAGAATGGTGAAATCAATAGACTTAATGCAACCTCTCTGCTACACTCCAGTAGGTTTGATATTATTGAGTTAGCAGAGAAGCCATTCTCCAACCCCTCCAACTCTGAAGCTGCTGCTCTCATCAGAAATCATCTTAGCAGCCTTCACCTAGCCGAGTTAACTAAAAAGGCCAAGATTGAAGAAGATTTGAGATTGAGAAGACAGGAAGACAAGAAAAGACCTCCCACCAAAGGCATTGCCTTTCTACATATGGTGGAGGGTCCATAATTGGAACCTATAGTCAGATGGGAATATGATTACAGTTCCCATCAACTAACTCTTTTCGGAGAGCAACAACAGAGGGTACATGTTATCCCAGGTGACAGACTAGATTTCCTGTCTACCAAGGATCTGTACAAACTTCTCAGCACCACATCAGGGAAGAACAAAGAGACAGACAAATATTTACTCTCCTTGGTGCTGAAAGTTTTGAGAAGCAGAAACAAGTGAAGTTTTGGTAGCATCAGCCTAGGGGAGTTTGTTGGATCAAGAAGAAGGCTAATGCAACCAAAACTAAGTCACTTAGATAATTTTGGTACTGAATGCAAAGGCTTCCGAAGCTTAGCATGGAACTTCCGAAGGTTGTAGAGTTCTTCCAAAGACAAAGTGAAAGATCAACTTCCGAAGACAGAACTCTACTTCCGAAGTCAAGGGTATACTTCCGAAGTTCAAGCCTTAGAAGAATGAACTGAAGACCACTTTTGAAGTATGATGAAAAAGTCTCCAAGCCTTGGAAGAAGCAGCCTCTTTCGAAGTATAAGTGGCTTCGGAAGTACTTACTCTTCCGAAGCCATTTAACCTTCGGAAGACACTGCTATGACCAGTGGACACAAGTATGGTCTCTGACACTCCGCTGCAGACCTCTGATACTGTATGGATTCTTCCTAAAGAGCCATGCAGTTGACCATACTTTATTCCATTGTTCACCTTTTCATGATAGTACTTGTTACCAACTTTAGTTGGTGACAAAAGGTAAGTCAGGGACATGTCCTGACTACCAAATCTCATATAAGACTTTATTTGAGATACCTTAAACTTTAGTGTTGTAGTATAGACTTTAGCTATAGGATCCCAGCTGGTATCAAAGTATATCCGGCTGTAGGTAGTATTATATATAGGTTCTCTTTGTAACTCATAAACAATAACAACTGCTTGTAAGAGTCTTGTATTTTGAGTTGAGAAGCAATATATAAAAATACCTTGAAAATTACTTCCTGTGTTCTTTATTACTTTCTATATTGTGATCAACTCTTACTGATTCTATCTTAACCCGAGTGTTGTTCTAGGTGAGTTTGAGAGAAAAACATAAGTGTTCAGTGACAAACATCGATCCTACAGAAATTGAGTTCCCCCATGGCATTCATTTCAAATCTGTCCTTCATCAGCTTCTCAAAGTCCTTACAGAGCTTTGGATTAGTTGAACCAAAGATGATAGCATCTATATATACTTGAACTAGCATTAAGTAATTTCCCTTTCCTTTGATGAAAAGAGTTTCATCTATAGTACCCCTTCTATATCCATGTAGAGATACTGAGATAGAGTCTCATACCACTTCCTGGGAGCCTGATGCAACCCATAAAGAGCTATATCAAACTTGCAGACATAATCAGGATGATTAGGTGGTTGTTTGACATACACCTCTTCATCAGTCACTCCATAAAGAAAACCACACTTGACATCAAGTTGATAGACCTTGAAGTTCTTGGATGCAGCAAATGCCAAGAATATCCTAACAGCTTCTAGTCTTGCTACAGGAGCAAAGACATCAGTGTAGTCAATCCCTTCTTCTTGTGTGTATCCTAGAACAACTAATCTAGCTTTATTTTTTATGACAATGCCTCTATCATCCTTCTTGTTCCTAAACACCCATTTGGTTCTAATAGTAGTCTTCCCATGAGGAAGAGGACAAAGGTTCCAAACTTTCTGCCTTTCGAATTGAAGCAGCTCTTCTTGCATAGCTTCAACCCAACTTACATCCTTAGAGCCTCATCAATTTTCTTTGGCTCTATCTAGGATAAGAAACAAGAGTGAAGACAAACATTTGCTTCATGGGTTTGTCCTCTTGTTCTTACCCTTGTGTCAAAATCTCCAATGATGTTTATGGTGGGGTGAGACTTGTGGATCCTTAGCTGAGGGATCACAACAAGTTGTTGAGAGAAATCTAAATTAGAGAAATTCAGATCTAGCATGAATGTTTCTTCCACCACATCAGCACACTTATCAAGAGAAACTTGATCCAATGAGTGTGTGACATCATTGATTTTGTCATCTATCGAGTGGTTATCAGCATCAAGAAATTCCTGACTACTATCACCACCTCCATCATATTCTTCTACATTTGAAGTATCTTTATCTAGTTATGGAGCCTCTGAGCTGGAATTTGAAGGCATCCTAGATGAATTAGCTGAATTTTTCATTATGGTGCTGATAGAAACTTCATTTGCAGATGTAGTTACAACTGGAGCTGAAGATGTGTTACTTGAAGGTCTTCTTAGCTCAAATCTTGGGTCAGGATCACCTGTAGGTAAATTCATGCAGACTTTGAAACAGTCTCACAAGATCTGTTACACAGTTGGTAAGTAAATCAAGATCAAACAGCCAATCAGGACCAAAACCAGCCACACAGGGTGTGTGTTCATTGAAAGTCATATTGGCTGACTCCTCAACAATTCTAGTTCTAAGATTGTATACTCTATTAGCCTTAGCTTAGGAAGAGTATCCAATAAAATGTCCATCATCTGATTTCTCAGCAAATTTGGCTATTTGATCTTTGGTATTCAAGATGGTGCAAGGACATCCAAATGACCTGAGAAAACCAAAGAAAGGTTTCCTCTTGTGCCAAAGTTCATAAGTAGTCTTGCCATGAGTCTTAACCACTAAAACTCTGTTCTGCACATAGCAGGTAGTGTTAACTGCCTCTACCCAGAACTGATGGTAGCTTAGAGTCAGACAACATGGTTCTTGTAACTTCAATCAGTGTCTTGTTTCTCCTCTCATCAACACCATTTTGCTGAGTCCTGGGAGCACTGTATTGTCTTGTAATACCCTTTTCATCACAACATGTATCAAGGATTTGGTTCTTGAATTTAGTTCCTTGATCACATCTTATGGTTTTGTCCTTGTGATCAGATTGATTCTCAATCTTTAAGATGAAATTCTTTAGAATCTCAGGAGTATCATCCTTAGTTCTAAGGAAGAAAACCCAAGTGAATCTTGTAAAGTCATCTGTGATCACCAAACAATAAGAGCTCCTTCCTAAACTCATTACACTGGTGGGGCCAAAGAGATCCATATGTAACAAGTGTAGGGGTGTAGTGATGGAGTTCCTTTCCTTAGGCTTATGAGATACCTTATGTTGCTTCCCTTTTAGGCATGCAACACAATGATCATCACTTGTAAACTCTTTCTTTGGCATGCTAGTTACCAAATCATTCTTAATCAATTTTTTCATATTCTTAAAGTTTTCATGGCATATTCTATTATGCCATAGGAAAGACTCATCACTATTGGCTTTAGACAGAAAGCATGAAACTTCTCCGGAGGGAGATGTTTCTTGCAAGTCCATCTTATACATGTTCCCTTTCCTGGGGGCTCTAAGCAGAACAATGCACTCATGCTTAGTAAAAATCATGTTATGACCCTGATCACAAAATTGATACAAACTCAGAAGATTGTACCCAAGCTCCTTGACAAAGTTTACCTTTTCAATACTGAGCTTACCATTTGTGACCTTGCCCCTTCCAGAAATGTAACCACCTTCATCTCCTCCAAAAGCAACTGGTCCACCATCAACCTTTCAAAGTTCTAGAGTAGTGACCTATTGCTTGTCATGTGCCTGGAACAACCACTATCAAGGATCCAGACATTCTTGTTTGTCTTGAGCTGTCCCTGCATAAAAGAAAATGATTAGTTACATTTGGAAACCCAAACCTTACTTTTCTTGGCCTCACTAAGAGAAACAGAAGGTAATGCAACAGTAATAGATCCTATAGTTGTGCTATTAGAATCTTGGGTTGTTGTTGATGTAGAACATCCAGTCACTTGGTCTTTCATTGACTTCCACACCACCTTTGGAAGTTTGGACTTGAACTTCAACACTTCGGAAGCTTTTGAGACTTCGGAAGTTTTGATGACTGGACCTTCAGAAGATTCTGCAAACACTGCAGCAGACTTCAGTGCTTCGGAAGTATTCCTTCTTTCCTAGACTAAATTTTCTTCCGAAGGCAATTTTCCACTTGCCTTCTTCTTAGTTTTGGAGCTTTCAAAGGAAACAGATTTTCCTTCCGAAGCTTGAATCTTCTTGGAACTTTTGGAAGTCCTTGTCTTAGTCATCTGAAGAGTACCTTTGGAATTGTATGCACAATCCTTAGCAAATGAGAGGTACTTTCACACATGACACACTCCATTTTCTTCTTCCAAAGAGCCTTATGCTGAGAACAAGACTGTCTTTGATCACATCCTTTCTCCACCTTCATCTTTGCAGATGCTGAGACAATCCTTTTGGGCTGAGGACTCTTCTTGGAGTTGGATGGTCCAGGATGTGTAGTAGTGGTACATAACAAATTAGCCTTCTTCTTGGTGCTGAGATGATTTGAACATTAACCAGAACTCTTGACAGTAGAGTTTAGGTTGATGTCTTCAGTCTTTACTACTTCAAACCTTGCAAAGATAAAAACTTGAATCTGCTTAGAGTCAAAAGTAGCCTTGATCTCTTGAGCCTTCCTAGCTTTTCTTTTACTCTTTCTGATCAAGTTCTTTCTCATTGACTTTGTCATCATAATCTTCTTCTTCTCCTCAGAACGATAGTGGCCCTTCTTAGAATCCTCTGTTTCACTCTTCTCAGAGGAATTCTTCATTATCACTCCTTCATCTTCTTCACTCAAAGGATCTATGAGAGGAAGCTCATCTTCACAAGTTCCACACCTGAGTGATCTTATAGACAAGATTGTGTGTGGATGAGCTATCTCATTAGAACCCATTCCCTGCTTGTTTTGATAGCACACCTTGTTATGAAGGGAAGAGGATATCATGTTCTTGAAGGTCTCTTCTTCAAGAACACACTTTTTTGCCTTGGCTTTGCTGATCACAGCAAGCTTAGTTATGAGATCCTTAATCTGAGTCCTATAATTTGTATGCTTATGTTTTAGAATTAAAATGGTTTTCTCTAAGTCTTGTATTTTTAGTTTATAATCACTTTCAGACTTTCTAAAATCAATTTTTAAGATGTTTAAGGACTCAAGATCAGATCTCATTTCTAAGTTGTAAGACCTGTATTTGTTAACTTTAGCAATGCATTTAGGGTACAGAGATGTTCCAATACCATAGCTTCATTGTGATCTGCCATCAGTGCTTAGTTTGGAAAAGCATCTTCCACCTGAAAGCTCCAGTCAAAGCCTCCTTCTTTAATAGCAACTGCATCTTGCTGCTTTGGCTTCTCATTCTGGGTAACCTTGTTAGTGTAGTTTGGTCTGGATTGTGCTTGGCCACTACTTGTTCTTGGTTCCTTACACTCCCTGGCAAAGTGGCCCATCAAGTTACAGTTGTAACACTTGAATTCGCTTTTTTCCAGTCCAAACTTTCCACTGGTTGCATTGCTGGGGAACTTACTTCCAGTCCGCTTGTAGAAATTCTTGGCTTTGTGAGTGAGAAGAGGCATCTGCTGGACTATTTCCATGTAGTCCAGATCATTTGGATGAATATAGTCCGGTCTTCAAGGGTGAAAAGAGAGTTGCCACAACTTTTATTAGAAGACACAAAGGCTTGAGAAGAACTTGTCTCTTGGAATGAGCTTCCTTGAGTGTAGTTCTCCCTTGGTGTCTCAAGGAAGGTGATGAAAGGACCCTTTTGTGAGTTGTCAGGGTAGCATATGAGATGATGTTGGGGTTCTATGCTTTCCCTTTCAACCACATGAAGGGCTGAACCCATTTGATTGTTGTAGTTTCCAAATGAACCTTGCATGTTCATCTCCATCTAGTAGCCACTGAGAATCCCATACAGCTCTGACAGAGTGAGAGTTTTCAGGTTCTCGGTTCTCTTGATAACTACACAATAGTGTGTCTATTGCCTAGGAAGTAAGGACATGAAATTCCTTACAATGTCTCTATTTTCAAGAGCAACTTCTCCATCCACTAGGGTATCCACAATCTCAACATACCTGAAATATTGTTGAGTCATGGTTTCACCTGTTTTGAAGGTGAAATTTTCAAACTGCTGCTTAAGGAGATCCTTCTTGTTCTCCTTAGATTCAGAGGAACCCTCATACATCAGTTTCAATGCATCCCATAGCTGCTTAGCTGTTTTGCATTTCTTTAAACCTCTGTACACAGAGTTTGGAAGAGTAGTCTGAAGGGCTGTCATGGCTTTCTGGTCAAACTCTACACTCTTTCTATCTTCACTTGAGTAGTTAGCCACAACCTTGGGGATCATACCACCACCAGTAGAAGAGGGGTGCTTGGTATGTAAGGTCCATTTTCAACAGACTCCCACATTCTTGAGTCTAGAGACCTGATGAAATCTTCCATTCTTTGGCACTAGGTGTCAAAGTCATCAAGAGTGATCAACGGAAAGTTGTTCATGGTTCCAGTTTCCATATCAATTTTGGAAATGGCTGCCATTTGATAAGTTAAGTATTTTGTGTGTGTGAGGGATCTAAAGATGGTGAAATATTATATCAAGAGCCTGGAATGCTCTGATACCAAATGCAAGACCGATTAAGGGTGTGCACTTACAACACAACAACACAATGAGGAGAGTTACTTGACTAATCAAACAGTGAAACTGGATTAACCACAAGTAAATGATACTAAGAACACAAGTAAATATGAGATAGAAACAAGATAGAAAGATACACAAGGAGATGGTTTTCAAGATTGCAGTATATTGCCTTCTCAAGTTCTATTACAAGTGTTACAAAGCATAAAGGAAAGTTACAAGTACTTGAGATACATATACCACATCCTACAGCCGGCCATACTATGAAAGCCAGCTGGATACAATTGACTAGACACAAACAATAACAATTGTAGAATCAAAAGGTAGATTGCCTTTTGATTTGTCATTATGACATGCCATAGCTCACATCCTAATATATTACAAAAAGGATAAAAGTACATGAAGTAAAAAGTTACCGACTCAAGACCTTAATATATAGTTACTAAAAGCATGGACCCATTCACCAACTCATGTAAGTTGGTGACTTTATAGAGTTGCAGCAGAAAGGGGTCCAACTTTATATAAAGTACATCAGATAAAGCATGTATACTAAAAGTCTTTCGGAAGAAATCTATCTTCAAGTGTTGGCTTCAGAAGACTTTGTCTCTGAAGCTTCGGAAGACTTCATCTTTGGCTTCGGAAGATATTAGTCTTGGCTTCGGAGGATTTCACACTTAGAATATTTCTGTTGCTTATATGAAACTTCCAAAGCATTCTTCTTCAATGCACTTGTGCATGCATGCAGGAGACTGAGTGTTGAGTTGCATCAGCCTTAACATATAATCTTTACAAAGAGGCTCTCACTTTTGTAAGTGATTCCATCATTAAGACCTCAACCATGACAACTCAGCCTATTGACACCTCAACTAAGGCTGCCAACAAGCAGAGGAAATCCAGCAGCCAAGAACTTGAAGCTGGTGATGAGAGAGAGGACTCTGGTCCAATCATCTCATCCCCTAATGATTCTTCTGATGAAGATGAGGGGAATCTGAGACTAAAGGTGCAAAAATTTTCACAAACATCCACCTATTTAGTCTCCAAGGTCAGTCATCTTGAATCTCAAGTGACTACCTTGCAAAACAGGGTTAATGATCAGCAATTTGAGATTTCTTATCTCAAGGAAAAACTAGTTAGGAGACCTTTAAGAGGAGCTCAATCAGGAACACAAGAACCTGTGAGTGTGATTGACCTAACTCCTAGCTCACCTATGCAAGAGGGTGATGCTACGAAAAAAGGGGAGAAAAGTCATACAATCACAGAACCTAGGAATACCAAGGGCTATGTCATCTACACCAACATGCCACTTGTCAGTCAAAGCCAATCAAGACAAGCTGACATGCTGGCTCAAAGAATCCAAGACAGGATCACTATAGAGTTTAGCTTCAGAAGGAGACAAAGGGAATGAGGCAATGCTATCTATCAACTGGATGTTGAGGCAGACCCTAATATTAGTTTCATAGGGGAAACTTTGACTAAAGGCCCAGTAGTAGAACCTGAGAGCCCTGTCTCATCATCATCAACTGCTGGAGAGATTCATACCCTTTTTGAGACACCTGCTGGTGAAGGTGCATCTCAACCTCTCTCTGGCCAGAGCTTGGAATCTACAACAAGCAATAAAGACTAAAGCTCTCTCCACCCTGAGTCACAAAGGTCTATGAGTGACAAAGGGAAAAGAAACATGACTTCTAAGGAGATTGAGGAGGGGGAGAGAGAGAGGAAGAGGAAGCTGAGGGGAGAAAGTTCCTCTACTGGGTTTGCAAGACTCATGGAAACTGCTATCAGGACCGCCCCCACACCAAACACTTAGGATGATGAGTTGAGGGCAGTTAGGATAAACAACTTAGAGACCAGGAACTATGACATTGATAATTTCATTTCTCTCCCCTTAGAGGAATTGAATGAACTGGTTGACATGGAAATGTCAAAGGAGAAGAAGGAGGCAGAAGATGCAGAGCTACTGATCAAAGAAGAAAGAAAAAAGAAAAGATTATACAAGCATATGCCTACTTTCTCCCCAGTTCAAGAAAGTCCTGCACAAGAGGATGTGGTTCAACAAGAACCTTTGGTAGACAGAGAAGAAGATAGGATCAAAATGATTAACAACCTGTCTGCCACAGGCCTCTATCAGGCAGATGCACTTCTTCCCTTATCCTATGACTATGTTGATTTTAAGTACCTCAAACAACTTGAACTTGAGATAGTCAAGGAAAGAAAGATCACTAAAAGGAACCTAAGGGAAGAGGCTGTAAAGTCAAGAGCCATCATCCAGAAGAGTATGAAGAAGTCTGTAGATAGGCAAAGGATGATGAGTTTCTTGAAGCTGTATGGATTCTCCGAAAGGAGACTTGGCCCTATGTCTCTGTCCACTATGGATGAGCACATCATGGTAATCAAGCAGAAGATCAAGAGTGGGGAGCTAATACACTTACATTCCCCTCCAAGTCAAGCTCCACCTAAAGTGGAGGTTAAGGTTGAACAACCTAAGACAACACAACCTAGACCTCCTACTAAGACTCAACAAGCTTCATCTTTTGATCCACAGCATGGTCAGACTACCTCTCCTTTTGAACCTGTGAGAGACGAAGGCCGAACTAAGAAAGACAAAGAAGATCAATCAGGTGTTGCAGGCCAGTCTTCTCAGTTAAAAGGAATAAAAAGAAAAAAATGATGGCTTCAAAGCCAAAGACAAAGAAGAAGAAAGAAATATCCTTTTCAGAACCTCAGGATGAGTCAGAACATCCAGAGGATGAGCAACCAGAGGATGCTCCATCATCTCCCATTCAAACAGCTCCTCTAGCATCAAGAAGACCCATCCTATCCTGGACATACACTCCGAATCTAGAAAGGTGGCATGTAATTAGAGATCAAGGCGTTAAGAATGTCTACACATGGCAAGACATGTTCAATCTGCCTCTGCATGATCTATTTGATATGAGAAGACACTTTGAGAGTCTGAGTGATCCTGATTATCTCATGAAGAAAGGGATGGTCATTATCATAATGAGGAATGTTAATATTTGAAGTCTTTAAAGTGTTTTGGTAGCATCAACCTAGGGGAGTTTGTAAGGATTAATTGTAAAGGCTGATGCAACTCAAACACTCAATGTCTCCTGCATGCATGCATAAGTGCATTGAAGAAGAATGCTTTGGAAGTTTCACATAAGCATCAGAAATATTCTAAGTGTGAATCTTTCGAAGCCAAAACCAATATCTTCTGAAGCCAAAGATGAAGTCTTCCAAAGCTTCATAGACAAAGTCTTCTGAAGCCAACACTTGAGGACAGATTTCTTCTGAAGACTTTTAGTATACATGCTTTATCTTATGTACTTTACATAAAGCTAGACCCCTTTCCGCTGCAAAGGTCCATGCTTTTAGTAACTATATATTAAGGTCTTGAGTCTGTAACTTTCTACTTCATGTACTTTATCCTTTTTGTAACATATTAGGATGTGAGCTATGGCATGTCATAGTCACTAGTCAAAAGGCAATCTGTCTTTTGACTCTACAATTGATTTTGTTTGTGTCTAGTCAATTTTATCTAGTTGGCCTTCAATGTATGGCCGGCTGTAGGATGTAGTATATGTATCTCAGGACTTGTAACTTTCTAGTATGCTTTGTAACATTTGTAATAGAACTTGAGAAGCCAATATACTGCAATCTTGAAAACCATCTCTTTGTGTATTTTTCTATATTGTTTTGTCTCATATTTACTTGTGTTCTTAGTATCATTACTAGAGGTTAACCAGTTTCACTATTTGATTAGTTAGGTAACTCTCCTCATTGTATTGTTGTATTGTAAGTGTATACCCTTCACCGGTCCTGCAATTTACATCTATGAAAAATATCACAACGGAATAATTTAAAACCATTTCATATATTAATGACTGCTTCTGCAAAATAATAAATCATTTTAACAATTACAAAATATTATCGTTTGCATTACATCACAATAACATTATAGTTATACAAATGAATGCCATCCCAAAAATGACGAGTAGTTGCCCCGTGCCATCCTCGGCAACAATTACCTACCAATTGGAAAATACATAAAAGTCAGTGTTGCTGAGGGAGTTCTAGTTTTGTAAAATAAAATACTTTTATTTCCATTTAAAATCGTCTTTTACGTTCATTCGTGATCATGCATCATACGTACAAATAGATAATTTATTATTGTCTTCTATCATCATTCATTATCTTCCATTCAATGAACACATCATTATCATTCACTTTCATTCATAGTCTTCCTTACTTATCTTTCATGCATTGGTCATTGTTCTTACTTACATATCGGACCAATGCCATGTGCTATACCCCGAATATTGTGCATAAAGCTGGTTACTGGGCCTGAGGTCTATCAATAGACCCCGAACATTATGCACGAAGCTGACTCGAGTACCTAGGGCAAGTGACAAGGGTCCCATACATATGGTCAATAACAAAGATTTGACCCTAGTGTGCATCCTTCCGGGGTAGCTAACCCGCACACAGTTAAGCTAACACCCTTCATGGGTGTGAACCTCCATACATTTCTTGCAAGACCTTACATTCGTTCGTTCATTAATGCATGCATTCGTTCTTACTTTACGTTTGACTTATCATTATCATTAACTTCCGCTTTACATTACATAATACTTTTTGTTCATTTCATACTTATAACACGTAAGTCATGGAATAATACATAATAGGAACGTAAGAAAACATAACATGAACATTCATAGCATCACATAAACATCACATACCCCATCAGACATCATCATAAACATCATGCATCACCTTCCCATACACATACACATGCACAACAAGTACAAGTCATCATAAAACATAATCGACCCTTTACAGGACAACGGGGGTTCGGGGGCGGCAGCCCCTAACAGCGGGGTCCTAGGGCCGTAGCCTCTAGTGGGGTCTAAGGGGTAACGCCCCTGGCTGGGGTCATTTAAATCGTATATTTAGTATGCATTTCCACCCCCAAAAAAGTTTAAAACCTTTAAATAAGGGATCTAGAACTCACCTGGACTCAATGAGCAGCTTTTCAATCAAGCTTTCAAAACAAGGGTCTCATTACACAGCCTACAGATAAGTTAACACTCAAAGGGGTTAATTTGGCCTAATTTCGCTGCTAATTTCGCTGCCAGATCAACAGTTTCGCTGCTAGTTTCACCAACAGTTTTGCTATTATCTTCGCGGGCAGTTTCGCTGCTAGTTTCACCAACAGTTTCGCTATCATCTTCGCTGGCAGTTTCACTGGCAGTTTCATTGGCAGTTTCATTGGCATCTTCGCTGCCAGTTTTGCCCAAATTTTATTGAAAATTCAAGTCTGCAAAACTATAGTTTCGAAGGAAGATCCATAGTTTCACCGGCGACTACATAATTTCGCTGGATGAACATCCAGTTTTGCAGAACGGGTTGAAATTATGAACCAACTATTTTTGACCCAAAAATTTAATCTTTTACACCCAAAACCTTGGTTTATCACCCAATAAGCTATATCTAATCTTCTTACATGTTTTCTTACACAAAAACGTGAGTTTGGGTGATTCTTTGCCATTTTCAAAAATCCCAAGCCCTAGAATCGGGGTTTACATCAAAAGGAATGATTAAATGATATTTCTTACCTAGATTCTTAGTCTTTCCTTGTTGTTTGGAAGTTCATGAACACCAATCTTCAATCTCTTGATCATCCGAGCCTTGAACCACTACTTTCTCTCAACTTTCTCTCTCTACACTACACTCTCTCTACACTCTGTCTCTTGAAATTGGGTGTTGAGTTGCAAATGAGAGTGGTTCAAGCTAGTCCGTTTATATATATACCGGGCGTTCCGGGACCTTAAACTCGCCGAACAAATAACCTGCGAGGTCTACTCGGTCCATACTCCATTTCCCGCGTATTTTCTTTAAATAACCCCGGCTAAGCTCATTATTATAATTAGTTTATTTCGACTTTATTCCGAGCGTTACATCATCCATCTACTAGATCATATGTAGCAACACTCATCCACAAAAGTCTTTCATGCAAAAATGGTGTTTTTACCAACAAAGAGTTTCAAGGATTTTAGTTCATACAAGATATTTAACATGAACTAAATAATGATTCTTGTTTCTTAAAAAGTATATATTCATAGACCGATGTTTAACCAATTTACTAGTTGGTAATTTTATAAAAAATTATAAAGGTTCGTTAAAACCCAAGAAAATTCACAAAAGGGTTACATTATGTTTATGGAATTTTAGATGTTCTACAAGTTATATTTAGTTAGTGAGTTGTAATATGAAAGTTGAGTTATGATTAGATGATAAGTTGATAAAGTTTACAAGTATAGTTATATATATATAAACATGAGAATTTAAAAGGGAAAAATATGAACTTCATAACTAAATATTATGTTAGTTTAAAGTGGATGTTAAAGTGGTTAGTATATTACTTTTGACAAAGATGACACATGATTAAATTATTTTGGTATGAGACTTAAAATATAAATTTATAGACCTTATAGTTACTAGGTCACTTAAAAAAATGAGTTAAGACAAATTAGTAAATTGACTAAAATAACTAAGTATTTTATTAATGGGATTTTATTTTCTAATATTATAAAAATTACTTAATAAATTGGTGAAACCCTAATTTAATATATTTTAAGTTTCATAAGAACTAGGTAAAATAAAAGAATAATTCTACTAAGAAATAATTAAATATTTTTTATGAGTAAATATATATGTGTTTATACTTGAATTATAAAATACAAAAGCTAGTGATTTTCCTTATATGTTAATAATTCAAATTGTATTCCAATTACTAAAATACAATTATTATTTTTTTCTAAGAAAATAAGATTCTTTAAAAACCTAACTTCTATAGTTTTATATGTAAATTACATAACTAATTACTAAACACTCGAGTCATATCTCGGGTCAAATTAAAATGATATTTAATTACCCAAATAATATGTCAACTTTAAGATACAAAGGTTTTGAACACTTAAAAGTGAAGTATAATGTATTAATATTTTCTACGTAATATATATTTCACAATATCTATTTGTGTCACCAATGGGTCGTTGAGTCAAACTTTGTTAGCAAGTGTGTCGATGAAATAGTTACATGCTCATATTACACATAGGAGCAATTACTTAGACATTATTGCCTTGATTGTTCTAGGGCGAACTTAGTTTGGATTTTCCCAAGCACTTTGGATATTTACAGATTTCACACCCGACTCACTTCATAGGTGAGTTTCACGGCCCCATTTTTACTTATTTTCCTTTTTTAGGAGATTACATGTAACTTGCTATTTTATTGGACACATTACTTGTCAATGATTTCATATGTTATATAAGTTGTTTACTTATCATGAAGTCCCGTGTCATCAAGCTGTTAGTTATTTCCCAAAGAGAGGTAATCATGGATAGTATTATTGGGTTTGACTACCCTCACCTGGGTTAATTACCCTAACCTTGACCGGAGGTCTAAACAAGTGCATTATTAGCCTGTTCACCCCGTTTTTTACGTTAAGTATGGGTAGGGGCAATCTATTACAGTGACAGTCTAGCTTCAGTTGCGATGCTTATATAATATTGTAGTATTGTATGATCAACAATCAAATCATGGAAAGATTTATGGTCCATTACACTGCTTACTATTACTTTAAAACCTATGAACTCGCCAACTTTATGTTGACATATTTTCATGCATGTTTTTTTAGGTATTTGACATTTGCATCAAGTTAAACTAGCTTGGGCCACATTGCATTCATGCTGTTTGGGAAATTTATTGTTGTATTTTTCATGTTTTGAAAACAATTACATTACTTCTATTGCTTCAGCAATTCAACTCCGAAAACAATTATGTATTTTTAAACTTATTTGCAATGTATGTTTACTAAACTATATAGTGGTCGATCAATGACTGTGATTCCATGATCTTCACGCCCCGCGGGAAACCATTGTGGTTGGAGTGTGACATAATCCTACGGTCTACTCAAACCATATGGCCGATTACTGGGCAATGGTCAAAGCGAAATGCTTAATGGAGAAAGGATCATCATATCAAGGATCGAGGGGTACAAAATTACTATCAGTGAAAGAACTATTAGGGAGCATCTAGAGCTTTAAGATGAAGGCTTCCCTACTAAATTCCCCAAATTTGATTTGGAGGACACTTACACTCAGATGGGATATGGTGGCTATGTTAGCAAGGCAACTTTGTACAAGTTCAACTTCTCCTAAAACTGGAAGTTCTTGCTGCACATCGTTCTACCCTATCTCTTCAACAAATCAAGGGGTTAGGATCAAATACCATATGATTTGGACTGCCTAGTCCATGGGTTGGTCAAAGGCCTCTGCTACAACTACTCAAGGTTTGTGCTGAACAATCTTTGAGGAAATCTCTCTAGGGATCCATTTTACATGTATCCCCGGTTTATTCAGCATATAATCAATTGTAAGCTCAGCCGTGATAAACTTCTAAGCGAAGACATTCTAGTGGTCCCTTACATGAGGCCGAGCATCTTCAAGACACTGAAGAAGGTGTCCACCAACTTTATCGAAAGATTCACTGATCTACTTTCGGGTAAGCTTGAGCCAATGGCTCTTGGTGACATTTCTACAAACCCAACAGTTGATGAACCCACACCAGCCACCAACATTTCAACACCAATCACTTCTCCCTACCTAATCAAATTCACATATCAAAGAAGCACTAAACGAACCCTTGTTCAATCCACTCTGATTGAACAAGTCCCATTTGCTTAAACCAAAAAGGTTATAGTGGAACATTGGGCTCCCACTTAGCTAGATGTCTAACCATCCTCCACCATTGACCTTAATATTAGTGTTGAGTCTCCTTAATCTCAACCTGATGATCCTGAAACCCAATCCTTAAGCCCTCAAGGTGAGTCACAAAACTCTCCTAAGCAACCAAAAAAGGACAACCACATCATTGGCTTAATGCCATTAGGTGTTGACCAAGGTCCTGGGTCATTATGAATAACCTCTATATTCTCTCTTTACCTATTAACTCGTTCTGATAAGGATATTATGTTTCATCAAGGGCATGATGTTGATCTTCCTCCCCACTCTCAAGATCAATTGAGCAATAGGGAACCTCTGATATCTAGACCACATCAGCTAGACCAAACTGAGGTGAGTACCATAGGTGTGGAGGGGACTCATGTAGACTCAACTACCAATACTGAGGGTGTCTCATTGGCCTCTCAGGATAGTGGTAACATAATTCTGACCGAGTATACGACAACCTTGCCAATTGATGCCTCTGAAAGAGACATTAGTATGCAACGGAAAATAAGGTGCCAAGAAACCATATCTGGTAGTGATAATGTACATACCATTATACCAGATATGTTATCTCATCTCCCCATGATTCTTCAAAAGAAGATGAGGGTAGTATGCAACTTACCATCAGAGACCTACTTTATAAAGTCTCAAACCTTGAATAAAAGTTAAGACTTTAGAGGATAGGTCTGCCACTCAATAACTTGAGATTGAAAAAATCAAGGCCCAACTAGCTGAGAAACAGGTTGAGAAGTCTATTAGGCATGTACTAATTTAAGTTTCTTTAAGTTATTCATCTAGCTCATCTACTTCTCAAGATGATGCTACCAAAAAAGGGGGAGAATGTATAGAAACAAAGATATGAGGAACCCAACTTCGCCATCACAACCTCCCTATCTTCATTTTACGCCACATAACAAAACCCTACAACCATCTTCCCTCAACCACCTCCCATTATAATTCAAGTGGACCCAAGGATGCTTATTGATCTCAATAGATTCCTAACCAAATTTTTGATAAGATCCTCCCTTGAACAACCTTCCCTTGATGTTGTAATTGCCTAATTTGTAGCTGAAGAGCTTCAAAGGATGAATGCACCTCCTATCTTTAAGAAGGAAGTTGGACAACCTAAGGTCCTTATTGAACCCGAGATTAACTTCGAAAGGGAAATAAGGACTGATGACCTAGCAACTGACTCAGATAGGACAGGTAATGCAATTCCAATCTCTTCCGAAGAAAAAATTTAAGCTACGAAAGGGATTATTGAAGTGTCATCCTTGTCCAATGACCTGTCTATCTCAGACACAACACGCACCACAAGTTCAACCCTACTCTCCCCAATCTGAATCCTTTAAGCCAGAATCTCCAAAGAATGAATCTTCTTCAGACCCTAAAGGAAAGAGGAAGATGACTGCTAAGGAGCTTCTAGAGGAGGAAAGGTTGGAGAAGCTAAAGAAGAAAGGCAGACTTGCAACAGGGAAACTGCTGGATGCAAGTAGCAAAGCAGCAGTAGCGGCTCAAAAATCTATCAATAATAGGTGGAGAGTGAAGGTAATAGACGGGCTCATTAGCCTAGGAGTGGATAATGAAGAAATACTTCTCCTCCTACTTGATGAGCTTGTGTAGTTAGAGAAGGCAACCTTGCTACAAAAGGAGAATAGGAAGTAGCAAGGTTGGCCGAAGAAGAGGAAAATAGGAGGAAGAAAGAAGAGGTTGTGCAAAGGGAGAGGATGGAGAGGATAGCCTTCCTATGCTCAAGGGGCTATTCTCAAGAAGAGTGACTCTTTATGAAAATGACATAATCTTGTTTCTTTTTCACAAAGAACAAGATCAAATCAATAAGGAGAGGAAGAAGTCTGCCAGGGAAAAGTTAAAGGAGAAGAAAGAGGAGGAGGCCCAATTTGCGGCTGCTAAGAAGGTAGGAGATAAAGCCTGGATGAAAACTTATCTTAAGGCCCACGGATTCACAGGAAGGCAATTAGGCCCCATGTTAGAGAAGTCCTTACAGCGACATGTTAGTGACATCAAAGCTGACATTCACTTAGGAAGAAGGAAGGAGGTAACTCAAGATCAAGGTGTACAGAGGATGATACCCAAACCAACACCAAAACCACAACCAAAAAAACTACAGAATCAGAATACGTCGCCGCCTCATTGGCAGCTCAAGAAGTTGCATGGTTGAAGAAATTCATTGCCGATCTGGGGGTTGTCCCTTCCATTCAGGACCCCCTAGAGATCTTTTGTGATAACAAGGGTACGATTGCTCAAATCAAGGAACCTCGTGCTCATCAAAAGACTAGGCACATTGAGCGGAGATTCAACTACATACGAGATGAAGTTGAAAAGGGAAAGATATGTATTCGCAAAGTTCACACGGAACAGAACATTGCGGATCCTCTCACGAAGCTCCTTGAAAAGGCAAAGCATGAAGGTCATACTTGTGCCATGGGACTTCGATATTCTAGTGATTGGATTTGATCTGTAAATTTTGTATTTGGATATGTGGAACTCTTTATTATTTGAATAAAATTATTTGGTTATAATGTTTCAATTAATATTCCAATTTAGCATGTTTAATCCATGAGTAAGTTGCTTACTCTAAATGTCCGTAGTCGTTCAGACTTGTGGGAACAAGTGTGAGAGTAAGATTATTATGAACTTGGATTGGTTGATATTCATAAGAATGAATATAGAGCAATGGGTTGCTACCAAGGTTCATAGATATTTTTGGGATACAAATATTGGACTAACCCGCAACTCAAACTTTACTACATGGAATCTTATAGATTGATCATAAGTAATTTTGAGTAAAGGGGAATATCATTTGATATCCTCAGACCTGAGATACATATTGTGTTTTGATATTCACCAAGTGTCATACCTTGATCTGGTTGTCCGTTGTTCTGAAATAATGGACAGTACATGAACTATGTTCAGGTGTGACACAAGGTGATTGTGAGGAACGTATGTAATCAAGATGGGTTTGTTCCTCTTATTCGTTGAGAGTTAGATGTCTAAGGCCTGGATAAGTCAAATCAACAAGGAATGATCACTCTGTGTCCTTGGATTTGACATGACATCTGTAACAAAAGGATAGATGATTAATTCACCTAAATCATTTCAAGTAGGATACTTGAATGGGATGATGTTATTGAATGGCTAAAAGTCATACGTATTAAGGGTAGTAAACCGTTGTTAGGCGGTATTTACTACTTGCATCAATCTTCTATGAATCTTGTGCAAGTGGGAGATTGTTAGATTCTATATGCCCAAGACACATAGAACATTGATGCGGTTAGTATGTCATGATCCAAGTCGGGTTATACCCAATAACAAGCTTTGTAATCACCGACAATTATTCAATTGATGATATGATCATGCAATTAAATAATAACACCAAATTTAGAAAATGGGTTTTCTAAATAAGTTGCATGTGAGATTGAACATTTTATATGGATATTTTGTTTATAGATATTGTTTGTAATGTTATTTAAGTTATTTAAATAACATCAAATAATTAGTGAGTGTGTATGTGTTATTCTAATAAAAGGTTAATTGAATGAACAACTTTTATAAATGACTTGTTAATGTGTTATATTTCATTTTTTAACTTTTGGGGGGAAATCTAGAAACCCAATGAGGTTTCGGCCGCCCCTTTATGGATGGCCTCCTTTTCGTTTTGTTGATAATATTGAAAACTTACACACATTAGATACACATACACTCCAT
Source organism: Flaveria trinervia (assembly GCA_025506515.1). Taxonomy (NCBI): domain Eukaryota; kingdom Viridiplantae; phylum Streptophyta; class Magnoliopsida; order Asterales; family Asteraceae; genus Flaveria; species Flaveria trinervia. Next base: position 20,161,158 of record CM046450.1, on the reverse strand, counting down.
CTCATTCTCTCTCCCACATGCAATAGAACAACACAAGAAAAGGGTTTTCTTGTTCTTGTTGAAGAGAACTCGGCTGAAAGGATTTTCTAGAAGAGTTATCCTTCGTTTTGGTGTTCAATCCTAGCATCTAAGGTGTTTTGTGATAGTGCTTGGGGTATACTATCTTGAGGGGTCCTTCCTTGGAGCCTTAGCCAAATCTTTAGCATCTAATCACTCTTCCTTGGTCGACATTTCAGCTGGAGAAAGGTAGTTAATCACAGCTTTATGTAGCTGTGATTTTATGTGCACTTTCATTATGTTCATGGCTTGTTTATTCACATAAATGATCCTTTTGTTTTGGGTTTGTTTCTTTCATATATTTGTCACCATAAAACATGTATTTTCAGCTTTAAAATCATGTTTTAAAATATATACATATCCGCTGCGTTTTCTGAAAGTTTAAAAGGTTAAACTCGGTTTTATCCTTCAACAAACCCTTCAATGGCATCAAGAGCCGGTTATGTGGATAGATTGCTTGTTCTTGTCCTTTATAATTGTTTTATGGAACTTTATAACCCTTTTAAGGGCTGCTATATTCTGTTTTGTTGAATCCCCAACTTTCAAGGTATATACACATGCTTGTGATTAAACCTTGAAAGATATGTATGTTGATATGTTGTGTTATTTGGACAATATCTAAACCCGAAATTTTCAGTTTATGTTGGCTGAAAATTCTTGGGTTTTGAGGGGATTCATAGTTATATTTTGGATGATACGATGGATGTTTATTTTAGTGCATAACCTAGCCATTGACCTTGTGTTGTTTGGATGTTTGTAATGGTTGTATTCATTCATTCAATTGGGTTGTATTATCTATTGTTTGTGCTTTGTTTAAAGTGTAATTTATTTATTATTGGGTTGTAATAAATAGAATAGGTGCATTTTCATTTTACTAGATATCTTGTATTAGGACTTTATATCTTGTAATGTGAAGATATATGGATTGGAAGCACAAAGGAGAAACATGGAGCATTTTGGATGCGGTTTCAAGTGGGAGGCTTTTGGAAGCTTTCTATGTGATTTGTTTGTGACCCTTAGGAATGCCTTTGGACCACACTTGTGATGGCAAACAAGTGTGGACCTCTTTAGATGCTATGGTTATGCACATTTGCTATGTTGTTTTGTTTATATTATTGTGGTTGATAGCATGTATGTGATATTTGCTTTAACAAACTTTTATATGAACTTAACAATCTAATTAAATGGTTCTTAATCATTAAAAGGAAATAAAAGGTTATTAAAATGATTTAATGATTTAATGATTAAAATGGGTTTTAATCAAAGGACCATAGGGTATCTTGTATTTGAAAGCATGCAAGTACAAGTACATAGAGTTTCTAAACTAAGACTATGAAATCTCGAAATATTTTCAAACTATATTTCCAACAAGTTTAACACCGTCCTTTTGCACAACACTTGAGTCATTTGGAAACTCTTAATGGGATAAAGATCACCTAACCATTTAGAGGGAACTTGTGACTTAAGGTGGAGATACCACATTTGTGAGATAAAGGTCACCTAACCACTTATGTTGGTAAACTCACATGTGTGTGCAAGTAGGGTAACTTGATTTGCAAACCATGTTAAATGGATCACCTACAATATGGTTTCCAAATGGTGTTGATGGGATTTACATGCCGACTTTACATATGATGTTTAAAGTCGATCCCATACCTCTAGAAGTTGCAAATGGTTGCAACCGTCAATCGTTGACCACCTTATTAATTTAAATCGTGGGATAAAGGTCACCTAACCACAATTTAAATGTAATCTTGGGTTCTAGATTTTAATATAAAAATGACCTTAAAAGGTATTAATTATTTAAAAATAGCAATATCAAAAATACTAAAATAGATCTTTGTTATATTTTGTAGATGGCCACCCATAATGATAATCATGATAATTCATCCGCGTCCGCCCAATCATTACGAGCGATTCTCCAAAAGGAACGTCTAAATCATAATAATTTCATTGATTGGTATCGAAACTTGAGAATCGCTCTCAAGCAAGAGAGACGATCATATATTTTAGACGACCCTATCCCCGATCAACCTGCTGAAGATGATGAGGAGGCCTATAACGATTGGCTTAAGTACACTAAGGACTCCGTCCAAGTGTCTTGTCTCATGCTGGCGAGCATGACTCCGGATCTCCAAAAGGAGTATGAACATCACGGAGCTTATGACATGATAACCCAGCTAAAGGAAACGTTCCAACAGCTAGCAAGGGTTGAGCGCTTCGAAACGGTTCGAGCACTCCATGCATGTCGTATGGACGACAACCAATCGGTTTCATCTTATGTACTTAAGATGAAAAGCCACATTGACCGCCTCGAAAGGCTTAATTGTCCTGTCTCGAAGGAATTGGCCACAGATTTGATCCTCAATGGCCTTACTAAGAAGTTCGAGACATTCGTGTTGAATTACAACATGAATGCTTGGGACAAAAGCATTGGTGAACTTCACTCAATGCTCAAAACAGCCGAGGCAGCCATGGGTAAAAGGGTTTTACCCGTTCTCACCATCAATGAAGGTGGGAACAAGAAAAGGCCTCATCCCACACCCAAGGCAAAGGTTGCCAAGGGCAAGGGACCCGTATGGGGAAAAGGGAAAGGGGTGGTAAGGATGCCACCCAAACCACAAGAGAAGAAGCAAAAGGTTGCTACCAATGACCCAGGCTTCAAGTGTGGGGAGATTGGACATTGGGCAAGAAATTGTCCCGTCCATCTCCAAGAGTTGAAAGCAAAGAGGGATGCTGGGCAAACCTCAGGTACAATACACATGATCCATATTGATTTAAACATGATATCCTCTAACACATGGGTATTTGATACCGGATGTGAAACTCACATTTGCAATTTGTTGCAGGGGTTCAGAAGAAGTAGTGACTTCAAGAAAGGGGATGTTAGCCTCTACATGGGCAATGGGGCTAAAGTTCAAGTTGAAGCCCGTGGTGACTACATCTTGAAACTTCTAAATGGTTTGGAAGTAATTTTGAACAATGTTTTGTATGCTCCTAGTTTGACTAGGAATATTATCTCTGTAGCCTTGTTAAAACAATTTGGATATGTATTATCATTTGTTGAAAAAGATATTCATGTTTCTTTAAATGATATGTTCTACTTTAAAGCTATTCCCATTAATGGTATTTATGAATTGCTTCATGAAAATACTTTAAATAGTTCATTGTACCAAACTAGCACCAAGAAACTCAAGTTGGATTTGAGTGATACCTATCTTTGGCATTGTCGTCTTGGTCATATAAACAAGAAAAGAATTCAAGCACTACAAAAAAATGGTCTTTTAAAAACAAGTGAATATGATTCATTTGATGTGTGTGAATCTTGTTTACAAGGTAAAATGACTAAGGCACCCTTTAGTGGAACTAACGAAAGGGCAAAAGATTTATTAGGAATCATACATTCGGATGTATGTGGTCCTTTTAAGCCAATGACTAGGAATGGTGAAAGATACTTCATTACCTTTACCGACGATTATAGTCGCTATGGGTATGTGTACCTGTTAAGACACAAAGATGAAGTTTTTGAAATGTTCAAGATCTTTCAAAATGAAGTACAAAATCAACTCAACAAGTCGATTAAAGTTCTCCGCACAGATAGAGGAGGTGAATACCTAAATGATGCTTTTCAAGATCATCTTAGGAGTTGTGGGATTGTCTCACAACTCACTCCACCTGGAACACCACAACATAATGGTGTGTCTGAGAGGAGGAATCGAACCTTATTGGATATGGTCCGATCTATGATGGCTAGAAGCACATTATCTCTATCATTTTGGGGTTTCGCTTTGCTCTCTACGGCCCGTATTTTAAATATGGACCCAACCAAAAAGGTGGAAAGGACACCTTTTAAGATATGGCATGGAAGAGTTCTATCCCTATCATACTTAAGGGTCTGGGGTTGTGAGGCTTATGTTAAGACTCCCACCCCAAACAAATTGGAAGTCCGATCCACCAAGTGTATCTTTGTTGGATACCCTAGAGATTCTATGGGATATTATTTCTATGATCCACTGGAACAAAAGGTGTTTGTTGCCAGAAAGGGTGAGTTCTTAGAAGCAAAGTTCCTTATGGAAGGAACTAGCAGTAGAACAGTGGATCTTGAGGAGGATCAAGAACCACAACCCGATGCACGTTTGGTTGAAACTAGCACTCAACATGAGGATGTTGAAGATGATCAAATGGTTGATCAATACACACAAAACGTTCGCAGAAGTGGTAGAACTGGTAATCCACCTGAAAGATACGGATTTTTCATGGATGGATGCTATGTGGTAGATTCAGATGAACCAACCACATACCATGATGCAGTGTCCAATTCGGATTGTGACAAATGGCTCGAGGCCATGAGCGTTGAGATACAATCCATGCATGACAATAAAGTATGGGACTTGGTTGTACCACCTCTTAACTCCAAAGTAGTTGGAAGCAAGTGGGTTTTCGAGAAGAAAACCAATATGCATGGAAACTTGGATACTTATAAGGCTAGACTTGTAGCAAAGGGTTTCACTCAAACTCAAGGGGTTGATTATGATGAAACCTTCTCACCTGTTGCGATGCTAAAGTCTATAAGGATATTGTTTGCCATAGCTGCTCATTACGATTGTGAGATTTGGCAAATGGATGTCAAAACCGCTTTCCTAAATGGATATCTTTAGGAAGATGTCTATATGGTTCAGCCTGAAGGTTTTGTTGATCAAAACATCCTGATAAAGTATGCAAGTTAAAGAAATCAATCTATGGATTGAAGCAAGAATCGAGAAGTTGGAATCACCGTTTTGATGAAGAAATAATTAAATTCGGAGGATTCATTAAGAAAGCTAAGAAGCTTGTGTATATAAGAAAGCTAGTGGGAGCATCATCACTTTCCTAGTATTGTATGTTGATGACATACTACTATTTGGAAACGACATTCCAACCTTGGAAGGTGTAAAAACCTGGCTTAGAAGTTGTTTTTCCATCAAGGATCTTGGTGAGGCCGCCTATATTTTGGAATAAATATCTATAGGGATAGATCAGGCGGTTGATTGGTTTAAATCAAAGTGCATACATTGATAAAATCTTGAAAAGGTTCAAGATGGAGAACTCTAAGAAAGGTACGGTACCTATTCAAAGAGGAATGATATTGAGTACGACTCAATGTCCTAGCTCAAAGGATGAGCAAGATAAAATGAAGGCAATCTCATACGCATCTGCCATTGGATCCATCATGTATGCAATGATATGCACTCGACCGGACGTGTCATGCGCCTTAAGCATGACAAGCCGATACCAGCAAAATCCTGGAAACAGTCATTGGATGGCTGTTAAGAACATACTTAAGTACCTAAGAAGGACAAAAGATATGTTCCTAATCTATGGATCTGGTGTGATGAGAACTTGTTGTAAAAGGTTACACGGATGCCAGTTTCCAAACAGATCGTGATGATTCACGATCACAGTCGGGATATATTTTCATTCTGAATGGAGGAGCGGTCTCTTGGAAGAGCTCCAAACAGGATGTGGTGGCTCTATCAACTACAAATCAGAATACGTCGCCGCCTCATTGGCAGCTCAAGAAGTTGCATGGTTGAAAAATTCATTGCCGATCTGGGGGTTGTCCCTTCCATTCAGGACCCCCTAGAGATCTTTTGTGATAACAGGGTACGATTGCTCAAATCAAGGAACCTCGTGCTCATCAAAAGACTAGGCACATTGAGCGGAGATTCAACTACATACGAGATGAAGTTGAAAAGGGAAAGATATGTATTCGCAAAGTTCACACGGAACAAACATTGCGGATCCTCTCACGAAGCTCCTTGAAAAGGCAAAGCATGAAGGTCATACTTGTGCCATGGGACTTCGATATTCTAGTGATTGGATTTGATCTGTAAATTTTGTATTTGGATATGTGGAACTCTTTATTATTTGAATAAAATATTTGGTTATAATGTTTCAATTAATATTCCAATTTAGCATGTTTAATCCATGAGTAAGTTGCTTACTCTAAATGTCCGTAGTCGTTCAGACTTGTGGGAACAAGTGTGAGTAAGATTATTATGAACTTGGATTGGTTGATATTCATAAGAATGAATATAGAGCAATGGGTTGCTACCAAGGTTCATAGATATTTTTGGGATACAAATATTGGACTAACCCGCAACTCAAACTTTACTACATGGAATCTTATAGATTGATCATAAGTAATTTTGAGTAAAGGGGAATATCATTTGATATCCTCAGACCTGAGATACATATTGTGTTTTGATATTCACCAAGTGTCATACCTTGATCTGGTTGTCCGTTGTTCTGAAATAATGGACAGTACATGAGACTATGTTCAGGTGTGACACAAGGTGATTGTGAGGAACGTATGTAATCAAGATGGGATTTGTTCCTCTTATTCGTTGAGAGTTAGATGTCTAAGGCCTGGATAAGTCAAATCAACAAGGAATGATCACTCTGTGTCCTTGGATTTGACATGACATCTGTAACAAAAGGATAGATGATTAATTCACCTAAATCATTTCAAGTAGGATACTTGAATGGGATGATGTTATTGAATGGCTAAAAGTCATACGTATTAAGGGTAGTAAACCGTTGTTAGGCGGTATTTACTACTTGCATCAATCTTCTATGAATCTTGTGCAAGTGGGAGATTGTTAGATTCTATATGCCCAAGACACATAGAACATTGATGCGGTTAGTATGTCATGATCCAAGTCGGGTTATACCCAATAACAAGCTTTGCAATCACCGACAATTATTCATTGATGATATGATCATGCAATTAAATAATAACACCAAATTTAGAAAATGGGTTTTCTAAATAAGTTGCATGTGAGATTGAACATTTTATATGGATATTTTGTTTATAGATATTGTTTGTAATGTTATTTAAGTTATTTAAATAACATCAAATAATTAGTGAGTGTGTATGTGTTATTCTAATAAAAGGTTAATTGAATGAACAAATTTTATAAATGACCTGTTAATGTGTTATATTCATTTTTTAACTTTTGGGGGGAAATCTAGAAACCCAATGAGGTTTCGGCTGCCCCTTTATGGATGGCCTCCTCTTGGTTTTGTTGATAATCTTGAAAACTTACACACATTAGATACACATTCACTCCATATCATTCTCTCTCCCACATGCAATAGAACAACACAAGAAAAGGGTTTTCTTGTTCTTGTTGAAGAGAACTCGGCTGAAAGGATTTTCCAGAAGAGTTATCCTTCGTTTTGGTGTTCAATACTAGCATCTAAGGTGTTTTGTGATAGTGCTTGGGGTATACTAGCTTGAGGGGTCCTTCCTTGGAGCCTTGGCCGAATCTTTAGCATCTAATCACTCTTCCTTGGTCACATTTCAGCTAGAGAAAGGTAGTTAATCACAACTTTATGTAGTTGTGATTTTATGTACACTTTCATTATGTTCATAGCTTGTTTATTCACATAAATGATCCTTTTGTTTTGGGTTTGTTTCTTTCATATATTTGTCACCATAAAACATGTATTTTCAACTTTAAAATAATGTTTTAAAATATATACATATCCGCTGCATTTTCTGAAAGTTTAAAAGGTTAAACTCGGTTTTATCCTTCATAAATGGCTTCGGAAGAACCAACTATGAACCATTGGGCAAAAGTATGGTCCGACTGACACTTGATGCTAACTCTGATATATTGCATGGAGCTTTCCATGCCCATATAGTTGATCATACTTTAATCCACTATTCATCTTTTTATCAACTAGTATAGTTATCAACTTTAGTTGGTGACAAAAGGTAAGTCATGGACATGTCATGACTATCTAGTCTAGGATAGTATTTTATTTTAGATGTTTTACTTCTAGCAATGTAGTATTTTTCTAGTTGTAAATTCTAGTTGGTTATCCAAGTATAACTGGCTGTGGATAGTAGTATAATAATCTATCATTTTAACTCACTAAGTCATGCTTGTAAAAGTCTTGTAACATTGAGTTGAGAAGTAATATATACAAGTATCTTAAAAACCATTTTTTCGTTCATTAACTTAGTATATTATTATCAAGTTAGTTAAAAGGTTCTGCTTTATCATCCGAGTGTGTTTAAGTGAGTTTGAGAGATAAAACTTGTGTTGAGGGACAAACACCGATCTTGCACTTCCACACTTAGTTTTTGTTAGGGTGGAGGCGTAGTTCTCGAAGAAGATTAATTTGTTGGTTTATCGATATAGGGCTTTAATTGATGACTATTGACTTTAAAGCTTAGTCCCTCATTGTTTTCATTCTTGATGGCACCATATGGATAGACTTCTTTAATCATGTAAGGTCTAGCCGTCGTATTTTTAATTTTCCAGGAAACCAACATAGAAGAGAGTTGTATAATAAGATATGTTCTCCCACATGAAATTGTTTGTTACCCTTACTTGGAATCGTGGACTTGATTTGTCTTCACTTTGTAAGTTCTTGAGTTGCCATGGGGTTGTTCTCTAGGATCCTAGAGCTCGTTTATTTGCATAAACCTATTTTGACCTGCAGCGTGCAAATCAAGGTTTGCTCCTTTAAGCACCTAATAGCCTTGTGCTCGAGTTTCACAGGTAGATGACACGACTTTTGATATACTAATTTGAACACTATAGTGCCTATAGGAGTCTTATAGGTTGTATGGAAATCCCATAATGTGTCATCTAGCTTGGTAGACCAATCCTTGCAGTTTTGACATACGGTTTTCTCGAGGATTAGTTTGATACCTTGGTTAGTAACCTTAACTTGCCCATATAATGAGGATGATAGGCTAGTTGCAAAGCGATGGTGGATGGCATAACAAGCCATTGCTTTTTCGAGAATTGCGTTTCACGATTACTAATGAAGCTTTAGGAGCACTAAAAATAGAGAATAGGTTTTCGGGAATTTGACAATGTTTCTTGCATTGTTGTAGGTAAGGCTTGAGCTTAAGCCCATTTTGAGACATAATCAACCGCTACCAAGATGTATCAATTGCTAAAAGATGCCAGGTCTTGCCCCATGAAATCAAGTTCCCATATGTCAAATATCTCACATACCTAAATGGGTTTTTGATGCATTTCATCCCAAGTTGAGATATTGGATGATATTTGACATGCATCACATGCGCATATCATGTTATAAGCATCTTTGAAGATTGTGGGCCAATGGAACCCCGAGTCGCAAACCATTTTGGTCGTCAGACTTGCTCCATAGTATCCTTTGTATGTCCTCCATGATAATGCCTTAGAATTTGTGGTGCTTCATTCCCATGTACACATCTACAAATAAGCTGGTTTGCTCTGACTGAAAAGTACGAATCTTCCTCATAGTATTATTTGATATTAGTAAATAACTTCTTCTTTCACTAGAGATGTCATACTCTTGAGGAGAATTCCGCTTGCCAAGTGGTTTGCATAGTTAACAAACCAAGGATATCTTCAATTGTGAATTGAATGTGCATAAGAAATTCATGAGGAAAGTTGTCATTTATTCTAATTTTCTCATATTTTGAAGGTTTTGAACATTCAAGATGCGAAAGATGAACGGTTTCTAGAATCTCTCCTCCTTTCTTATCACAAATCTTGATGTTGAATTCTATGAATAGAAATATCCAGCATATCAATCCTGGTTTTGCATCTTTCATGTTGAACAAGTATCTAAGGTCTACATGATCAATGCATAAAATTGTTTTAGAAAGGACGAAATACTAGTACAACTTGTCAAACGTGAAAACTACCATAATTTTTTTAAAATTAATTGTTAGTAACACTTGTTTTATCTATTCACCAACCTTAAAAATTAGATATTATATAGAATCATTCTCTTTCTTTGTGAAAGATTTTCCATCACTTTTTAACCTTCATAAGTTTGTTTATTAAATGTCATTTTTTATATAAATTACACCAACAATTGTATTTTTATCTTTAATTGTAATAGTATGCTTAAATGTTCGTAATTACATATATGTATTGATGGTTACATATATGTATCCAGTTACATATATGTAATGAATATTCACCATCTTTTATAAAAGATTTTTTAATTCTACACTTATTTTAGAATATTAAAAATGTCTAATATATTGCTATTTTCTATAAAGTTACACCGTCGAACAAAGTGTTTTCATATTTGCAATTCGAGTATAATCCTGTTTTGTAAGTATTTTTAACGTCTGGAGTTAAACATATGTAATATAAATGCAAATTTTTAATATGTAATTTAAAATTAGCAACTACATCTATGTAATATAACTTCTTAGTCCAAACAAAATCCAAAACCCAAAAATCTATTCACTAAACATATAAAAAAACTAAGACACTTGCTTATTCAAAAGCAAAACCTAGAAATTTGTTTTATTTGAATGTTTAAACTAAGAGACAATATACACAATATTAAAATACACTAATAAAATTCAATAAGTTGTTAATGTTTGTTAAAATTTTATATTTTTGTTATTTCTTATGTTCATAATTATTGAATCTTTTGTTCAAAAATGATAATTATGATGATTGGCAGACTTGTATATTTGTGGGATATAAATGACATATGAAGCTAAGTTTAGGTCTACATGAATGAGATGAGTTGTCATGTGGGTACACCTTAGAAATTTATGATGCTTTCATTGATTTTTGTAGTTATTTATAAATTAAAAAATGTTTAATTTCAGTCATTATTGAAATATAGTCTCTATGTCGATTCAAATAATTGGTAAATATTGATATTACATATGTAAACACTCTTCAATTCAAATAATTGTTAGTGGAATCTCAATTTTTATGAAATTTAGGTTGTGATAGTTAATTAGGGAAAGTGGTGTATAACTGTCTATTAACATTCAAATAATTGCTTCTAAAATATGTTAATTAGTGTTATATCTGTCTAACATACATGCAATGTAATTTTACACAAATATATTCTAATATTACATCTATGTAACATAACTTTACTTATATGTAATACCACACATATGTAAAGTAACATTATATATGTATAATATAAATAATTATATTGTATATAATATGAATTATTCTTCATAATGTAAATGGTTGTCCATCTTGCATATGTAGTTATATATATTATGTAGGTAATTTATAGATTTTTGGTTTTTTAAATGAACAAACTTCAAGGTTTTTTTTTAGTTTTTTGAATGAGCATATTTCTTTTTTTTCGTTTGTTCTTTCACAGAAGTTAGATCAGTACATATGAAAAAGTTATTAAGATTTAGAATTATATGAAAAAGTTATTAAGATTTAGAATTATATGAAAAAGTTATTAAATTCTATTTAATGGTGTTATTATTATTAGAATTTAGAATTATATGGAAAAAGTATTATATTTCTAAAAAGGGTGGGGAATCTTTTGAAAGACTTTACTCAAATTAAAGATATAAAAACACTATATTTAATTATGTGATTTAATTGAAAAAACTTAAATTGTATGAAAACGGTATTAATGCTCTAAAATAGATGGAAAGCCCTTACATATATGTAACTATTGTTGTCCACAAAACCTATAACGAAAATAAAGATATTAATGTGATGTGACCCTGATATACATCCATATTTGTAACCCGGACTATTCTTTCATTTGTTGTTTTATGAATTAAAACATTCTGAGTTATGTGTTGTATTATTTGTTTTATCATACATACAGTTATATATTATAACTTATAGTATGATACATGACATACAAAAGATTCAATAATAACTACTTTTGTTAGTATGAGTAATCTTTGTTTTATAACTTTACTAGTGCAATGACTTAATTATGGTAAATAAAAGCCAAAATTAGTAATATTTTAAAGTTCTTATATATTTATAAAATTTCTAAAGTTTATTTTATTATTAAAGTTTTAAATTTATTATAATAGTACACATGAGCTATCATTTAATAAAGCTAAACTTTTATACACTCTCATCTTTAATTTTATAGAAAGTTTAATCATAATATTTTTTGTAAAAGTTTATAAGTATTATACTTTTATAAAAATAAATACTAACTTTTTTAAAGTCCTTAGAATCTTCCAAACAAAAACCGCTAATTTTACAAATTTAATACAAATTTTTTATAAAAATTAATTTTATAAACATCCTATCATTTTTTTAAATTTTAAAAGACTAAAATTCCCTTTCCTTTGACTCAGTTATAACATAAACATAACCCTCCAAATCTTAATGATGCTCATTAAAATTTTCTCATTCATAATCCCCATTTTCCCGCCTATAAATACTAACTTTTGTCTAAACATTATAACCCTCATTTGCCCACCTATAAATAACTAACATTTGTCTAACTATTTTTTTACACCAACTCTTCTTCTCAACTTATAAGAGAGTTTTTCTTTACCTCCTAACTTTCAACCCCAACCCTACATTAAAGGCTTTAAAATTCTCGAATCCAATCATCATTTTTAAGGTAGCAATCATATTCTTAATTTTAGTGTTCTTATAGTTATATTGATTTCTAAATAAATCTAAGAAACTTTATAATCAAACTTCTCATGTTTTTCTATAACTATAACCCTTCTATTATCATATATATATATATATATATTCTTAACAAAATTTATGGTAAGCGTTTATTCTTTTTAAATCCCTAAAAGGTTCACGTAAGTGCTACTACTGATTTTGGACAGAAATCTTCTAATAATAGTATTTAACTCTTATTTAGATTAAAGTGTATTTTTTTAATAAATTAAGAAAGATGTCTACTTATTAATATTTTTTATAAAAATATTTTTTTAAAATAAGAAAGTTTTCTAAAACATCAAACTTCTTTAACAATAAAAAATGTAATAAAGTTGATGTTTTTGAAAAAGTATTTTTATAAGCCAAAAATATTTAAAATCAGGAGTTATAATAAGAAAACTTTTAAAAATGGTATTCCATAAATAAAGTTTGTTTTGAAACGTGTTTAACTTTTTTTCGGCTAAAGAATGTTAACAACAAAATTTTAAAAGATTGATATCATTATTTTATTACTTATATATTTTTTACTCATATGTAATTTCAATCATAACTTATTTTACTATATCGTTTTATACTTAATAAATTTAATTATATTTAATATTTTATTGTAAGGCCACATTCCCGTAAATCTCACAGTTAGTCAATCACAGCAGTGAAAACATTAAACATTATAGTTATACAAACTTAAGCAGCAAAAATAATTTATCAAAAACCATTCATTTCATTAAAATCACTGTTGTTAAGCAATACATCGTCATAAACAGTTTACAAAAAAGCATTGTTTTATTGCATTACAAAATAACAGCAACATAGAATACGAATGGATGTTAGTCTTTCTCTGCCGAGTAGCTTCACCCTCGTGCCATCCTCAGCAATAATTACCTGCGAACTGAAAATGTATAAAAGTCAGCGTTGCTGAGTAAGCTCTAGTTGTTATAAGTAATAAAATACTTTCTATATGTTGTATATGAAAATACTCTTTTCGGTAACATACAACTCTGTACTGTGTATGCGAGCACATATTAACTATATGAACAGATAATGTTCGTTCTCTTTACTGTATGCCTTGTATGTTCTGTAAACTTTTATCTTTATCTTTCACTTTCTGTATAGACCAATGAGCAATACTCCAACTGTATGTGTGATGGAAACGAGTGATAGGTCATCTATATCCCTCGAAAGGGTCAACTATATCCCTTGAAAAGGTCAACTGTATCCCTCGAAAGGGTCAACTGTATCCCTCAAAAGGGTTCTGTGTACTGTGTACAAGGCCGACCCAATCACCCAGGACACGTTGCAAAGGTCCTGCCAATCTCAATTGATTGGCCCTGTATGCATAATAGGATAGCTAACCCGCAGCACAGTTGAGCTAATGACAACATGGTCGTGTACCTCCTGTAAGCTTGCAAGACTTGTTAACATTTTATTAATGTTCCTCTTCTTTTCTTTTTTTCTCTTCCTCTTTATTATTACAAAATACTTTACGTTACGATAATAAACATACCACGTAAAGTCACATACTATAAGTAATAATAATAATAGCAATAACAATAATAAGAAACAATCATAACCATGCATGAAACATCATCATAAATAAGCCCCATTCAACCCTTGGTCAAAACCCTAAAAGCACAGACTCCCAAAAATTCTGTAAAAATTTCTAAGTGCTTAGGCGCTTTGACACTATTCAGGCGCATGAGCCCTGTTTGGGCATTCCATCACTATATAGGCGCATCAGTCAACCTTAAACATTTTATCACTTAGGCGCATGAACTATTCGGGTGCATGGGCACTATTCGGGCGTATGAACACTTAGGCGCATGAGCCACTTGGGCGCATGGGCACTATTGGGGCACATGGCCCTACACAGTCGTCCGACTAACATTTCCAGATGCATGGACCACTCTTCAGGCGCATGGGATATACTTCAACATTTCTAAAGAAATATTAGGTGTATGGGCTACTGTTCAGGCGTATGGATTACACTTAAATCTTTCTAAGGCATTTTCAGGCGCATGAGCCTTATCTAGGCGCATGGCCATCCTGTGTAACATGTTCCCGGTATGTTTTCAAACCTAATCATCAAACCCATCTGTTCTAAGCGTAACATGGCTATTCTAAAAGGAATAACCTATAAGCATTCAAGAATTAACATCCAACATGCACCATACATACGAGTAAACATACATAAACTTTGAAAATCGTTTTAATACATTTTCAGCCCTAAAGATAGTTTAAAACAAGTAAAAACCGGGGTCTAGAACTCACCTGATGCAACTTGGGTGTTTTCTTCCTTTCTAACCCGCTTGCAAATGAGTTCAAACACCTAAAAACAACACCAAACACACACACCTGAGCACATAAGCAAGTAACCGGGATAAAACCCGTCATAAACACTTGAAAACCACGAATTCTTACCTTGAATTCGATTTCTTCTTCTCTTCTTTTCTTTAGCCGAGATTTCCTCTGCTCTCTCTCTCTCTAAAACCGAAAGAAAATGGTGATGTGAAGGGAGGGTGGGCGGCCATGCCCACCTTTACACAAACTTTTTCAAAGATTTGTCCTTTGGACACTTTTAGTCCTTCCATTTGAACTTTATTTCTTTTCTTTCATTTATTCTTCATGTCTTGTCTTTTTTAAAATAACCGGGCGTTAGAAGTCCACCCCCCTTATATATGTTTTGTCCCCGAAACCTGTTATTCCTCGAACAGATGAGGATAATGCTGCCTCATCTCCTCCTCAGTCTCCCATGTAGACTCGGATCTCTTCCTGTGCTTCCACTGTATGCGCACAAGAGGAACCACTTTATTTCTCAGCCTCTTCTCTTTATGATCGATGATTGCCACTGGATATAATTAAGCCTTTCGTCTACTTTGATATCCTCCAGTGGAACAATCATGTCTTCATCGGCTAAACACTTTCTCAGATGAGATACATGGAATGTCGGGTGAATCCCACTTAACTCATCCGGTAATTCCAACCTATAGGCCACCTCTCCTACTCGAGCAATGATTCGAAAAGGGCCTATATATCTTGGGCTCAACTTACCCCGCTTCCTGAATCGAATAATACCCTTCCAATGTGAGACCTTCAACATAACCTGGTCACCCACCTGGAACTTGATCGGTCTGCGTCGTCTATCGGCATACGACTTCTGCCTATCTTTAGCTGCCTTCATGAAGGCTTTAATCTTCTCAAGCTTCTCAGTTGTAGCCTCAATTACCTTGACGCCCCCAATTCCTTTTGACCAATATCACCCCAACAAATGGATGTTCTGCATCTTCTACCGTATTGCATCTCATATGGTGGCATACCAATGCTGGCATGATAGTTGTTGTTGTACGAGAATTCAGCTAACGGTAAGTGGTAATCCCAACTTCCCTCAAAATCTATCACACATGCCTGAAGCATGTCTTTCAATGTCTGAATGGTCCTTTCTGACTGACTATCAGTTTGGGGATGATATGTCGTGCTAATATGTAACCTTGCCCCCATGGCGTCGTGGAATTTCTTTCAAAATTTAGAGGTAAACCGGGTGTCATGATCAGACACAATGGACACCGGCACGCCATGATGAGTTACAATCTCCTTGATGAACAGGTCAGCCAACCTCGGATGAATATGTCTCGTGGATCGGTAGGAAGTGAGCACTTTTCGTCAGACGGTCGACAATCACCCATATGGCATCGTACCCTTTCGGAGTACGTGGCAACTTCGTTATGAAATCCATGGTGATGTGCTCCCACTTCCATTCCGGTATATCCAAAGGTTGGATCTTCCCATACAGCTTCTGATGTTCCGCCTTCACTTGCAAACAAGTAAGGCACTTACTCACATACTCCACCACGTCACGTTTCATACCCGGCCACCAATAATCTTTCTTCATATCTTGATACATCTTTGTGGCACCAGGATGAATGGAGTATCGAGTCTTGTGAGCTTCATCCAAAATCCTCACACGTAGATCCCCGAAACGAGGAATCCACACCCATCCAAATCGAATTTAACACCAAGTGTGTTTTCAGTAATTCCCCAACCAGACCTCTTATTCTTTCAGAGTTTAGATGATCTTCTTTTAATGCCTCATCTTGAAACTCCTTGACTTGCGTCATTACATCAGAGGTCATGATCAGTTGGTATGCTTTCACCTGAATCGGCTCGGGCCTCTCCTTCCGGCTAAGAGCATCAGCCACCACGTTGGCTTTGCCCGGATGGTAATGGATCTCACAATCATAATCCTTTATAAGCTCCAACCATCGCCTCTGCCTCATGTTTAGATCCTTCTACTCGAAGAAGTACTTCAAGCTCTTATGGTTAGTGAAAATGATGCACTTCGTCCCGTACAGATAGTGCCTCTAAATCTTTAATGCAAAGACCACGGCTGCTAGCTCCAAGTCATGAGTAGGGTAGTTGACCTCAAGAACTTTCAACTGTCAGGATGCTTAGGCTATAACCTTCCCACTCTGCATTAATACACACCCCAACCCCGAGTAAGAAGCATCTGAATATACCACCAAATCCTTGCTTCCGTCGGGTAATAACAAGACAGGAGCTTGAGTCAACCTCGCCTTTAACTTTTCGAACGCCTGTTCTTGGGCTTGACCCCATATAAACTTTACATCCTTTTGGGTCAACTTGGTCAGTGGAGAAGCGATCTTGGAAAAGTCCTGAATGAACCTTCGATAATACCCCACCAACCCTAAGAAACTACGAATCTTGGATGGCGTCTTTGGAGACTTCCATTGCATCACAGCCTCCACCTTTGCAGGGTCTACCATAATCCCCTCAGGATTTATCACGTGACCTAAGAATTGAACTTCGCGTAACCAGAACGCGCACTTGGAGAATTTGGCATACAACTTCTCCCTTCTTAAGGTCTCTAACACCTCCCGAATGTGATCGGCATGCTCCTCCTCGCTCTTCGAATAAATCAAGATATCATCAATAAACACAATCACTGATTTATCTAACATTGGCCGACACACTCGATTCATCAAGTCCATAAAAGCAGCTGGCGCATTGGTCAGACCAAATGACATAACAAGGAATTTATAGTGATCGTAGCGCGTGCGAAAAGCTGTTTTAGGGATATCCTGCTCCTTTACCTTCAGCTGATGGTAACCAGATCGGAGATCTATCCTTGAAAACCAACTGACACCTTGGAGCTAATCAAACAAATCATCAATCCTCGGTAAGGGGTATCGGTTCTTTACTGTCAGCTTGTTCAGCTCACGGTAGTCGATACACATCCTCATGCTACCGTCTTTCTTCTTCACAAGCAGGACCGGAGCACCCCAGGGAGAGATACTCAGTCTAATGAACCCCTTATCGAGCAGCTCTTGCAACTTCTCCAACAGCTCTCTTTTTTCTGTCGGAGCTAACCGATACAGTGCTTTGGCAACGGGTTGAGCACTGGGTATCAAATCAATTTGGAACTCAAACTCGCGATCCGGTGGCATGCCGGGTAAGTCTTCTGGGAATACGTCCGGAAAGTCGCACACCACTGGTACTTCGGATAATTGCGGTACCGACGCATCCACATCTTTTACGTAGGCCAATAGGCATTACATCCACGTCTTATGCACTTCCCCGCCACCTCCATCGAAATCATCTTCGGGATCGTAGTAACACGATCTCCATGAATTGTAACCAAACTCTTATCGGGCGCAACTAATCGAATCATCTTCTTGCGACACACGATGTTTGCTTCATAGGTTGCTAACCAGTCCATCCCTAGTACTATATCAAATCCACCTAGGGGTATCACGTGTAACCTAGCAGCAAACCTATGACCTTCTAGTTCTATGGCACAGTCCTCTATCACATCAGTAATTCTAGTGAACTTACCAATAGCAGTTTCTACATCGAATGGTGTACTGACCTTTCTACTACTAATAAGCAACTTAGCACAGAAAGTAGTGGAAATAAAACTCCTGCTAGCACCGAAATCAAACAATACATCTGCACAAGTTTGGTTTACTAGAAACATACCTGACACAACATCGAGATCAGCCATGGCTTCCTCCCGAGTCATAGTGTAAGCTCTAGCACTTGCCCTCTGCCCTCCTTCCTCCGGCTTCTTCTTCTCTGCTCCAGAGCTCTCCGCCCTCGGCTTTTTACAGTCTCTGGCGATGTGGCCAGGCTCACCACACCTGAAGCATACGTTCATCCCCATTCTACACTCACCAGTATACTCCCTTCCACATTTGTCACACCTCCTCGGCCCTGATCTTGACGACACTCCATGGTCATTCAGCATCACCTTCTTGTCGTTTGAAGTAAAACTACCACGTCCAAATCTCTTCCCACTCCTGTTCCTTCCATCCCCACTCGTCTTCTTCACCTCAGCCACCACCACCTCGCGGTCATCATATAATCTACCAGCCAAATCAACCGCCGACCTGAAAGTGCTCGGTCGGGCGGCGATCATATGCCTATGGATATCCGCCTGCAACCCCTGGATGTATCTTTTAATCTTTCGCGACAGTGGTGTCACTTGATCGGGCACCAGCCACGCCATTTCATTAAATTTAGTGGTGTACTGCTGGTGTGTCATCGTTCCCGCCTCCAGCTGCAAGAAATCTCTTTCTACCTTGTCCATCTCTCTGTGAGGATAGAATTCCTCAATCACTAACTTCTTAAGCTTAGGACATCTCATTCTCCCAATGGCCCTACTACCCTCGGCTTGGACAATGTTGTCCCACCAGCACAAAGCCGAGTCCACAAAAGAGTAGGTAGCGAATTTCACCTTCTGATCTTCACGGCACTCACCAATATCGAGGACAGCCTCCATTTCCCTCACCCACCGGTGAGCAGCTATAGTAATGTCATTTCCATTGAAAGTAGGGGGCTTGCACCTCATAAACGCCCCATAGTTACAGCATCGGGTCGCTTCCGGCGTAGGCTCTTCTTCTTCCTCCTCCTCATCATTAGAGAGAACCATTTCCGGTTCTGGTTGTTCCCGTCCTGCCGAGGACCTATTTCTTTCCTTTCTTTCCCCTTCCCTTACTACCTTGATCATTTCGGTCACCACAGATGGTAGAATCGTCTGCATGACCTGGTGAACCTCTTCCACCACAGCCTCCTTTACTGAGGCTCTCAGATTGGCACTCTCATCGCCACCCTTCGGATGAGGGGTCTCTGGTTCTTCATGAACCACTTTCTCGACTCTGGGTCTCCCTCTCTTGGATCATGGAGCAGCACCATGACCTCCACCACGAGAGGCTTTTGAAGATCTACCGCCAGCCATACTCTCAAAGCACACTATAAGATCCAAACACTAACATGGTCATTCAAGGTAACACTCAGTTTATGTCAAGTATAATAAGTCCCTAATTACAGTGGCCAGTTGTGATTAGCCACTTACTTTACTCTTCGTACCCCAAGCATCTCCTATCCTGACTTAATTAGTATCTAAATCAACTAAGAACACAAAATCAAATAGCATGCGCACATAATACCGGTTAACATTAAGAAAAGACATACCTAATGGCACGTAGCTACTCGGTCTGACATCCCTCCATTGGTCCCATTTTCAGTTTAAGTTTAGGTTTTAAAAGTTTATTTAACCCAATTCTCTTAAACTTTGGCTCTAATACCAACTTGTAAGGCCCCATTCTCGGAAACCTCACAGTTGGTCAATCACAGCAGTGAAAACATTAAACATTATAGTTATACAAACTTAAGCAGCGAAAATAATTTATCAAAAACCATTCATTTCATTAAAATCACTGTTGTTAAGCAATACATCGTCATAAACAGTTTACAAAAAAAGCATTGTTTTACTCCATTACAAAACAACAGCAACATAGAATATGAATGGATGTCAGTCTTTTCCTGCCGAGTAGCTTCACCCTCATGCCATCCTCAGCAATAATTACCTGACAACTGAATATGTATAAAAGTTAGCGTTGCTGAGTGGGCTCTAGTTTTTATAAGTAATAAAATACTTTCTATATGTTGTATATGAAAATACTCTTTTCTGTAAAATACAACTCTGTACTGTGTATGCAAGCATGCATTAACTATATGAACAGATAATGTTCGTCCTCTTTCTTGTATGCCTTGTATGTTCTGTAAACTTTTATCTTTATCTTTCACTTTCTGTATGGACCAATGAGCAATACCCCAACTGTATGCGATAGAAAATGGGTGACGGGCCATCTATATCCCTCGAAAAGGTCAACTATATCCCTTGAAAGGGTCAACTATATCCCTTAAAAGGGTCAACTATATCCCTCGAAAGGGTTCTGTGTACTGTGTACAAGGCCGACCCAATCACCCAGGGCACGCTACAAAGGTCCTGCTAATCTTAATTGAAAAGCCCTGTGTGCATAATAGGATAGCTAACCCGCAGCACAGTTGAGCAAACGACAACATGGTCGTGTACCTCCTGTAAGCTTGCAAGACTTGTTAACATTTTATTAATGTTCCTCTTCTTTTCTTTATTGCTCTTCCTCTTTATTATTACAAAATACTTTACGTTACAATAATAAACATACCACGTAAAGTCACATACTATAAGTAATAATAATAATAGCAATAACAATAATAAGGAACAATCATAACCATGCATGAAACATCATCATAAATAAGCCCCAGTCAACCCTTGGTCAAAACCCTAAAAACACACACTCCCAAAAATTCTGTAAAAATTTCTAAGTGCTTAGGCACTTTGACACTATTCAGGCGCATGAGCCCTGTTTGGGCGTTCCATCACTTTATAGGCGCATCAGCCAACCTTAATCATTTTATCACTTAGGCGCATGAACTATTCAGGCGCATGGGCACTATTCGGGCGTATGAACACTTAGGCGCATGAGCCACTTGGGCGCATAAGCACTATTGGGGCGCATGGCCCTACAAAGTCGTCCGACTAACATTTCCAGATACATGGACCACTGTTCAGGCGCATGGGATATACTTAAATATTTCTAAGGCAATCTTAGGCATATGGGCTACTATTCAGGCGCATGGATTACACTTAAATCTTTCTAAGGCATTATCAGGCGCATGAGCCTTATCTAGGTGCATGGACCTCCTGTGTAACATGTTCCTGGTATGTTTTCAAACCTAATCATCAAACCCATCTGCTCTAAGCTTAACATGGCTATTCTAATAGGAATAACCTATAAGCATTCAAGAATTAACATCCAACATGCACCATACATACGGGTAAACATACATAAACTTTGAAAATCATTTTAATATATTTTCAGCCCCAAAGATAGTTTAGAACAAGTAAAAACCGGGGTCTAGAACTCACCTGATGCAACTTGGGTGTTTTCTTCCTTTCTAACCCGCTTGCAAATGAGTTCAAACACCTAAAAACAACACCAAACACACACACCTGAGCACATAAGCAAGTAACCGGGATAAAACCCGTCATAAACACTTGAAAACCACGAATTCTTACCTTGAATTCGATTTCTTCTTCTCTTCTTTTCTTCAGCCGAGAGTTCCTCTGCTCTCTCTCTCTAAACCGAAAGAAAATGGTGATGTGAAGGGAGGGTGGGCGGCCATGCCCACCTTTACACCAACTTTTTCAAAGATTTGTTCTTTTGGACACTTTTAGTGCTTCCACTTGGACTTTATTGCTTTTCTTTCATTTATTCTTCATGCCTTGTCTTTTTTTTTAAAATAATCGGGTGTTACATTTATTTATTCAACCCGTCTAGTACATGGATTTACTAAAGCTAGTATATATATACATACCGATTGTAAATCTGGAAAAAGTTTAAAAAAAGGAAAAAGATATTATATGAAAGAGGCCAATGGAAGAGTGACATATGACAGTTGGTCGATAGGGGCGAAGCTTTGTTAGGGGCCGAGGGGGCTGCCCTCTTTTTTTCCACTCATAATTAAAAATTAATATGTATTTCATTTAGAAATTTTATACATATTAAGTCCGGTTATCCTGATTTGGGTTTCGAGACTTTCGCCCCCTGTACAATTGTTAAAGCTCCCTTCCTATATATCATATCTAACCTGGTAAATTGAATAGAAATTAAAAGTTTTCATCTAAATTATTCTCCAAAATAAAAATAGGGATTCGTTTCCCATCCCTCATATTGACGACATACTATTTATTGATCAAGATTGTAAAGGTGACTGTAAATAAAAAAAAAGATAAAAAATAATTGAAAAATACTCAAAATGTATAGAGATACATACAAAAATGAAATGCACAAGATCTTTTTAAGATATAGAAAACAAGAGATAAATATAACTTTTATTTAAGTTATAGGAATCAAAATAAATGATCTGGTGTGAATGCTTTAAGGTTGTGATACACGATTTGGTTTGAATTAATAAAATGTGTTTTAATTTAAATAAGTAAAAGATATAAAGCTAAATGCTTTTCAATTCTAGACTTGGCTAACTTTTTATTAAAAAATGACCAACTCTATTCTTTGGTAAAGATTCGTCAAACGGTCAAAGTCGACGAATTAGGTCCTCCAAAAGCATTGTTGAAAAATGATAAAGTTTACCAACAATGTTTATTTAATATAAAAAGCTAACTAAGCGGAACCTAATTCAATCTATTCCGTCACTTTTAAACACATACAATAGGTTAATTTTTATATATGAGAAGGTAAAAATGTAAACATTTAAAAAACCATTAATTGTGAATTTAATATCTCTCTGCATCTAGATCATAATTATTTATTTACTAACTTTAGTGAACTCGTATATTACATAGGTTGAATAAAAAAATATTAAATATAATATAATTTTATTAATTATTAATAATATGTGATTTAAATATATATAAGTAAGTACTATAAGTAATAAAATAATGATATCAACTTTTTAAAAAATTGTTTTTGTACATTCTTTGTTTTTTTATAAAAACAAATCAAACATTTCGTTTTCAAAACAAAATATATTAAAAAAATATCATTTTTAAAATATTTCATGTTTTTAAAAAAAGTGTGATGTACGTTCTAGAAAATTTTCTTTTTATAAAAATTTGTTTCTCTAGAAATAAACAATATTAAAAAGATCTATTTTTTAATCTTTTTTCAAAATAGCTTATAATCAAAAATAAAATTGAATACTATAATTAATAAATAATTAAGTTATTAATAGGAGAGAAAAGCGAGAAATATTTGTTAAAAGTGAATGTGGTATTATCATTTGACATCTATAGTTACCATTTTATGTCATGTGAAATCTTTAGTTACCCTTTTATTATAATAAAAAGATTTAGACAATTAAATTTAATTTTGTTTGTCTTAATTAGTTTGATAATATATATAATATATATATATATATATATATATATATATATATATATATATATATATATGGGAGGGATCAAATGAGAACTAACTTTTTTATAAGAACTCTAAAAACCAATCTCAACCACTAGTTCTGAATGACAAATTGTAATGAACAAAAATATATTTAAAAAATTATAAATAAAAAAATAACATAAAAATAAAAAATAAAACACACAAAAATGTTCCTCTATTTTCCCTCTTTTATAAAAAAAATTAAAAAAATTGTAAAAACTAAAAAAAATATCTGGTTTTCTAACAAAATTCGTTTTACACATGTGTAATATCGGATTTACACATGTGTAAATCCAGTACTACACATGTGTATAACTAAATTACACATATGGAAACAACGGATGTACGATTTTTTTAGAAAAGTATATCAATATGGTAGGCGTTGGAAAGATAAAAAAAGACTGAATTTTATGGTGGATTTTTTTGAAAAAATAATGTCGTGAAAAAAAGTTATGAATTGTAACACCCGGTTATTTTTAAAAGTCAAGATATAAAGAATAAAGAAAAAAAGGCAATTAGGTCCAAGTGGAGGGACCAAAAGTGTAAAAAGGACAAAAATCTTTGAAAAGTTGGTGTAAAGGTGGGCATGGTCGCCCACCCTCACTTCACATCAACGTCTTCTTCGGCTTTAGAGAGAGAAAGACAAGAGGAGAGCAGAAACTCTCAGCTTGTAGAAGAAGAAGAAGAAGTGAACGAATTCAAGGTAAGAATTCGTGGTTTTTATGAGTTTATGACGGGTTTTATCCCGGTTATGTGTTTATGTGCTTATGGGTTGTGTTTGTGCTCATGTGTGTGTGTTTTTGGATGTTGTTTCTAGGTGTTTTGAACTTATAGCAAGCGGGTAAAAAGGAAGAAAACACTCAAGTTGCACCAGGTGAGTTCTAGACCCCGGTTTTTACTTGTTTTCAAACATCTTTGGGGCTAAAAATGTATCTAAATGATTTTCCAATGTTTGAGTATGTATGCCCGTATGTATTGTGCATGATTGAATGTGATTCTTGAATGCTCATAGGTTGTTCATGTTTAGAATAGTCACATTAAGCTTTGAACATATAGATTTGATGATTGGGTTGAAAACATATCGGAAACATGTGAACAGAAAGTCCATGCGCCTAGATAAGGCTATTGTGCTTGAAAATGCCTTAGAACGAAATAAGTGTAATCCATGCGCCTAAACAGTAGCCCATGCGCCTAAGATTACCTTAGAAATGTTTAAGTACAATCCATGCGCCTGAACAGTGGCCCATGCGCCTAGAAATGTTGGCCGGACAACTAAGTGTAGGGCCATGCGCCTTAATAGTGCCCATGCGCCCTAGTAGTACCCATGCGCCCAAGTGGCTCATGCGCCTAAGTGCCCATGTGTCCGAATTACCCATGCGTCTAAGTGTTCATACGCGCAAATAGTACCCATGCACCTGAATAATTCATGCGCCTAAGTGATAAAATGATAAGTGTTGGCTGATGCGCCTGCATAGTGGTAAAACGCCCAAACATGGCTCATTCGCCTAACACTTAGAAAATTTTACAGAGTTTTCTAGGAGTCTGTGCTTTAAGGTTTTGACCAGAGTAGACTAGGGCTTATTAATGATGATGTTCCATGCATGATATGATTACATGATGTTCCTTATTATTATTATTGATTATTATTATTATACTTATAGTATGTGACTTTACGTGGCATGTTATTATCGTAACGTAAAGTATCTAGTAATAATAAAGCGAAAGAGCAATAAAGAAAAGAAGAGGAACCCTAATAAAATGTTAACAAGTCTTGCAAGCTCATAGGAGGGACACGACCGTGTTGTCGTTAGCTCAACTGTGTTGCGGGTTAGCTACCCTATTGTGCACACAGGGCTAATCAATTGAGATTGGCAGGACCCTTGTAGCGTACCCTGGGTGATTGGGTCGGCCTTGTACACAGTACACAGAACCCTTTCGGGGGATACAGTTGACCCTTTCGAGGGATATAGATGGCCCATCACCTGTTTTCCATCACGCACATAGTTGGGGTATTGCTCATTGGTCCACATAGACAGTGAAAGATAAATATAAAAGAATACCAAGTAACAAGGCATACAGTAATGAGAACGAACAATAATTGTTCATATAGTTGATGCGTGCTCGCATATACAGTACAGAGTTGTATTTTACAGAAAAGAGTATTTTCGTATACAGCATATAGAAAGTATTTTATTACTTATAAAACTAGAGCTCACTCAGCAACACTGACTTTTATACATTTTCAGTTGGCAGGTAATTATTGCTGAGGATGGCACGAGGGTGAAGCTACTCGGCAGGAAAAGACTGACATCCATTCGTAGTTTGTGTTGTTGTTGTTTTGTAATGCATATAAACAAGTCTTTTGTAAATAGTGAATGATGATGTATTGCTTAACAACAATGTTTTAAATGAAGTGAATGGCTTTTGATAAATTATTTCCGCTGCTTAAGCTTGTTTAATTGTAATGTTCAATGTTTTAATTGCTATGATTGACCAACTGTGAGATTTTCAGAAACGGGGCCTTACACGTTGGTATCAGAGCCAAAGTTTAAGAGAATTGGGTTAAATGAACTTTTAAAACCTAAACTTAAACTGAAATGGGACAAATGGAGGGATGTCATCCGAGTAGCTACGTGCCATCAGGTATGTCTTTCTTAATGTTAACTGGTATTATGTGCACATGTATTTGATTATGTGCTCTTAGTAGATTTAGATACTGATTAAGTCATGATAGGAGATGCTTGGGGTATGAAGAGTAAAGTAAGTGGCTAATCACAACTGGCCACTGTAACTAGGGACTTACTATACTTGACATAAACTGAGTATTACCTTGAATGATCGTGTTAGTATTTGAATCTTATAGTGTGCTTATAGAGGATGGCTGGCGGTAGATCTTCAAAAGCCTCTCATGGTGGAGGTCACGGTGCTGCTCCGTGACCCAAGAGAGGGAGACCCAGAGTCGAGAAAGTGGTTCATGAAGAACCAGAGACCCCTCATCCGGAGGGTGGCGACGAGAGCGCCAATCTGAGAGCCTCAATAAAGGAGGCTGTGGTGGAAGAGGTTCACCAGGTCATGCAAACGATTCTACCGTCTGTGGTGACCGAAGTGATCAAGGTCGTAAGGGATGGGGAAAGAAAGGAAAGGAATAGGTCCTCGGGAGAACGAGAACAACCAGAGCCAGAAACGGTTTCTTGATGATGAGAACGAGGAAGAAGAGAGCCTGCGCTGGAGGTGACCCGAGGCTGCAACTATAGGGCGTTTATGAGATGCAAGCCCCCTACTTTCGATGGGAATGGCACTGCTGCAGCTGCTCACCGGTGGGTGAGGGAAATGGAGGTTGTCCTCGATATCAGTGAGTGCCGTGAAGATCAGAAGGTGAAATTTGCTACCCACTCTCTTGTGGACTCGGCTTTATGCTGGTGGGACAACATTGTCCAAGCCGAGGGTAGCAGGGCCATTGGGAGGATGAGATGGCCTGAACTGAAGAAGTTAGTGATTGAGGAATTCTATCCTCACAGAGAGATGGATAAGGTGGAAAGGGAGTTCCTGCAGCTGGAGGCGGGAACAATGACACACCAACAGTACACCACTAAATTCAATGAAATGGCGCGGCTGGTGCCCGATCAAGTGACACCACTGTCACGAAAGATTAAGAGATACATCCAAGGGCTGCCAGTGGATATCTGTAGGCATATGATCGTTGCCCAGCTGAGCACTTTTAGGTCGGCGGTTGATCTGGCTGGTAGATTATATGATGAGCGCGAGGTGGTGGTGGTGGCTGAGGTGAAGAAAAAGAGTGGGGATGGAAGGAACTGGAATGGGAAACGGTTTGGACGTGGTGGAGCCGCCCCAAACAATAAGGTGGCGAAGGTAGGTGACCGATGTGTGGTCACAGCTGGTGTAGGGAGGAAGAAATGTGGCAAATATGGAAAGGAGCATGCTGGAGAGTGTAGGATGGGAATGAACGTATGCTTCAGGTGTGGTCAGCCTGGCCACATTGCCAGAGACTGTAAGAAGCCGAGGGCAGAGAGCTCGGAAGCGGGGAATAAGAAGCCGGAAGAAGGAGGGCAGAGGGCAAGTGCTAGAGCTTACACTATGACCCGGGAGGAAGCCAGAGCTGATCCCGATATTGTGTCAGGTATGTTTTTGGTAAACCAAACTTGTGCCTCTATATTGTTTGATTCTGGTGCTAGTAGGAGTTTTATTTCTACTACTTTCTATGCCAAGTTTCCTGTTATTAGTAGAAAGGTCAGTGCACCATTTGATGTAGAAACTGCTATTGGTAAGTCCACTAGAATTACTGATGTGATAGAGGACTATGCCATAGAACTAGAAGGTCATAGGTTTGCTGCAGGTTACATGTGATACCCCTAGGTGGATTTGATGTAGTACTAGGGATGGACTGGTTAGCAACCTATGAAGCAAACATCGTATGTCACAAGAAGATGATTCGATTAGTTGCGTCCGATGGGAGTTTGGTTACGATTTATGGAGATCGCGTCATGACGATTCCAAAAGTGATTTCGATGGCGGTGGCGGGAAAGTGCATGAGGCGTGGATGTAGTGCCTACTTGGCCTACGTAAAGGATGTGGACACGCCAACACCGCAACTATCTGATATACCAGTTGTGTGTGACTTTCCGGACGTATTCCAAGAAGACTTACCCGGCGTGCCACCGGAACGCGAGATTGAGTTCCAAATTGACTTGATACCCAGTGCTCAACCCATGCCAAGGCACCGTATCGATTAGCTCCCATAGAAATGAAAGAACTAATGGAACAGTTGCAAGAGCTGCTCGATAAGGAGTTCATTAGACCGAGTATCTCTCCCTGGGGTGCTCCGGTCCTGTTTGTGAAGAAGAAAGACGGTAGTATGAGGATGTGCATCGATTACCGTGAGCTTAACAAGTTGACAGTGAAGAACCGATACCCCCTACCAAGAATTGATGATCTGTTTGACCAGCTCCAAGGTGCCAGTTGGTTTTCGAGTATAGATCTTCGATTTGGTTACCATCAGATGAAGGTGAAGGAGCAGGATATCCCTAAAGCAGCTTTTCACACGTGCTACGGTCACTACGAGTTTCTTGTCATGTCCTTTGGTCTGACCAATGCGCCAGCTGCTTTTATGGATCTGATGAACCGTGTGTGTCGGCCTATGTTGGATAAATCAGTGATTGTGTTCATTGATGATATCCTGATTTATTCAAAGAGTGAGACTGAGCATGTCGGCCACATTGGGAGGTTCTAGAGACGTTAAGAAAGGAGAAGTTGTATGCAAAATTCTCCAAGTACGCATTTTGGTTGCATGAAGTTCAGTTCATGGGTCATCTGGTGAATCCTGACGGGATTATGGTGGATCTAGCTAAGGTAGAGGCAGTGATGAAATGGAAGTCTCCAAGACGCCATCCGAGATTCGTAGTTTCTTGGGTTTGGCGGGCTACTACAGAAGATTCATCCAATACTTTTCCAAGATCGCTTCTCCACTGACCAAGTTGACCTGAAAGGATGTAAAGTTTACGTGGGATCAAGCTCAAGAATAGGCTTTCGAGGAGTTAAAGGTAAGGTTGACTCAAGCTCTTGTCTTGTCATTACCCGAAGGAAGCGAGGATTTGGTGGTATATTCAGATGCTTCCTACTCGGGGTTGGGGTGTGTATTAATGCAAAGAGGGAAGGTTATAGCCTATGCATCCCGACAGTTGAAAGTTCATGAGGTCAACTACCCTACTTATGACTTGGAACTAGCGGTCGTGGTCTTTGCATTAAAGATTTGGAGGCACTATCTGTATGGAACGAAGTGCACCATCTTCACCGACCACAAGAGCTTAAAATACTTCTTGAGCAGAAGGACCTGAATATGAGGCAGCGGCGATGGTTGGAGCTTATAAAGGATTATGATTGTGAGATCCATTACCATCCGGGCAAAGCTAACGTGGTGGCTGATGCTTAGCCGGAAGAAGAGGCCCGAGCCTATTCGGATGAAAGCATACCAACTAATCATGACCACTGATGTAATGAAGCAAGTCAAGGAGTTTCAGGATGAGGCGCTGAAAGAAGATCATCTAAACTCTGAAAGAATAGGAGGTCTGGTTGGGAAATTGGGTGAAAACACACTCGGTGTTAGAACCCGATTCGGTCGTGTGTGGATCCCTCGTTTTGGGGATCTACGGGTAAAGATTATGGACGAAGCTCACAAGACCCGATACTCTATCCATTCCAGTGCCACAAAGATGTACCAAGACATGAAGAAGGATTATTGGTGGCGGGTATGAAGCGTGATGTGGTGGAGTATGTGAGCAAGTGCCTTACTTGTTTGCAAGTGAAGGCGGAACATCAAAAGCCGTATGGGAAGATCCAACCTTTGGATATACTAGAATGGAAGTGGGAGCACATCACCATGGATTTCATTACAAAGCTACCACGTACTCCGAAGAGGTACGATGCCATATGGGTGATTGTTGACCGCTTGACGAAGAGTGCTCACTTCCTACCGATCCATGAGACATATTCATCCGAGAGGTTGGCTGACTTGTTCATCAAGGAGATTGTAACTCGTCATGGTGTACCGGTGTCCATTGTGTCTGATCGTGACACCCGGTTTACGTCTAAATTCTGGAAGAAATTCCACGACGCCATGGGGACGAGATTACATATTAGCACGACTTATCATCCCCAAACTGATGGTCAGTCTAAGAGGACCATTCAGACATTGGAGGACATGCTTCGGGCATGTGTAATCGATTTTGGTGGAAGTTGGGACGATCACTTACCATTAGCCGAATTCTCATACAACAACAGCTATCATGCTAGCATTGGTATGCCACCATATGAGATGCTATACGGTAGGAGGTGCAGAACACCCGTTTGTTGGGGTGACCTTGGTCAGAAAGAGTTGGGAAGCGTCGAGGTAATCGAGGCTACGACTGAGAAGCTTGAGAGGATCAAAGCCTTCATGAAGGCAGCCAAAGAAAGATAGAAGTCGTATGCCGATAAACGACGTAAACCAATTGAGTTCTAGGTGGGTGACCGGGTTATGTTGAAGGTCTCACCTTGGAAGGGTATTATCAGATTCAGGAAGGGGGCAAGTTGAGCCCAAGATATATAGGCCATTTCCGAATCATTGCTCGAGTAGGAGAGGTGGCCTATAGATTGGAGTTGCCAGATGAGTTAAGTGAAATTCACCCGACATTCCATGTATCTCATTTGAGAAAGTGCTTAGCTAATGAAGACATGATTGTTCCATTGGAGGATATTGAAGTTGATGAAAGGCTCAATTATGTGGAGCAACCAGTGACAATCATCAATCGTAAAGAGAAGGGGCTGAGAAATAAAGTGGTTCCTCTTATGCGTGTACAGTGGAGGCACAGGAAGGGATCCGAGTCTACATGGGAGACTGAGGAGGAGATGAGACAGCATTATCCTCGTCTGTTTGAGGAATAACAGGTTTCGGGGACGAAACCTATATAAGGGGGGTGGAGTTGTAACACCTGGTTATTTTTAAAAGTCAAGATATAAAGAATAAAAGAAAGAATGGCAATTAGGTCCAAGTGGAGGGACCAAAAGTGTAAAAAGGACAAAAATCTTTGAAAAGTTGGTGTAAAGGTGGGCATGGCCGCCCACCCTCACTTCACATCAACATCTTCTTCGGCTTTAGAGAGAGAAAGACAAGAGGAGAGCAGAAACTCTCGGCTTGTAGAAGAAGAAGAAGTGAATGAATTCAAGGTAAGAATTCGTGGTTTTTATGAGTTTATGACGGGTTTTATCCCGGTTATGTGTTTATGTACTTATGGGTTGTGTTTGTGCTCGTGTGTGTGTGTTTTTGGATGATGTTTCTAGGTGTTTTGAACTCATAGCAAGCGGGTAAAAAGGAAGAAAACACCCAAGTTGCACGAGGTGAGTTCTAGACCCCGGTTTTTACTTGTTTTCAAACATCTTTGGGGCTAAAAATGTATCTAAATGATTTCCAATGTTTGAGTATGTATGCCGTATGTATTGTGCGTGATTGAATGTGATTCTTGAATGCTCATAGGTGTTCATGTTTAGAATAGTCACATTAAGCTTGAACAGATAGATTGATGATTGGGTTGAAAAACAACTAGAAACATGTTGAACAGAAGGTCCATGCGCCTAGATAAGGCTCATGCGCTTGAAAATGCCTTAGAACGAATTAAGTGTAATCCATGCGCCTAAACAGTAGCCCATGCGCCTAAGATTACCTTAGAAATGTTTAAGTACAACCCATGCACCTGAACAGTGGCCCATGCGCCTAGAAATGTTGGCCGGACG
Organism: Flaveria trinervia; assembly: GCA_025506515.1. NCBI lineage: Eukaryota > Viridiplantae > Streptophyta > Magnoliopsida > Asterales > Asteraceae > Flaveria > Flaveria trinervia. The sequence goes on along the minus strand of CM046450.1, from coordinate 20,129,090 downwards.
ACTAAGTGTAGGGCCATGCGCCCTAATAGTGCCCATGCGCCCAAGTGGCTCATGCGCCTAAGTGCCCATGTGTCCGAATTACCCATGCGTCTAAGTGTTCATACGCGCAAATAGTACCCATGCGCCTGAATAATTCATGCGCCTAAGTGATAAAATGATAAGTGTTGGCTGATGCGCCTGCATAGTGGTAAAACGCCCAAACAGGGCTCATGCGCCTAACACTTAGAAAATTTTACAGGTTTTCTAGGAGTTTGTGCTTTAGGGTTTTGACCAGAGTTGACTAGGACTTATTAATGATGATGTTCCATGCATGATATGATTACATATGATGTTCCTTATTATTATTATTGATATTATTATTATTATTACTTATAGTATGTGACTTTACGTGGCATGTTATTATCGTAACGTAAAGTATCTAGTAATAATAAAGCGAAAGAGCAATAAAGAAAAGAAGAGGAACCCTAATAAAATGTTAACAAGTCTTGCAAGCTCATAGGAGGGACATGACATGCGTTTGTCGTTAGCTCAACTGTGCTGCGAGTTAGCTACCTATTGTGCACATAGGGCTAATCAATTGAGATTGGCAGGACCCTTGTAGCGTACCTGGGTGATTGGGTCGGCCATGTACACAGTACACAGAACCATTTCGGGGGATACAGTTGACCCTTTTGAGGGATATAGATAGCCCATCACCCGTTTTCCATCGCGCACATAGTTGGGGTATTACTCATTGGTCACATAGATAATGAAAGATAAATATAAAATAAGACCGAGTAACAATGCATACAGTATAAGACGAACAATAATTGTTGATATAGTTGATGCGTGCTCGCATATACAGTACAAAGTTTTATTTTACAGAAAAGAGTATTTTCGTATACAGCATATAGAAAGTATTTTATTACTTATAAAACTAGAGCTCACTCAGCAACGCTAACTTTTATACATTTTCAGTTGGCAAGTAATTATTGTTGAGGATGGTACGAGGGTGAAGCTACGGCAGGGAAAGACTGACATCCATTCGTACTCTGTGTTGATGTTGTTTTGTAATGCATATAAACAAGTCTTTTGTAAACAATCAATGATGATGTATTGCTTAACAACAGTATTTTAAATGAAGTGAATGGCTTTTGATAAATTATTTCCGCTGCTTAAGCTTGTTTAATGTAATGTTCAATGTTTTAATTGCTATGATTGACCAACTGTGAGGTTTCCGGGACGGGGCCTTACATGAATATTTTTAGAAAATGGGGGAGGAATGACATGTGATTGATTGCATATGATAAAAAATAAGTGACTGAGATTGGTTCCTAGAGTTCTCACAAAAAGGTGTTTCTAATTTGAACCCTCCCCTATATAGAAATACATACATACATACATATATATAGAGTAAATTACAAATTTTCTCCTTTAATTATGTCTAAAATTATGGTTCTCGTCCTTAAATTTTGATAATACACTAAGCATCCTTTATTTAAAAATTTATCACGTTTTATGTCATTCTACTAACTGAAGTTGACTTTTTCAGTTAGTTTTGTGTGAATGTACCATTTTACCCTTATCTCTTAAAGAATGAAATTTGTAATTTTTCTTAATCATTTACTATTTTATTTGTTTTTATTTTATTTTTGTATCTGTTTTAATCAATTTTTATTTTATAAACTTATCTGAAATATTACTACTTAAATATTTTTTATAAAATATAATTTTATCTATAGTTTTTTATTTATTATAAAATATAATATTTTTATTATATTTTATAAATATATATTTATTTTATATTTTATCAGAAATAAATAATTTATTTATTTTATCTATAGAACAAGATGGAGAGCTTTCAATATTTTTTTATGTTATAAATTTTAACTAGTAATCGATCTTGTTTCATCATCGTTTTTCTATTACCTTTTTGGTATAAGAATTTTCAACTATTTTAAATAGTTTGACTTATGATTTATATTAGAAAGCTATTAGAGATCGTATGATTTTAGTATATGAATTTTTTTATATTTTACTTGGTTATAATTATTCTAAATTGAGCTATATGTATGATTAAACATTGATAGATATATGGAGTATTTAAGTGTTTTTACTGAAAAATGTTCAATAAACTTAATGGTAAAACTAAACCAAAGCAAACCCTTAGTAATTGTGGTCCGGTTTTTTTTAATTTTAAGTGGTTTGGTTTTGATTTTTGTTGATAAAAAATTATTATTAATAGTTTAAATAAAACCATGAATAAAAGTACATTACCTTTTAGTATATTTTATTTTAAATCAAAGTAACACCCTATCACAAAATATTTATATTTAAAAACAAACCATTTGATTGAATACGAAAAAAATAAAAATTCATACCATAAACCAAAATCTTGCTTTCTCCAACCGGATTCAAGTATAAAACCTAAACCAAATAACTTGAAGCAATTAAAAAATCTTGTACCAAAAAAGTTCAAAATTTCGTTGTCTAATTTCTATTAGTTTTATTACAACGTAATAAACAATTGAACAAATAAAAAAATTTATAAGGAAATAAAAATCTATAAATAAAATTACATTTATAAAAAAATAAAACTAAATTATTGCTAATATTTATGATTATTTATTTAAACAAAAGGGTCTAAAAAAATAAAATTAAAGAAAATAAAATAAAATTAAATTAATTATAATAATAATATAATAATAATAATAATATAATAATAAAAGATTAATTATCATTTAAGGGTTAAGGGTAAAATAACCATTAAGAAAATAAGTTTATTAAATAAAAGTGGTTAGAAAAGTGAAAAAAAAAATTAGAGAGAAATAAAGTAAATAAAATAAAAACAAAAAGAAAAAAATAAAAGACGTGAAAATTACAAATTTCGGTCCTTTAGAGGGTAACGGTAAAATGGTCTTTTACAAAAAAAACTAATTGAAAATGTTAACTTCAGTTAGTAGGAAGAACATAAAGCGTGATAAATTTAAAAAAAAATAACGTTCAATGTAATTATAAAAGTTTAAGGACAAGATCTATAATTTTAAGTCTATTCATGTAAGGTCCCGTTCCCGGAGACCTCACAGCTGGTCAATCACAGCAGTTAAAACATTAAACATTATAATTATACAAACTTAAGCAGCGGAAATAATTTATCAAAAATCATTCATTTCATTTAAAACACTGTTGTTGAGCAATACATCATCGTTTAACTGATTACAAAAGAATTGTTTTACTGCATTACAAAACAACAACAACATAAAATACGAATGGATGTCAGTTTTTCCTTGCCGAGTGGCTTCACCCTTGTGCCATCCTCAGCAATAATTACCTGCCAACTGAAAATATATAAAAGTCAGCATTGCTGAGTGAGCTCTGATTATAAAAGTAATAAAATACTTTCTGTATGTTGTATAAGAAAATACTCTTCCTGTGAAATACAACTCTTTACTTTGTATGTGAGCATGCATTAACTATATGAACAAATACTATTCGTTCTCTTTATTGTATGCTTTGTTTACTTTGTATTTTTATCTTTATCTTTCACTTATCTTTATCTTTCACTATCTGTATGGACGAGTGAGCAATACCCTAAACTGTATGCGCGGTGAGAACTGGTGATGGGCCATTTATATCCCTCAAGAGGGTTGCTTACTGTATACAACGCTGATCCAATGACCTAGGGTAAGCTCCAAAGGTCCTGCCAATCTCAATTGACTGGCCTTGTGTGCATAATAGGATAGCTAAACCCGCACAGTTGAGCTAACGACAACACGGTCATGTACTCTTGTAAGCTTGCAAGACTTGTTAACATTTTATTAATGTTCCTCTTCTCTTCTGTATTGCTCTTTCTCTTTATTATTACAATATACTTTACGTTACGATAATAAACATACCACGTAAAGTCACACACTATAAGTAATAATAATAATAGCAATAATAATAATAAGGAACAATCATAAGACAATCATAAGCATGCATGAAACCCATCATTAATAAGCCCTAGTCAAACCTCGGTCAGAACCCTAAAAGCACAAACTCCCAAGAATTCTGTAATAAATTCTAAGTGTTAGGCGCTTAGACACTATTTGGGCGCATGAACCCCGTTTGGGCGTTTCTATCACTATATAGGTGCATCAGTCAATACTTAACTGCTTTAACACTTAGGCGCATGAACAATTCAGGCGCATAGGCACTATTCGAGCGTTTGAACACTTAGGCGTATGGGTCATTCGGACGCATGGACACTTAGGCTCATGGCCATTTGGGTGCATGGGCACTATTGGGGCGCACGGGCCTACACTTAGTCATCCAACTAATATTTCTAGCCGCATGGATTACTGTTCAGGCGCATGGGTTACACTTAAATTCTTCTAAGGTATTCCCAGGCACATGAGCCATATCTAGGCGCATGAACCTTCTGTATAACATGTTTTAAGGATGTTTTCGAACCCAAATCATCAAACCTTTCTGTTCTAAGCTTACCAGGGCTATTCTAAACATGAACAACCTATAAGCATTTAAGAATCATCATCCAACATGCATAATACATACGGGTATACATATATAAACTTTGTAAAATCATTTTAATACATTTTCAGCCCCAAAAAGATTTTAAAACAAGTAAAAACCGGGGTCTAGAACTCACCTGGTGCAACTTGGGTGTTCCTTCCTTCTAACCTGCTTGCAACAGAGTTCAAACACCTAAAAACCCCATCAACACACACACCCGAGCACATACACAAACACATAAGCACATAAACATATAACAGGGATAAAACCCGTCATAAATACTTAAAACCACGAATTCTTACCTTAAATTCGTTCTCTTCTTCTTCTTTATCTTCAACCCGAGAGTATGTGTTTCTACTATCTCTCTCTCTCTAATCCGATTTGCAAAAAAGGTGAAAAGTAGCATGGTGTGGGCGGCCATGTTACTTTTGTATCAACTTTTATCATTTTTATCATTTTGACATTTTTAAACCCATCCTTGGTTAATTGATGTTTTCTTTTTTTTTCTTTATCAGAATTACCGGGTGTTACAATTTAAAGGACAAAATTTATAATTTACTCATATATATATATCTTATATATATATTATATATTATATATATATTATATATATATATATATATATATATATATATATATATATATATATATTTAATGATGAAAATGTTAAGCTATAAATAAATTCATCATGACTAGGTAGGTATGAGTATTTATGGGTCAAATCCCAAATTAAAAATTAGACGTTACAAATAATGTTCAATAATAAATTTACTATTCTTCTAGATAATCCAATAAGTACTGGGAATTTATAAATTGTCATACTTTTAACATTATTCAATATAATTTGTTTGTTTAATCTTTACACTCAGCTCACGAAACGTTATTTTTAGTCCTCAGTTTTACTGTATATAGATTTATGTTGAAATTATTCGGATAATATGGGATCTGTTTTAAATATATTACATTTAATATATTACTATATTAGTGAAAATATAAGTACGTTAATGTTAGAATATCTTCTCAACATATCATTTCTTGTATTAAGTTAGTTAATCGTCAGACTATGGAATAACCATCATGTACTCGTATAGATAGTTATTCTATTTACACATAACGATTTAAATTAAGATTAAAGTCACCATGTTCAAGGTCTGTGAAAAAGACGAGATTTGAGCACGGATGACGAGAGGTCAGACTATAGCAAACTTCGAAAGGTCTGTGAAAAACATTTTGAATTTACATTAAACTGCCCATAAGTACAAACTATAAAACGACATATGTTTATATACTATTAAGGCTATTAAAAAAAATCAATCGAAGATACTATCTATGTTGAATTCAGATTTTTGTTTGATAAACTTTAGACATAAATAAATGCAATATGGGACATTAAGATTGACATTAGTTTTGAAATTGCTAAAAGTGCAGAGGAAGTCAATATTAATATAAAAAGTAAATGATCTTTATGAATTTAAAATGTCTTTAAACATATTGTTCTAGATTTTATTTGAATTTCAAGGTTTCGATTTAAAATTGTTCAGGATTTCTTTATCTCTATACATGTTAAATAAATAAAATATTAAATATAATAATTATAGAATATATTAGTAAACTCATGTGTTACTAAAGTTTTAAAATAATGTTAATATAATAAATTATTAATTATACAAATAATACTGTTCCGACAATTGCAATTGCTTAACTATAAAACAATTTAGTATTTAATATAATTATAAACCTTATAATTTATAAAATTTTAAATAAATTTAAAATATTAAATCACATATTCAACAGATGCAGTATGTTGTTTGATTATTATTTATGTCGGAATACATATAAAAATAAAGTAATTATGTCCTGGTGGTATTTTCATCATTCAAAAAATAAACGTTGGGGAAAAGAATTAAAATTAATATATTTGACACAGGTTAGTTTTTAATATAATTTAAATTAAAGCGTAAACGAAAATAATTACGTCACAATTGTGTATTTAAATATTATAAACATATTATTTTAAAAGTTATGGATAAAAATAAAATATGTTTAAAGGTATATAAATAATTACTTTAGAAATCTATGTATTACATGGGTTGAATAAATAAAATATTAAATAAAAAATTTTATTAATTATAAAATAATATTTTAAAATAAAATATAATTGAAATTTCATATGAGTAACGTTTATAAGTGATAATAATGATATTAATTTTTTAAACTTTATTTTGTATTTTTAAAACATAAATTCAACATTTTTTTCAAAACAAACCACTTTAAACATATCCTTTTCAAAAATTTCCTTACTATAGCTTCCAATTTTAATTATTTTTATTTTTAAAGTTTTGTAATTTTAAATTAAAATATTTCATATTAGAAAGGTTGATGTTTAAAAAAAGTCTTTTTATAAAAATTTATTTCTTTAAAATAATATTAATAAAAAGATTACTTGCTTAATTATTAAAGTACCTATTTTAATTAAAAAGAGTTAAAAACAAAAAAAAGTATAGTAATTAATGTAGTAATTAATATGACAGATAAACGAGAAAATTTTATAAGAATGAATATAGTTATAAAATGTGTCACCATTAGTTATCATTTATAATAAAAAAGTTAATAGTTGATATTATAAAATTATAAATGTTAAAAGCGATGTCAGTAATTGTTAGTATTATATCTTTATCATCCAGAAAAAACTAAAACAACTTATCAAATGATTTTATTTATAGTATACAATAGTAGGTATGTATATACGTACATGTTTGTATGTATGTCATACGTATGTACTGTGTACATACATGTGTTTGTGTCTAATAGGTGTAATGTGTGTGGATGTTATGTTATACTATGTTATTAGTTGGTTGAGGAGTAACCGATCCGGTTAGTAAAAAAGAAAATAAAAAAGTGTTGCTTAATAATATTTATGTACAACGTACTTAATAACCAACGGATGGATTCTACATTGATGTACAACACATGCATGTGACCACACAATTAAAGGCTAATTTCATGATAATATAAAAATGAATGTTGCAAGGCCATAATGACCTGAAACTGAATATTAGGGTAAGGGTTATTGTGTCTACTTAAGCACGCAAATTTCTTGTAGCAATGGAGGTAAGCTGGAGGGACCCTTATCATATGTTAGACGTAAAATGGAAATGTACTTTTGCATAATCGAGTCATTACAACAACATAGTTAGACAAAATATATAAATGGTAGACAAATAATTGCAGTTGAGTTATACATAATGTAATAATCAACGTGTATCCAAAAGTGCCCTTGTTTCTAAAAGAAAGACAATATATTACTTAACTTTAAAGAAAATAAAATTTGTGATTATGTTATAATCATCTATAATATATAATGCACAAACTGTTATTTAAGATTAACGAGTAAGGGTAACCGCGCTTCGCGGCGGGACCATACAATGACATTTAACTGATTAATGACACGTTTGTGACTTTTGGTACAACGATAATTGAAACTTTCTAGGCAAATCTTACATCAGTCGTGGACATGAGAGATTTTTTATTCATAAATAATGTCTGGCATCTAATACAATCAACGTGTTTTGGGCGTATTGGCTGTGGATGAGAGAAGAACTCTCTAGTTAAGCGTGCTTAGGTCAGAACAATCCAAGGATGGGGACCTCTTGGGAAGTTTTCACCTCCTTGGAAAGTTTTCATCCAGGCAACCAAAAACAAATCCGTGAGCTCCTCGTGAGCAAAGCGGACAATATTATTGGTGCGAGGGATCGGGTGTTATAAAATGGTATTAGAGTCACTTCTGTGCTGTTCAGGATGATGTGACAAACCTCATCAGGATGGGGAGTCCTTCGGGGCGTTCAGAGTGACACCTTAAGCCAATCCCACATCCATAGATAGAATGGTGGGGCAAACCTAATCGAGGACGGTGAGTGCAAAAGGAGGAAGGGGTGTTTGTAATCCTAAGTGAATCTCACATCAGCGTAAACATGAGAGATTTTTGGTTCATAAGGATGTCTTGTCTCTAATATAACCAACGCGTTTTGGGCGTATTGGTTGTGGATGAGAAGAGAACTTCACAGTTAAACGTACTCAGGTGGGAGCAATCCAGGGATAGGTGACCTCCCTAGGAAGTTTTCACCCGGGCAACCAAAAACAAATCCGTGAGCTCCTCGTGAGCAAAACGGACAATATTGGTGATATGAGAGGCCTGGTGTTACAATAATAGTGTGCCCACGTACTACAACGTGACTACACATTTAAGAACTTTTTACACGTGTTACGACATGTGTATTAACTTGATTATCACACTTGCATTGCTACATAGTTGTACGATAACACTAATGTACATGGTTAATGGCGTGTTTGCGATGTTTCTGTGAACCTTGTTTCGCTCGTTGGCATGGTCATAATAACGTGCTAAAAAACGTATGAAGTTATCCCACAATATTTTTATAAAAGTAATTAAAATAAAAGATATTTGAAAAGTAATATTAAAAGTTATCAAGAAAATAAAAGGAAAAGGACCAAGGTTTGAACCTTATGTTGCGCATCAAGAGCGAACAACCTATCTAACTCATTCAAGCATACAACTGTGTTGAAGATTTAAAAGGTTGTGTTGTATTTAACGAACACAAAAATCAACAATGTACAAAATAAAATGAAAAAAAAGTAATAGACCATCAAAGGATGACACGTAAGAGTATGCGGAGCCCCAGTGACACTTGCAAGCAAAGTTACCCGTGCTTCGCGACGGGACTTACGTTAATTGTCAGGTGATCATGGACACGTTGCGAAATTTGTAACCAGCGTCTGCTTTAATGCGCCTAAGTAAATAAAAGAAATAAATTTAAAGAATACAATGTCTTATACGTTCCTTTAAAAGGATTTAAACGTAAGACCTACTATTCTTCGCAAAATGACAATAACATTAACGTGGTTAATAGCACAATGAACCACCTATTCAAACATCGTTACATGACAACCTACAATATAACTATAGTAGCCTAAGAGAAAGAAGTGAAAGAAAATCAAACAAGTGAAATAAGACATTTAGAACAAATTAAAAACGTCAAAAAAAAAAATTGAAAAAAAAAACTAAAGAAGAAATTGATTCTTGGAGTGGAAATTGAACCCACAACCACCAATACATAGCGTTCTAACCATCTAATCTAACAATTATGTTTAGTTACTGACGTACAAGTATATATCCAGTCACAATTTACAGTAAAAGAAAAAAAGAATTTTCTTTTTATTTCAGCTGGTGAATGAAGATGACAATGTTGGGACAGTGGGAAACCTACCGACACTTGCAAATGGGTATGTATAGAATACGCTCATCATACCAGGTTTAAATGAAATTGTTAACGTTGACAAATATATTTTCTTTTACTTGATTTTCAAACATATTTCATTTCGAGGAACCAATTTTGTTTTGTTTTTATATTTTAACATTATAATTTAATAAAGAATGTTTATTATTTCAATGATTTAGCAGGATGAAAATAAAAAATTTGAATTATGATCCTAATTATTACTTTAATTCCTCAAATCAAGAAGAAAATTAAATGAAAATTAACAAAAGCATCACATTACAAAGTAAACATTATATCTTTTATGCACACTTAGACTAATTCACATACGCAAACAACCGGTGTATTTATATTGTTTAGTCCAAAATAGAAGCATAAAATGAATCAAACCAACCGATCTCTCAAAACACAAGTCTTAAACTGAACCGTCAAGTTATAAACCAATTAAACCAACTAAACTCATTTGACGCGTTCTAGTTTGACATAACACCCCTAAAATAATCCATTTAAAACATTTTCTTAGCATAATAGAAGATGCATATTTAAACATATATAAATATCATGATTAAAGATTTTAATTGCGTTTATAAAATAAGAATTAAAGAAATAAAGGTAATATTCTTTAAACTTTTTCAAAGAACAATAAAACATCCGATTTCAAAAAGGTTATAGAAATCAAAAACGATTTATTTTGATGTTACGATTAAAAATTTGAAAATCATTATTATTGAACATTTAAAAGAAATGATGAAAATATTTCTCAAAAACTAAAAAAGCCCATCAGAGAAAGTTCTAGAAATTTGAAGAAGTCTTCTTTATTAGAATCAACACTAAATTTTTTTTTGTATCCAATAAAAATAGGGGTGAGAAACATAAAAGTAAAAAAAAAACTTATTTTGATAAATACTTTTTAAACTATCCTATTTTGATAAATAAATTTTATATTTACATCTTTTTAGTAAAAACTCATACAGTTCCTCTTGTGCCCTTTAGTCACGTTTAACTCCAGGTCAGTTATAAAATTGTCATTGTGTTATTTCTTTTTCCATTGAATTAGCTTAACTAATGGTCCTCCTTCCTACAATTTTATTTTTGTAAGATTTTTATTTTTATTTCTTTTTTTATCAATGATTTGTTTTATCACCTAACCTTATAATTGCAAAAATTCAAATACATACTGTATTTTTAACAACAAATGTACGATCATACTTCGAATAATAAGTAGTGTTTTTTTAGTTGGGCTCACATATTCGTTTTCTAGCTGATACCACACCACTAACTCCATTAGAAGGTAACTCATAATTGAAAAAACTCTTAACCCTTAACCGTTTTGCTTAAAATGAGATTTGAAAACAAAAACCTTCTCATATTAATTTCTTAGATATCTTACCTAGTTACCTGAATCACTTGCGTTAATGATTATTGTTACACGCTCCATTTTATGAAAACTACCAATGCTACTAGTCAATTAGGTCATATCCTTTTAATTATTAATTTGATACTTCACACACACATATGAAAATGACATTTCATTCAATTTTAAGCCGATATTAGTTGCATATAAAATTATTAAATTAATTATATAGCGCTCACATTTTTATGCTAAAACATATATGTTTAACATAAACTAAAACTTTAGACATAAAGGTATAAATAATATATTTATTAAACTCCCATTTAGGCTATTGATATAATAATTTATATTTAAAAAATTTTCAATTAGTTATAAACACATACGTAGACACTCATATTTTTATGTTAAAATATAAATGTTGCACATGAACTAAAATCAATTAAAAATAAGATGTGACTGTGGCACATACATTCTTTATGTATTTTGTTACATATTTAGCAAGGATGTGTTTGCCAATCATCACGTATCATGTAAAATTAAAAACATAAAAATGTTAGAATTTCTAAGTAAACATGGACAAAAATTAAATTATATCTTGATATACGAAAATGTATTTTATACATTATAGTGTAACATTTATTTTTTTCTAAAAGATAGTATTTTACAAAAAAAGACAGACTAGAGAACCTAACAAAAAGTCAACAACAACACCACCACCAAAAAGAACTAGACTGTAGTTACATATACAATATAAAATTGCATAAGAATATGTAAAATAATAATAATTTAAACTCATGAAACGTAAATATCATATCGAGCGTGTTACCCATCGGTACCTACGTAGAATAAAAGGGTTTTAAGAGAAATATATTTTTACTAGCAACATTTAAAAGATCTCTTTTACAAATTTAAACCCAATCCAATAGTTAAACATTATTTGCATTTACTATATATGAATATAAAACTTTTATGAATAATCATCTTTTATTTTTTAGAAACTAACACATTGTTAAACATTATAAACATCTTTTTTTAAATTCCAGTTACTAAATATAATTTTAATATATACTTCTTGATATAAGATAATAATACCATCTATAGTTTATATCTATAACCTATAATAAAAGAATGTTTTCTTAAGATACTGTCATCATTTTAGCATATCAAATAACATGTTTCTATCATTTTAGCATATCAAAAATATTATTTTCTAGCATCTCTCTCATTATAAGTGCATGAATTTTAAAAATAATTAATTTAACTTTTCCTTTTTAGCTAAAATATGTTAAAATAAATATATTTATATTTGTGTTTATTGTCCCTCTCATATTAAATGACAATTATTGTAAATAAATAACTAAACTGTTAAACATCTAAAATATAATGTAGTTATTTAAGATTTTATTAATAGATATTAAATATAGAGTAATAAATTTTCATTCATTATGTGTTATAATTTTAAAATATTTATTATATTTTTATTTTACAATAGATAATAATATTTATAAAATAAAATATTCATAAAACGAATGATTTAATATATTTTATTTATTCCACCCATATATACATGGGCTCTAAACTAGTATATAATAAAAGAGTAACTAAAATAAAAAATGACGCTTTCATGTTACTTCTCAAAAAAGTTTCTCTCGGCTAAATTAATATATTTATTTTAGTCAAGTTTTATTTTAAGAAACTAAATTAATAGTAATAATTTATTTTGTTTTGAATTTAATTTTTAATTGTAGATACATGTGTACCTAGTTTAGGAGCTCAAATGTAATATGTCTTTCATGTCTTACTAGCTCAAATGTAATATGTCTTACTTATATGTAACAGAATGGATGTGAATGAAATGGAATGTGTTGATGATGCTTATAATGTTTAATATTTCATTGATTATAGTGTGATAACGCATATTGAACTAACTATATAGGTTTGAGGTTGTTTACATAGTTCTTAGTCAAGAATGATGGAGAAATATGCTTAAACTTAATCGTGTGAAGTTCTCATGCGAATGGACCATGCTAATGGATCATACGCATGAATACTTCATGCTAATGGACCAGTCATACGACTGAACTAGGAGTCTGGATCAGTCGTACGACTGAGACATACGATTGACTCAGTCACACGACTGGACCTCAGTCGTGCGGATGGATCAACCGCATGCTTCAGTTGCATGACTAAACCATGCTAATGGTTTAGTCGCACGACTAGAAGACCTATTAGGGATCGTGTACGGGATGGAGTACTAACGGATTTACGTGTATACCAACTCAAATAGTACGGAATCCTATTTGATTGTCGATCCAATCAGTGAGAACATTAACCCGATCGATATAACAATAAACTAAACGTTAAGAACGAATAGGAATTGATCGAGAACGATCTATGAACTTGGACTGGCTTTCTTGGATGTTCTAGACAGCTAGGGTACGAGTAGGAGTCGAATTCTTCAAAGTGTTAGGTTTTTCCACAAATTAAGTGGTATTTATAGGTTAGGGTTAGTCAATCATATGACTGGACCATTAGCATGGTTCAGTCGTGCGACTAAAGCATGCGACTGAGTCAATCACACGACTGAAGGTTCAATCGTGCGACGAGTCATCCGTATGTCTCAGTCATGCGACTGATCCAGTCTCCTGGTTCAGTCGTGCGACTGGTCCATTAGCATGAAGTGTTCATGCGTATGGTCCATTAGCATGGTCCATTTGCATGAAGACTTCATATGACTTAGTTTGAATATGTTTCTCAATCATTACCTGAATAGGATCTATTCAAACAACCACAAACCTATATAGTTGGTTCAATATGCGTTAATCAATAATATACATTAAAACATACACTGAAACATTAGACATTAAGATCAACAACCACATAATATGTTTCATTCAACTCATTCGTTTCATTACATTTAGGACATGATAAACATATTACATTAAGACCGCAAACTAGGTACATATGGATCAACAAACTCCCCCTTGGACCTAGTTTCCTTCATTTTCTGGCATCCTTCATTAGCTCGTCAAACTTCTTATGCCTCTCCTCGACTGTGACTCCAGCATGTATCTCAAATGCAAAGCAGAGTCTTATCACGCTCTGAAATTGGAGGGCATGTATAATATCCTGCGGATCATAGAATAATGGCCACCTGTATAAAGTATAAACATCACTAGCTGACAGGTTGGTTAGCCACATTGGGTTAAATACCCGGATGGTCTCCATTTGGCGCTCTTTCTGTAATACTATGACCGCTTCTCCCAGTCATAATTCCACCACTTGAAGTGGGGAGTGAAGTCCTGTGGCATTTCCCTCATGGGGATCTTTGACATACTACGCGGTGGACTCCACTTCAACACCACTTTGGGTTTCCCAGTCCTTGGGTCCACCTTCGACCTTCGAATGTACCTCGTAGGTTGTTGAGGCTTGAAATTAACCCATCGTGTGTGGTATTCTCTCTTTAACGCAGCTTCAAACCAGCCTGAGATCTTCTTGGGGTCAGCATATAGCAGTTCAGGCGTGCCAACTGGTTGAGCTCAAAACCTGGAAGATGTTCAGATCATGTGGAAATCTGAAGTACTCAATTCCATTCTCCCTCTTCACAGCATATACATTAAGATCCTCAAAGTAAGCCCACGCTATAATCTTGCCAGACACCTTAAGATGCTTCTTTACTTTGTAGAGCTTGGCGTATGCACTCGGCTTTGGCGCTGTACGTTGGGCACGGATCTCTACAAAACAAGCCGCCGATTCAGCCTTTTTGATCTCAACATCGACGTTAGTGGCTTGGGCTTGGCTTTCTGATTTTTCGGTTTCCCTCTCCTTGTATCCAATTTAACATGCAAATCACTATCGAGTGTATCTCCAAAATCAGGAACCATATTTCCCTCTCGATTAATATATTCCGGATAGTGCTGTGCTATGATGTCTTCAATCTCTATCTCATCAACATCGTTGAGCTCGTCATCACGAGCAACATCGACGGTAGGGGCATCCTTAACCAATTCATCCGGGTTTAACCGAAACATTTCTGCGAGTTGCTCATCAGTGAGGTTGTGAATAATTTCTCCTTCTTCGGGAGTATAGCTTACTGACCTCCTGACAATCCATTGCAGATCAAGTATCATTGTGAGTTGTGACTTGATCTGCTGAAGGGGAGCAACATCGTATTCATCTCGCTGAAATTGTGGATCTGCTAGATTTAACACATGTAACACATCATTCATTAGTAAGTAATCAATACAGTAAACATTAAATACATACATAAACATTCATGCACATAAGTTTAATACAATATTCAATTACCATGATTTAATTACATAAACATCTATGCATTACGTTTGTCTTGGATCATGTGTTCCTCTACTGTCGGGGCTGATGTTGAGGCACCCTGATCTTGATTCCTTTTGTCCGCCTCTCACTAGCTTCTTGGCACCCAAAGCAGATGGATCTCCTCCTTCCTCATCATCTCCTCCATCCTCTATGTCATCCTCATCCTCTTCATCATCATCCTAGTCATCATCGTCATCACCATCGTCATCATCTTCTCTGATCTTTAGAGGCTCTTCTTTGGATCCCTTAAGCTTGAGCATGATAGATATGTTACATGACTTCAACTCTTCAATCTTCTTTGTTGATTCGGCTTTATGCTCTTTGAGTTGGGCGATCTCCTCTGCCTGCTGAGAGATCTGCTGTGAATGTGCTGCAGTGAGCTCCATCAGCTGTCGTAGCTGTGCAGTATTCTCGTCATCGGCAACTAACAGCTTCAGCACCATACGATTTAGTGCCGACAGCTGTTCCGCTACCCCACTTGGAGGTAAAGGTGATACAGTGGTGAATGTGGTATGGGATGAGGGGCCGACTTAGTGGCTAGTGGTAGTGGAAGTGGTGTATATGGGTGGTGGGATATGTGTGAGTGGTGATGGGTAAGCTGTAGTGGTGGTGGAAGTAGTGTAGATAGGTGGTGGAGTGGCTGTGGTAGTGATGGTGGGTGAGATGGTAATAGTGGGGTGGTAGCTGTGGTAGTGGGTGGATGAGTGTGGTAGATATGGTGGCAGTGGTGGTGGAGGTAGGAATCAGCGTGAACCTCCGTCTTTTCGGCTTCATCCCATGGGGGCTGAGCCATCCTCTTCTTCCTCGAACCCCTCGAGGAGGATGCTCCCCCTGGGATGCTGAGCTGGTCTGGGGTATAAGTAGGATCTTTAATAGTCTCCCCAGACGCAGCTTGGCGTCCTCCAACCGTCTCTATCCCATGTTCGGTGGCAACCACCCTGCTGCCCACCGTTCTGGTCAACGGCTCATCATCACTCTCCTCCTTCTCATCAGGTCTGAAATCCTGATGGAAACCAGCTATGTCAGCATCTCCATGAGTAGGTGGTGGAGGTGTAACATCAGTAGTGGTGGCCCTAAATGGAGTGGGGCCTGTGTCTCCACCATCGCCACTGTCATCGTCCCTAAGTCATCGGTGGGGAGTATAATCTGCTCTGTGTCAGAATCACTGTCCTCGTGGCGCCACTTCCTCCTGGCGGCGCCACGTAATCCTCCTGGGCCAGGTGCCCGAACAATCTCCTCATAGGGGGCTTAACCTACTTCCCCCTGTAACCTTCATCCGACCCAATGTAGTGTCATCCATCACCTCGAGGACTACAACGTCCTCCTCTCCTTAGGTGCTGAGGGAGCTTCTGATCAATGGTCATCTGCACGAAGCGAGGATACATACAGAATCCCTCCTTCCCCTTCGCCTCGATGTTCTCCACCAAGTAGTAAGATCATCCGGGAGAAACTGAACGGTGGTTCAGCACCAACGCCACGTAGGCATTCTGTATATCTGGTCCGACAGCTCATCGAAGCCTCCTTTTCGGGAGGCAATGCACTTAAGCAACACATGTGCCAAGTACTTGAATTGGGGGCACAGTTTGCTCTTGTTGAGCACACCTACGGTGATGTCCCCTGAGTACTTGGCTCGTAGAAAGCAGCCACGCACTGCAGTGGGTGCAAGCGGGCCGGGCAATCAGCATCATCTCTAAACTCTAATACTGTCCGAAGATCCTCCTCTGTGATCTCTATGGCATGAACAAAGATAGAGCTCCTGATACAGTGGGGCTCTACGGTTCTATCGACAACCGCGTCTTCCCAAAAGGCCTGCTGAAGGGATCAGTATGGTGTGCAAGGTGTTGAAATGGCACAGAAGATCTTCGATCTCTGTAGAAAAGTAATGATGCTAGAGAAATCTGCAGCATTCCTGGAGGTGAGATCCAGGTGAGCACATATGTTGTGCTTAGTGCTCATGGTCCAGCGACTCGCCATCTGTTACACAAAATGGATAAACGTTAGTATGAGTAAGAGAATAGCCATATGAAGTTCTTAATTTGAATCTTTTGTTCTGTCATACGAATGAACTATGCGACTGAGGCTTAGTCGTGCGATTGAGCTCATACGTACGACTAAGCATGCGACTTGGCTTAGTCGTATGCTATCCCAAGCGGTTGAACCAGTCATGCAACTGAACTTATTTGCATGGTTCAGTCGTGCGATTGTGCCATTCGCCCATCTCAGTCGTGCGACTGGTCCATACACCCATCTCAGTAATGCGATTGAGGTTCATTAGGGCGCCCATTCGCATGACAGACTGTTGGGTCATTCAAATTCAAATTTTTAGCAAATCATAATGTTAGACGTAGTGAAATAGCTCATCAGTCTCGCAAACACCCGACATAGCACCTAATAACCTTTATTTCAACATTTTACTTGGTATTATCATTTATTTGTCCAGTTAGTCTCGGTTAAGTTTTAGGGCTTAAATTTCGATCTTTTGATGACTAATTGACTGAACATTTGACTGGAAATCATTGCACATTACCTGTGGAGTCATTGAAATCGTTAGAAAGTAAGAATCACAGTCTAAGAACAATCGGATGAAATTTGGGCAGGGTATCGACAAGTCGTGCGAAGAAATGAGCAATTAAGGATGAATAGGGTTTGCGACCGACTTCCCCTCTATTTATACTAGGGTTTCCCTAAGTCGTGCGACTGGACCTAATCACACATCTGGTTCGTGCGATTGAGACTCAGTCGTGCAACTAGCTTAATCGGTCATCATCAGTCGTGCGACTGGGTGTGAGTCGTGCGACTGGGTGTCAGTCGTGTGGCTACCCCATTCGGTCACTCTCCTTCATGCATTGGTACATTCTAATGATCCAATCGCCTGGATTGACCAATGTTGATGGTCCAATCCCATGTCTGGACCATACGTGTGGCTCAATCGTGCGATTGGGCTCATTCGACTTGTTCAATCGTACGGCTGGTCCATACTTGTGGCCCAGTCGTGCGACTGACTCATACTTATGATTTTAACTTTATGACCATTTGACACTTTACCCTTGGTAAAATATTACGAGCATTCGATCATCTCAAACATGATCATTTTACCTTTGAAAACTTTTGAACACCTCAGTCGTGATCCTTTTAAACAAAACACATTTTGTCACCTCAAACGTGACCCATTTAACAGTTGAAAACACGTTTAGTCACCTCAGACGTGACCCTTTGAAGTGATTAATCCCAGATTGAATTCCACGACATAGTCCGACATATAACACTAACTTGACTAACAGTTAAAACAAATAAAGAGTTAACATTAAAAGACAAAACTAAAAATGTTTTTGTGATTTTGTGTGAGGTGGAAATCCTAAGATAGAAATCTAACAGATTTATTTCTTAACCTGGCAGCTTCAAGTTATTTTGACTATAAGTGGAACGATTCATTATGGAATCATACAGGTAATCAAATCATCCAGGACGTGTTACCAAAATCCTTTGATGCTAGATTCTTGTTTTCGTCGAGAGTCATGAGCAAGTTTAGGAAATCATACTAGTACTATAAGATGCACACATTGATTTAGACTTTCAAGAATTACAGCCACGATGATTGTTAGTATACTTATCCACTTAAATCCATACACAGAATTTTAACACAAATTGGTGATACATTAGGTTAATTATTTCAACAAGCGTTTGTGGATCCCACGCTTATATGGTAATCAACATTCCTCAGGAGATTTTTGAGCGGTCTACGGGTATTTTGACAAGAAGAAACTATTCTTAGAGCTTTTAAAGAGAAGCCAAACCTCAGGTCAGTGCCACCACATAGCAGAGAGGCGGCAAACAACAATGAATTCTAGAATATATAGATTATGCTTATCCTCAGGTCAGTGCCACCGCACAGCAGAGAGGCACACAACCTATCTTCTTGTTTGAGAAATTTTATTCTTTTTTTGCACAGATAGCACCAACGACATAGGTTATTAGTTTGATTGCTTTTTGCATTTTTCATCATGTGCTTTGCTCATATTTAGGTCATCCGCACACATTTGTGGTGTTTACTTTGCTCGTCACCCCTTATTGGAACCCTGTTGATTGTGTTAACCAAGGATAAGATGATAACTCAGAGCTTGTTAAACAACTTAGTTTGATCTTGAGATCACCAAAGAGGTCTACTTATCTATTGTGTTGAATCTACCGACACATCATCTAATGGTCTAGAAACCTCTAGGTCTAATTTCTCTGTGTTACCTTAGTAGCAGCTAGTTTTACTATCATTTTTCCTTTTATTTTTGCTTAGATTTCTCATAGTTTTACTTTGAATTTCACATCTAAATCAATTTAAATCTTTTAAAGTCCCAAATTCTTTGTTCCTATGTACTATCATTTTCCATAGTTGTTGAATAGATATCTCAGATACAATCTCATTTCTTTCAGCTTGCCTGTCCTCCTCCCTCGTTTTTTTAATACTAACTTATCTTAACCTATTTTCCCCCTAAAATTCTAAAACCGTAAACGGTTTGCATTTTTAGGATTTTAATAGGCTATGAAATAAAACCCATAAAATTTGTTAAATGAAATTAAATTAAAGAAAATAAAAGAAAAATGACTCGACGCATCGAACTAAACATGTTCATCTTCTGGAATTACATCACTTTTCTTTTTAACGCCGTTGACCTCTAACAGATATAAAAAACGTGGTTTCAAAGGCTTTTGTATAGAAGTCAGTGCGTTGAAAGTCCGTATTTATTTTAACAACATCGATTAGATTCTTTTCAAAACAATCACGTATAAAGTGATATTTAGTGCCGATGTGTTTGGTCTTAGGATGTTGGACAGGATTTTTGGTAACGGCTATTGCAGCAGAACTATCAACAAATATAGGGGTGTTAGAAAATTTCAAACCGTACTCCCGCATCCGCTGTTGAATCCAGATGATTTGAGAGCAGCAGCTTGCCGCAACAACATATTCAGCTTCACAAGTTGACAGCGCAACTGATGTCTGCTTCTTACACTGCCACGTGACTAATCTTCTCCTAAAGAATTGACATCGTGCTGAGGTGGATTTGTAGTTCATCTTGCAGCCGCCATAATCCGAGTCACTGTACGCGTAAGCTCGAAATCATTGTCATAAGGATACCACAACCCAAGTGTTGGTGTACCCTTTAGATAACGGAATATCCTCTTGACCCCTATAAGATGGTTAACTTTTGGTTTCGCCTGATATCTTGAACAAAGACATGTCGCATACATGATATCAGGTCTTGAGGTAGTGAGGTACATGAGGGATCCAATCATTCCTCGGTACATGGTGGCATCAACCAGATCACCATTTTCGTTCGGTGCTATATCATGGTTTGTAGCAAGTGGAGTCCCGGCTGCGGAAGCATTCTCCATGTCAGCCGACTGAGAATATCCCCTACATAATTTGTCTGATGTAGAAATATCCCTTTTGGTGTTTGATCCACCTGTAACCCGAGAAAGAACTTCATCTCTCCCATGGCACTCATTTCAAATTCTGCCTTCATTACTACTTCAAATTCTTTACATAAGTCTTCGTTCTTGGAATCAAAGATTATGTCATCAACATAAATAGAACAAGCAGCAGATCACCATCCTTTTCTTTGATGAACAGTGTACAGTCAAGTACACCTCTACGAAATCCGTGTTTCATAAGGTGAGTTGAGAGTTTTTCATACCATGCTCTCGGGGCTTGGTGAAGCCCGTAGAGAGCCTTATCAAGTTTGTAAACTCTGTCCCATGATATGGATCCTCCAATCCTTCGGGTTGACTGACATACACTGTTTTCCAGATTTCACCATGAAGTAATGCACTCTTTACATCTAGTTGATAGACTTTAATCTTCATGTAAGCGGCATAGGCTAGGAAGATACGGATGGCTTCCATTCTCGCCATAGGTGCAAATACTTCATTGTAATCAATTCCCTCGACTTGTCAAAATCCTTGAACTACAAGTCGAGCCTTGTTCCTGATGATGACACCTTGGTCATCTTTCTTTCATTTCAAGACCCATTTTGTGCCAATGACCTTTGCACCTTTAGGTCTATCTACCAGGGTCCATACACCTAACTTCTTGAACTAAATAAGTTCTTCTTGCATGGCACTCACCCATGCCTCATCATTTAGGGCTTCACTGACGTATTTTGGCTCAAACTAAGACACAAAACAATGATAAGCACCATCGTAAAGATACCCTTTTTCCATTACCGAGGCATAATTAGCTGAATACAGCTGATTTCTTGTCTGAATTCCTGATCTGACATCCCCAATGACATTGTCCAGAGGATGATAGACATTTAGGCATGATCCAGGAGTGGGGGGAACAACTACCTTAGAATCAAGATTATGAACATTTGGTTCCGTATCTGAGGCAGTAGGAGTGTGAGGTTCCGAAGACTCAGAGGCATCAAAGTCAGATGCTTGTGGACTTACAGTAGTAGGAACCTGTTACTCCTGAGTGTCCTGATCATTCTCCACGGCTTCATCGTCAGAGGAAGAGTCACTTACCTCGAGTGCTCCTCCTGAATGGTTGGGTGATTCACCTAGTGAACCGGATGATGTAGAGTCCAGTGATGGTGTGTTTAAGACATCATACATCATTTTGGCTGCTAACTCATCGTCAAAGTGGAGAGGGGAATATTGAAAGACTTGAAGAATCCATCATAGTCGAAAAAGAATACGGGTCGTTTTCCAGCAGGAGGAGTGGTGTATCTCTGAACGTCGACGTTACACCACACTTCTACTTGACCCGTTAACTTGTTGTAAACTCTCTTATTCGATATGTTGTATCCTAGAAAGATTCCCTCTTCAACCTTCTTGCTAAACTTGCCTTCTTGAGTTTTCTTCAGTAGGGTGCACGGTGCGCCAAACGGTTCGAGATACTCTACATTTGGTTTACATCGTTGAAGTAACTCGTAACACATCTTGCCATGGCGTTTGACTACCAGAACTCGATTTAACGTGTAACACGCATTTGCAACTGCCTCATTCCAAAATTGGATAGGCAGTTTCGAGTCTGCTAGCATTGTCCTTGCAGTCTCTATCAAGCTTCTGTTCTTCCTTTCAGCAACCCCGTTCATCGGTGGAGTGTAGGCAGATGTGAACTGATGTACAATTCCCTTTTCTTTGCAGAATGCCTCCATCCATTGGTTCTTGAACTCTATTCCATTGTCTGAGCGTACTTGTCTTACCTTCAGCTTGTAGAGTGACTTCAGTGTAGTTACCAATTCTTTGAATGACTCAAATGTTTCTGATTTTGATTTCAAAAACATCACCCAAGAGAATCTTGAGTAGTCATCTGTAACTACATAGCAATACAAGTCGCCTGTGATGCTTCTTGTACTGATCGGACCAAACAGATCCATGTGAAGAAAGTCAAGAGGCAGTTCTATGGAATTAACTTTCTTTGCCTTATGAGACTTCTTAGTCTGTTTGCCTTTCTTGCAGGCGACATAAAAATCTAGAAGTTGGAAGTTCTTGACATTGACTCCTCTCACTAGATCATTCTGGATCAAATGATTCATCTTCCTTGGATTGATGTGTCCCATTGTCCTATGCTAGGAGATAGAATCCTTCTCAGTAGCTTTTGACAAGAATCATTGAACTTGATGATCCGTTGTGGAGGCCTTTGATAGATCCAAGACGTAAAGGTCATTATATCTTGAGGCTGACATTAAGACTTGGTCCTCCGGAATCACATAATCCTTTTTCAGGACATAGCACTTCTTATTGTTGAAAACTACCTTAAATCCCTTGTCACATATTTGGGAAATAGAAAGCAAATTATTTTGAAGTTTTTGAATATAGTTTACCTTGTCAAACTTCACTTTCTGATTCCCCACTTCCCCTTGAGCTGTGATGTAACCTCCTTTGTTTCCAGCAAATGAAACATGACCCCCTTTGATTTGTTTGATGTTTGATATGAGTGCCCGGTTTTCAGTCATGTGCCTTAATGCTCCGCTATCTACAATCCAAGTGTTTGTTTCAGCACTATAGTGAACACTCTGCACAGTCAGTTGAAAACATTAGTTAAGGTTAGGGACCCAAGCCTTAACTGGCTTGGGTGACCAAGAGGCATCACACATCATAAATTCCATCCATTGTCCATTTGAGGGTGCGGGAAGATCATTTGTCTTCCTGTTCTCATTTCTAGACATAGACTTTTCTTTCCATAAGCCAGCTTTGTGTAAGACCTGTTTATGGTAAACAGACGACTGGCTAATGGGATGAACTTTAGGTTCACTGACCCTTTTTGGTGGAGTCATGGAGCTTCTTTTGGAAAAGCTTGCTTTAGTGTCATAAAGTTCAACCTTTTTCTTTGGTATCTGATAATAAGGACAGTAAGACACGATGTGATCATACTTTCCACAGTTGTAGCATGATCTGCTTTCGACTTGATGATTTAGCTATTTCTATGGAGAAGTATGTGACACTTGTGTGACTTTATTCAGTTTGGGCTTAGTCACTTCCTGTTTTAATGGTTTAGCTTGTTTAACAAAATTAATTGTTTAAAGCTTACCTGGACATGGACATGATACGCGTGATTGGTTAACATGTTTGGTCTGTTTAGGTTCAGAATTAAACTTGGTTGAATCAGACTATACTTTACCTTCTCAAATTGTTCATCCAGATTAACACTAGGCATTTTACCTTTTGATTTTGAAGTGGCATCCATTTGTTTAGTGCCAGATTCAGTTGATTTACATGTGGAATCTGGATCACTTACAAGAGGAGTGGACACCACATGATCCTTGATTGGGTTATTATTTATTGGTTTACTTTTTGCATTCATCAAGGTCTCATGTGGTGGTGGTACCACTTTATATCCCAAACCCTCCCCATTTTTTCGTTCTCTCACTAAGTGTTAGACAATATGAGAAGAACTTGTCCAACTATGCAGTTTTTGTTTTAATGAATTTACTTCCACTTCCAAAACTGCTTTTTGTTTCTTAGTGTCTTCTAGGGAGTTTAGATAGAACTTAATGTCATTAGCTTGGTTAAAAGCTACAACTTCAGTTTTCCTAAGTTGTTTATTCTAGAGTTCTATCATTTCTTTATAGTTGTGCTCATTTTGTTTTAAGACTCTATTTGTTTCTGTGTATAGTTGCAAGTCCTTTACTAAGTTATCATTATGGTCTAATAACCTAGCAAATTTCAAATCAATTCTTTCCCTAAATTTATACAATCAGAACAAGCATGATTATTGAAAAGTTGAATAGTGGTAGTTACCTGAGAAGGTGCGGTTGAATCAGCCATCAAAGCAGTATCTGACTTTTCTGGTTGTGGTGATTCTAGACTTGTTGACCTTGTCCCTTCTTCAGGCAGGTGATCAACTACCATTGCAGTTTCTTCAACATTTGACATCGCGAGTTCCACTGCAATATCACCTTCGCTTGCTGAGTCGTCATCTAGATCCTCAACACTAGCAATGTTGGATTCTCCCGGAGACACAAACCGAAAGCTCCAGTCTTGTCCTTCATCATCGTGAGCAGTCAAGGCTTTAGGATCCTTGCTTGACGAAGTAGGACTGCTTGTGGGTTTATCTTGAAGATTGAAGGATGAAAATGGATTTCCATTTCCTATCTTCTTGGGCTTCACACACTCACGTTTGAAGTGCCCCTTTTCCCCACAATTGAAGCAGGTAACTTTGGTCTTGTCAAAACCAAAAGTTGTGTCCTTAGTGGCAATCAGATTCTGTCAGGTCTTCTTGACAAACTTCTTAGCTCTCCGAACAGCACTTGCTAAGGCCCACATGATGTCCATTCTCTCTAGCTCTGTCTCGTCTACCTGCTCGTAGTCCACATCTGCCAGATGGCAGTTCCCAATCTTCCCAGTAACTAGTCCATCGTAGGAGTGAACGACCGCTGCTGAGAGATCTATGTGCTCCTTTGCTACCTCCACTGTAACATTCCCGAGATGCTCAGTCTTCAGTTTTGTAGCATTGGCTTCAGGTGCTATGTATTGAGTACAAGACGACCCTGATGTGTCAGATCCTGAAGTAGTAGCTTGAGATGGACCAGCTGAACTCGACACAAATGCCATTTGAAGTGGCGCTCCA
The DNA here is from genome assembly GCA_025506515.1 of Flaveria trinervia. Lineage (NCBI taxonomy): Eukaryota > Viridiplantae > Streptophyta > Magnoliopsida > Asterales > Asteraceae > Flaveria > Flaveria trinervia. The sequence goes on along the minus strand of CM046450.1, from coordinate 20,103,550 downwards.
GACATTTTGGCTTATGGAGTTGAGTTGTACAGTGTTGAATTCTGATCATATGATGACTTTTGGGCCCTGTACTTCATCCTCAACTCTTCCTCTCTCAGCTTCAGAATGAAGTCGTTGATATCTAACTTCGCCAGCAAATCATTCTGTCTGAGGTTGGAGACAAAGGAAACCCACTTCTCTGGTAACCCATCTACAAAGTTTGAAACTTATCTTACATAGACGTGGTGACTCCATGAGTGTGCAGCTCACTCATCAAATGATAGAACCGATCAATGACGTCGTCCAAGCTCTCCTTTCCCAATGACAAGAAGTTGTCAAACTCCTTCTTCAATGCTTTAGCCTTTAGAGCTTTTAACAATGCATATCCCTCATACCTCTTTTCCAATACATCCCACAGCTTCTTAGCTTGCTTGTTCTCAGAAAATTGATGGAAGATGTCCTTAGGAATTGAATGAGTTAGCAATGCATATACTTTCTTCTCTGCATTGTACTTTACCTTTTGGCCGTCAGTCATACCGCTTAAGGTAAGTTTGACTCCATCTGCACCTACAGACATGCTATATCCTGTCTCTATTGACTTCGACAGATTAGGATCTACTCCATTTAAGTAAATCTCAAATATTTGCTTCCATTGTGGGTAATCATCTAACATTATGAGCTTAGGGGACTTGTTATGATTTCCCAATTCATTTTCTAGAAGCAATAGATTTTGAATCCTAGAGTCCCTTCCTGAGGTGAACATTGAATATTGATCCTCCATTACTTTTGACTTTGGTATTTAGAACAAAACTGTGTTACTTGTGCGAATGAAGGTGTGCGATTGGAACATTCGTGCGATTGACCAATGCGTATGGCTCAGACGTGCGAATGAACCAACGCGGATGGCTAACTCGTGCGAATGGTCAGGTGCGGGTGAGCAATGTGACTTGGCAATTCAGTCGTACGTATGGATGAACGAATGAGTCCAATCGTGCGTATGAGAGATGCGTATGGATTCAGTCGTGTGATTGAGTTAATCGTGCGACTGAAGCTGCTAAATCTTGAGAATTCTGAAGTTTAAGGTATTTTGACGCAAAAACACGAATTTCTCAAGAACCCTAATTGACGTATGCTGGAAAAACGTTAACATTGTGACCTCGAGACGTCTAAATCATGGTTTGACACAAAAGGATTGCATTTTGGAGTGAAAAACACAATTTCTATATCAAAACGATTGAATCACACGTAAATCAAGACCAAAGCTATGATACCACTTGTTAGGGACCGTGTACTGGACGGAGTACTAACGGATTTACGTGTATACCAACTCAAATAGTGCGGAATCCTATTTGATTGGCGATCCAATCAGTGAGACCGTTAACCCGGTTGATATAACAATAAACTAAATGTTAAGAACGAATAGGAATCGATCAAGAACGATCTATGAACTTGGACTGGCTTTCTTGGACGTTCTGGACGGCTAAGGTACGAGTAGGAGTCAAATTCTTCAAAGTGTTACGTTTTTTCACGAATTAAGTGGTATTTATTGGTTAGGGTTAGTCAATCGTACGGCTGGACCTTTAGCATGGTTCAGTCATGCGACTAAAGCATGCGACTGAGTCAATCACACGACTGAAGGTTCAGTCATGCGACTGAAGGTCAGTCGTGCGACTGAGTCATCTGTATGTCTCAGTCATGCGACTGAGTCATCTGTATGTCTCAGTCATGCGACTGATCCAGTCTCCTGGTTCAGTCATGCGACTGGTTCATTAGCTTTAAGTGTTCATGCGTATAAAAGCATGGTCCATTCGCATGAAGACTTCATACGACTTAGTTTTAATATGTTTCTCAATCATTACTTGACTAGGATCTATTCAAACAACCACAAATCTATATAGTTGGTTCAGTATGTGTTAATCAATAATATACATTAAAACATACACCGAAACATTAGACATTAAGATCAACAACCACATAATATGTTTCATTCAACTCATTCGTTTCATATCATTTAGGACATGGCAGACATATTACATTAAGACCACAAACTAGGTACATATGGATCAACAAGACCCTAAACTATAAATACCACCTAATTCGTGAAAAAACGTAACAATTTGAATCCCTACGCACTAAATCGTACCCTAGCCATCCAGAGACCTAAGATAACATGTTCCAAGTTCATAGATCGCAGTAAATCATCTTACAATCATTCTTAACATTTTGATTCATCTTAAGATCGATTATACTTGCGTTCTCACTTATTGGATCACCAATCAAATAGGATTCCGCACTATTTGATTTGGTACACACATAAATTAGTTAGTACTCCATACCGAAAACAGTCCTAACAAGTGGTATCAGAGCCAGGTTGACAGGTTCATAAGTATGGTCCAATCGTACGACTGGTCCATACTCATGGTCCATTCGTGCGAATGGCCTCTACTTATGATTTTGACTTCATGACCATTCATTCATTTATTTCATTTTCTTATTAATACGACATTTTGACCATTCGATCATCACAGAGATGACCATTTTAACTTCGAAAACTTTTGATCACCTCAGACGTGATCCTTTTAACATTAGAAAACCCGTTTGGTCACCTCAGACGTGACCTTTTTTAGTGATTAGATCCCAGACATAATTCCTATACGTAGTCCGACTTTTAATAACTAAACTGAAAAATGTAAACAGATGAAACTACTAGAACTGAAAGACAGAATTAAAAATATTTTTGTAAATTTTGTGTGAGGTGGAAATCCTAAGATAGATATCTAACAGATTTATTTCTTGAATAGGTAGTTTCAAGTTATTTTGACCATAAGTGGAGCAATTCATTATGGAATCATACATGTAAATCAAATCATTCAGGACTTGTTATCAAAACCTTTTGATGCTCGATTCTTGTTTTCATCGAGAGTCATTAGCAAGTCTAGGAAATCACAGTAGTACCACAAGATACACACAGTGGTGTTGACTTTCAAGAGTTGCAGCCACAATGATTGTCAGTATACTTGTCCTCTTAAATCCATACATAGACTTTGACACAGATTGGTGATGATTTAAGGTTTAATTATTTCAACAAGCAATTGTGGATCCCACGCTTAAATGATAATCAACATTCCTCAGGAGATTTTTGAGCGGTCTACGGGTAGTATTCAAGAAGAAACTATTCTAGAGCTTTTAAAGAGTTGCAAAGCCTCAGGTTAGTGCCACCACACAGTAGAGAGGTACAAACACCAATGAATTCTAGAACATTTAGGTTATGCTTATCCTCAGGTCAGTGCCACCGTATAGCAGAGAGGTACACAACCTATCTTCTTGTTTGAGCAATTTTATTCTTTTTGCACAGATCGCACCAACAACATAGGTTATTAGCTTGATTGCTTTTTGCATTTTTCATGTGCTTTGCTCATTTTATGGTCATCCGCACACATTTGTGGCGTTTATTTTGCTCGTCACCCCTTATTGGAACTTTGTTGATTGTGTTAACTAGGAATAAGATGATAACCCACAGCTTGTTGAACAACTTAGTTTGAACTTGACATCACCAACGAGGTCTATTAATCTATTGTGTTGAATCTACCGACATATCATCAGATGTCTAGCAACCTCTAGGTCTACTTTCTCCATGTTACCTTAGTAGTAGCTAGTTTTACTATCATTTCTCCTTTTATTGTTGCTTACACTTCTTAGACTAATACTTCGAATTTTGCATTTTAAATATTTTCTTTTTTTAAAGTCCCAAACTATTTGTTTCTTTGTACTATCACTTTCCATAGTTATTGAATCAGTATCACGGATACGATCTCATTTCTCATAGCTTGCCTGTCCTCCTCCCTTGTTTTTTTATATACTGAAATTAAATACTAGCTAAACCTATTCTCCCCCTAAGTACTGTCATCGTTGGAAATCACATCACTTTTCTTTTTGACGCCGTTGACCTCTAACAGATATAGAAAACGTGGTTTATCAAAAGCCTTTGTGTAGAGGTCAGCGCATTGAAAATCCGTATTAATATTAACAACATCGATTAAATGCTTTTCAAAACAATCACGTACAAAGTGATATTTAATGCCAATGTGTTTGGTCTTAGGATGTTGGACTGGATTTTTAGTTACAGCTATAGGAGCTGAATTATCAACAAATATGGGAGTGTTAGAGAATTTCAAACCATAGTCTCGTATCCGCTGTTGAATCCAGATGATTTGAGAGCAGCAGCTTGCCGCAGCAACATATTCAGCTTCACAAGTTGACAGTGCAACTGATGTCTGCTTCTTACACTGCCACGTGACTAATCTTCTTCCAAAGAATTGACATCCTGCTGATGTTGACTTGTAGTTCATTTTGCAACCACCGTAATCTGAGTCACTATACGCTGTAAGCTCGAAATCATCATCATGAGGATACCACAAGCCGAGTGTTGGAGTACCCTTCAGATAACGAAATATCCTTTTAACGCTGATAAGATGGTTGACCTTTGGTTTTGCCTGATATCTGGAACATAGACACGTCACGTACATGATATCCGGTCGTGAGGCGGTGAGGTACATGAGAGATCCGATCATGCCTCGGTACATGGTGGCATCAACTAGATTGCCACTTTCGTCAGGTGCCACATCATGGTTTGTAGCAAGTGAAGTTCCAGCTACCGAAGCATTCTCCATATCGAACCGACTGAGAATATCGCCTACATACTTGGTTTGATGTAGGAAAATTCCCTTAGGCGTTGATCCACCTATAACCCGAGAAAAAACTTCATTTCTTCCATAGCACTCATCTTAAATTCTGCCTTCATTACTGCCTCAAATTCTTTACACAAATCTTCATTTTTGGACCCGAAGATTATGTCATCAACATATATCTATACAAGCAGTAAGTCACCATCCTTTTCTTTGATAAACAGTGTACAATCAATCACCCCTCTTCGAAACCCGTGTTCACAAGATGAGTTGAGAGCTTCTCATACCATGCTCTAGGGGCTTGATAAAGCCCGTACAGAGCTTTGTCTAGCTTGTAAACTCTGTCCCGATGATACAGATCCTCAAATCCCTCGGGTTGACTGACATACACAGTCTCTCAGATTTCACCATGAAGAAATACACTCTTTACATCCAGTTGGTAGACTTTAATCTTCATATACGATGCATAGGCTAGGAAGATATGGATTGCTTCCATTCTTGCCACTGTTCCAAAGAATTCATTGTAATCAATTCCCTCGACTAGTCAAAATCCTTGAACTACAAGTCGATCCTTGTTTCTAATTATGATCCCGTGGTCATCTTTCTTGCATTTCAGGACCCATTTGATGCCAATGACCTTAGCACCTTTAGGTCTATCCACCAGTGCCCATACACCTAACTTCTTGAATTGAAGAAGTTCTTCTTGCATGGAACTCACCCAAGCCTCATCATTTAAGGCATCACTTACATATTTTGGCTCAAATTGAGAGACAAAACATCGATAAGCACCATCGTGAAGGTAGCATTTATCCATGATTGAGGCATAATCAGCCGAATATAGCTGCTTTCTTGTCTGAACTCCTGATCTGACATCCCCAATGACATTGTCCAGAGGATGATAAACATTTAAGCGTGATGTAGGAGTTGTGGGAACGACTACCTCATTATCGAGACTGTGAACTCTTGGTTCCGAATCTGAGGTCGTAGGAGTGTGAGTTTCCGAAGATTCAGAGGCATCAACATTAGATGCTTGTGGACTTGCAGTAGTAGGAACCTGTTCCTCCTGATTAACCTGATCATTCTCCACGGCTTCATCGTTAGAGGAAGAGTCACTTACGTCAAGTGCTCCCCCTGAATGAATAGATGACTCACCTTGTGAACCAAATGTTGTTGAGTCTTGTGATGGTGTGTTTAAGACATCATACATCATTTTGGTTGCTAACTCATCTTCAGAAGTGGAGAGAGGGATGTTGAAGGACTTAAAGATTCCATCATAATCGAAAAAGAATGCGGGTCCTTTTCCAGCTGGGGGGTGGTGTATCTCTAAACGTCCATATTACACCACACTTCTACTTGACCCGTTGAGTTATTGTAAACTCTCTTATTCTGTATGTTGTATCCTAGAAAGATTCCTTCGTCAGCCTTCTCGCTGAACTTGCCATCTTGAGTTTTCTTCAGAAGGGTGCAAGGTGCGCCAAATGGCTCGAGGTACTCTAGATTTGGTTTACGTCATTGAAGTAGCTCGTAACACGTCTTACCGTGATGTTTTACTACTAGGACTCGATTTAACATGTAACATGTATTCGCAACTACCTCATTCCAAAATTGGATGGGCAGTTTCGAGTCTGCTAGCATCGTCTGTGCTGTCTCTATCAACCTGCGATTCTTTCTCTCAGCAACGCTGTTCATTTGTGGAGTGTAGGCAGAAGTGAATTGGTGCACAATTCCCTTTGCTTTGCATAATTACTCCATCCATTGGTTCTTGAACTCGGTACCATTGTCTGAGCGTACTTGTCTTACCTTTAGCTTGTAGAGAGACTCCAATGTAGTTACTAACTCTTTGAATGACTCAAATGTTTCTGATTTGGATTTTAGAAACATTACCCAAGAGAAACATTAAGACTTGGTCCTCTAGGATCACATAGTCCTTTTTCAGAACATAACACTTCTTGTTGTTGAATACTACTTTAAAGCCCTTGTCACAGATTTGGGATACAGAAAGCAAATTGCTTTAAAGTTGTTGAACATAGTTTACCTTATCAAACTTCACTTTCTGGTTCCCTACTTCTCCTTGAGCATTAATGTAACCTCCTTTGTTTCCAACAAATGAAACATGACCTCCTTTAATTTGTTTGATGTTTGACGGGAGTGCCAGGTTCCCAATCATGTGCCTAGATGCTCCGCTATCTACGATCCAGGTATTTGTGGCAGCGCTGTAGCGAACACCCTGAGAAGGTTCAGTTAAGTCAACAATCATAGCAGAGTTTGACTTTTCTGGTGCAGGTGATTCTGAGCATTTTGTGCTTGAACCCTCTTCATTCAGGTGACTGACCACATTTGCAGTTTCTTCATTATTTGAAATCGCGAGTTCCACTGCTATATCACCTTCACTTGCCGAGTCGTCATCCAAACCCTCAACGCATGCAATGTTGGATTCTCCCGAAGACACAAACCGAAAGGTCCAATCTTGCCCTTCGTCATCGTGAGCCATCAAGGCTTTAGGATCCTTGCTTGGTGATGCAGGATTACTACTTGTGGGTTTATCTTGACGATTGAAGGATGAGAATGGATTACCATTTCCTATCTTTTTGGGCTTAACGCATTCACGTTTGAAGTGACCCTTTTCTCCATAATTAAAACATGTAACTTTGGATTTATCAAAACCAAAGGTTGTATCCTTTGTGGCAATCAAGTTCTGTCCTATCTTCTTAACAAACTTCTTTGCCCTTTGGACATCACTTGCCTATGCCCACATGATATCCATTCTTTCCAGCTTAGTCTCATCTACTTGCTCGTAGTCTTCATCTGCCAGATGATAGTGTCCAATCTTCCCCGCAACTAGACCGTCATAGGAATGAACGACAGCTGCTAGGAGATCCATATGCTCATTTGCTACCTCTACAGTCACATTACCGAGATTCTCGGTCTTCAATCGGGTAGCAAGCTTCAGGTGCTATGTATTGGGTGCATGAAGACCCTGACGTGAAGTAGTAGCTTGAGACGGAGCGGCTGAACTCGACATGAATGTCGTTTGAAATGGTGCTCCAAACGTTTTTGCTTGAGGAGTTGAGTTGTAAAGTGACGGGTTCTGATCATATGACGCCTTTTGAGACCTGTACTGCATCCTCAACTCTTCCTCTCTCAATTTCAGAATGAAATCATTGTTATCCAACTTTGCCAGCAAATCATTCTGTTTGAGATTTGACACAAATGAGAACCACTTTTTTGGCAATCCATCTGAGAAATTCGACACTTTGTCTTCCATGGATGTAGTAACCCCATGAGTGTGCAGCTCACTCATCAAGTGGTAGAAACGGTCAATGACATCATCCAAGCTCTCCTTCCCCATCGATAAGAAGTTATCAAACTCATTTTTCAAAGCCTTAGCCTTCAAAGCTTTTAATGATGCGTTCCCTTCATACCGTTTTTCCAGAGCATCCCATAGCTTATATGCTTGCTTGTTCTTAGAGAATTGATGGAATATGTCCTTAGGAATAGATTGAGTTAGTAGAGCATACACCTTCTTCTCTGCATTGTATTGTACCTTTTGGCTACCAGTCATCCCTCCTAAGGTAAGTTTAACTCCATCTGCACCGACCGGCATGCTATACCCTGTCTCTATCGATTCCCACAAATTAGGATCTACACCATTTAAGTAGATCTCGAACCTTTGCTTCCATTGTGGGTAATCATCTAACGTTATGAACTTAGTAGGCTTATTGTGATTTCTCACTTCATTCTCCAGAAGCAATAGATTCTGGATCCGTGAATCCCTACCTGCGGTGAATGCTGAATACTGATCTTCCATTTCGATTTACTTTGGATTTTAGAACTAAACTTCTGGACTTGTGCGAAGGAAGAATGCGATTGGACTATTCATGCGATTGAACAATGCGGATGGTTCAATCGTGCGACTGAACCAATGCAGATGTTTCAATCGGGCGATTGGACACGTGCGGCTGCGCAATGCGAATGATGATCTTCAGTCGTACGAATGGATGAACGACTGAGCCAATCGTGCGTATGAGGGATGCGAATGGACTCAGTCGTGCGATTGAGTCAATCGTGCAACTGAAGGCTACTGTTTTTGCAAAAACGAAGGTTTTGAACACTTTAACGCAAAAACACGAATTTTTCACTAACCCTAATTGCCGTATTCCGGAAAAAGGTTAACTTTTTGACCTGGAGACGTCGAAAACACTATTTGACATAAAAAGATTGCGCTTTTGAGTGAAAAACGAGATTTTTATATCAAAATCGATTGAATCACACGCAAATCATGGGACAAAGCTCGGATACCACTTGTTTAGTGCGAGACTAATGAGCCAATCCACGACGTCTAACATTAAGTTTTGCTCAAAATTTGAATTTGAATTGAACAGACAGTCTGTCATGCGAATGGACAACCTGATGAACTTCAATCGCACGACTAAGCTGGGCGAACGGCTCAATCGCACGACTGTACCATGCGTATGTGTTTAGTCACACGACTACTGTAACCGTATGAGATAGCATACGACTGATCCCAATCGCATGCCCAGTCGTGCGTAAGAGCTCAATCGCATGACTAAATCTCAATCGCACAGTTCATTCGCACGACAGAACATAAAACTTCAAGTTCAAATGAATCAAATTGTTACTCATTGACACACACTAACGTTTATCCGCATTGTGTAACAGATGGCTAGTCGTTGGACCATGAGCACGAAGCACAACATCTGTGCTCATATGGATTTGACATCCAGGAATGCAGCTGACTTCTCAGGCATTATTACCTTCCTACAGAGATCGAGGATCTTCCGTGCCATTTTGACTCCGTGCACACCATACCGCTTAGTACAGCATGCCTTCTGGGAAGGCGCGGTTGTCGACAGGACCTCAGAGCCCTACCGGATCAGGAGCTCTTTCTTTGGTCAGCCAATTGAGATCATTGAGAACGATCTCAGGACTGTATTAGAGTTTGGGGACGATGTTGACTGCCCGACCCAATTACACCCACTGACAGTACGAGGCTGTTTCTTGCGGGCCAAGTACTCTGGGGAAATCAACTCAGGTGTGCTCAACAAGAGCAGCCTGTGTCTCCAGCTTAAGTACTTGGCCTATGTTCTACTCAAGTGCATTGCCTCACGGAAGGGGGATTCGACGAGCTGTTCGATCAGATACATAATGCCTATGTGGCGTTGGTGCTGAACCATCCGTTCAGCTTCTCCAGGATAATCTTCACCTACTTGGTGGAGAACATCGAGGCTAAGGGCAAGGAGGGATTTTGCATGTACTCATAATTTATACCGATGATCATTGACCAAAAGCTCCCTTCGTTGCCAAAATGAAGGTGTACAGGGGGAAGCAGGTGAAACCCCCTGTGAGGCGGCTGTTTGGGCATCTGCCCGTGAAGACTACGTGGCGCCGACACGAAGGAAGTGGCGCCATAATGATAGTGACTCCAACACTAAGCCAATCGTTGTTCCCACTGATGATTCAGATGATGACGATAGTGGTGATGGTGGAGACACTGGCCCCACTTCATCTAGGGCCACCACTACAGATGTTGCACCTCCACCATCCACTCATGGAGAAGTTGATATAGCTGGTTTCCATTAGGGTTTCAGACCTGATGAGGAGGAGGAGAGTGATGATGAGCCGTTGACTCGAACGGTGGGCAGTAGGGTGGTTACCACCGAACGAGGGATTAGGGTGGTTGGTAAACGCCCGGGAGGGTGTGGGGAGACTATGACTGATCCAATCTACACACCAGATCAGCCCAACATCCCAGGGGGAGCATCCGCCTCGAAGGGTACGAGGAAGAAGAGGATGGCTCAGTCCCACAGGATGAAACCCAAGAGAAGGAGGTTCACATTGATTACTACCTCTTCCACCACTACCACCACCATTCACTCACCCACCACCACAGCTACCACCACTACTACCACTTCACCCACCATCACTACTACAACCACTCCACCACCCATCTACACCACTTCCACCACCACCACAGCCTACCCATCACCACCCACTCATATACCACCACCCATATTCACCACTACCACCACCACCACCACTAGCCACCAACCCCGACCGTCATCCTACCCGATATTCACTACAGGATCATCCTTACCTTCCGTTGGGGTAGAGGATCAGCTGTCAGTACTTAACAAAATGGTGCTGAAGCTGTGGGCTGCTGATGAGGAGAGAGCTGCCCAGATAATCAGCTTGTGGAGCAAAACACTGCCTAAGCACAACAGATCTCACAGCAGGCCCAACTGATTGAGTACCAAGCTCAGCAGATGGCTGCACAGGGTGAGGAGATTACCCAACTCAAGGAGCATAAAGTCCTATCAACAAAGAAGATAGAGGAGTTGGAGGCTGCAAAAAAGACTATACTGCTCAAGCTCAAAGGAACAAAGGAGGAGCCTCTGAAGATAAGAGAAAGGGATGGTGATGACAATGGTGATGATGATGATGATGATGATGAGGATGATGAGGATGAGATAGACGATGGAGGTGATGAAGGAAGAGATGAGGATGATAAGGATGATGATGGGGAAGGAGGCGATGCAACTGCTTCGGAAGCCACACATGCTAGAGAGAGGCGCACCAAGAAGACTCAGGACCAGGGTGCCTCAACCTCAGCCCTGCTTGAAGAGAGCACATGATTCAAGATAAAGTTAATATTTAGATGTTTATGTAAATTAAATCTTGTGTAATTGAATCATGTATTAAACTTATGTACTTAATGTTTATATATATTTTTTCTATTTAACTGTCTTGATTATTGACAAATGATTGATATGTTACATGTTTAAATCAAGCAGATCAACCACCTTAGCAAGACCAGTACGATGTTGCTCCCTTACAGCAAATCAAGTCCCAATTCACTATGATACTTGATTTGCAAGGGATTGTCAGAAGGTCTGTGAGTTATACTCCTGAAGAAGGAGAAATAATTCACGATCTTACTGATGAGCAACTGGCGAAGATGTTCTGGTAGAATCTGGATGAACTAGTTAAAGATGCCCCTACTGTTGACGTGGCTAGTGACAAAGAGCTTAATGATGTGGACGAGATATGTAAGGCCCTGTTCCCGAAACGCTTACAGCTGGTAATTCATCGCACATAAACATATACCTTGCATTTAATCATCAAAACATTGCAGCGGAAACATAACACAAATGATATTTCATTTCATTATAAAAACTTTTGCAAAATAATGCATCGTTTGTCGGTTTCAAAATTACATTGTTGTATTACATCACAAAAGCTTTAATTAAATGGATGTCATCCAAAAGAGCTGAGCAGACGCCTCGTGCCATCCTCAGCAATGCTCACCTGCTAACTGGAAAAATGCATAAAAGTCAGCGTTGCTGAGTGAGTTCTAGTTTTATAGCAAAACATACTTTTCTATCATAAAACCATCCTTTCATTAAAAATCATATTATACTTTACATTCGTTTGTGATCATACATCGTACGTACATACAGATAATATCATTATTATCTTTGTCATTCTTTCGTTCATACTTTCATTCATTCATCATTACTTCTAGTCACATGTACATTGCCCTGAACATTGTGCACGAAGCGGGTAACTAGGCCTGAGGTCTCTCATAGACCCCGAACATTGTGCACGAAGCTGACTCCAGTACCTAGGGCAAGTACATTCATCATTCATCTTTTCTCTTTCATTCCGGATCAATGCCATATGCTATACCCCGAACATTGTGCACGAAGCGGGTAACGAGGCCTGAGGTCTCTCATAGACCTCGAACATTGTGCACGAAGATGACTCCAGTACCTAGGGCAAGCGGCAAGGATCTCATACGTATGGTCAATCACAAGGATTAGACCCCCAGTGTGCATCCTTCTGGGGTAGCTAACCCGCACACAGTTGAGCTAACACCCTTCATTGGGTGTGAACCTCCATACATTTGCTTGCAAGGCTTTCTTACATTCATTCATTAATGCATTCATTCATTCATCATGTTCCTCTTTCATTATCTTTCACTTTACGTTAGACTTCGTGCATTCATTCATTATCATAACACGTAAAGTCATAGGAAAGATAATCATACATCATCACAAGGAACATAAACATATTATTCATACACCATCATGCAGGGCACCATACATACATAACATACATCATGCATAACCATGCAACATCAACATCATTATCATAAGCATCAAGCACACATCATTACATGCCCATCATACCATCTATGACCCCATAAGTCAATATTTATAACCCCCGGGAATCTCCTAGGTCAAAGCCTACATTACCTCTTTTTCCCATAAAGTCATAATTTTTCTAAGTCTTCATCCGCATTTCCTATAGTCATCCGCATTTCCTACAGTTCATCTGCATTTGCTATAGTCCATCCGCATTTGCCTCATTGTTCATCCGCATTGGATTTACTTCATCCACATTTACTTTACCTCATCCGCATTTGTCATCCGCATTAGCCTAACTCATCCGCATTTCCATACTTAGTCAAATGCTCATCCGCATTGACTCACTTCATCCGCATTGACTTACTTTGCTCATCCGCATTTTCATACATAGTCAAATGCTCATCCGCATTTCCGTACATAGTCAGATGCTCATCCGCATTTCCTGCACTTAGCCAATTCTCATCCGTATTGACTTCATCCGCATTGGCCTACCCATTGGTTAATGCTCATCCACATTACCCTTTTTCATCCGCATTTACTTCCACACACTTAGGCAGATTTAAAAACTTATCAAGTGGGTCTAAAACATCAGATTCAATTTCCATGCACCATTCATCATGTTCTAAGCTTAATTCTTACCCTCTAAGCCTTAGAACACAATCATACATCATCAAGCATGAACATAGTCACACATCACATCATAACATCATCATACACACATCAAGCATACGGGTCCGAAACCCAGCTATATAAAAACATAAATTCATGCCTTTCTAGCCCCAAAATCAGTTAAAAACCAGTAAAAGAAGGGTTCTAGAACTCACCTTTGCAGCTTCTGAGTATGGCTTCCTCCAAACTCGTTTGCAAATTGAATTCAACTTCTAGAAACCCACTAAAAACATACCCCAAACACATACAAACACACATAAGTATAAACCCGAGGATAAGACCAGTCAAGAACACCATAAAAGCATGAATTCTTACCTTGAATTCGAACTCTTTCTTCTTGTTCTTCATCAAACCCGAGATCTGCTCTTTCTTTCTCTAAAATCCGAAGATCAGTGGTGTATGTGACAAATGGGCGGCCATACCACCTTTTACACCCACTTTTCAAACATTTTGTCCTTTTGGACACTTTTTACCCCTAGACTTGAGTTTTATTTCTTTTCCTTCTTTTCTTTCACTTTATTCTTCTCTTCCTTTGACTTTAAAATAACCGGGTGTTACAAGATAGAGATTGAAGACGTCACAACCTAGCACTATCCAGAGTATGCTGATAAAGAGGGTAATGTAGTCCCCAATCTGGGTGACACTCTTGTCAGTGATACGTCCGAGAAACTAGATCAGATGGAGCATGAGTCAGAGAAGAATCCAGATCAAGCCCAAGCCCCGGACGTCGATGTCAACATCAAAAAGGCTGAATGGGCGGCAAGTTTTGCAGAGATCCGAGCCCGACGCACTGCTCCAAAGCCGAGTGCCTACACCAAGCTCTACAAAGTGAAGAAGCATCACAAGGTGTCAGGCAAGATTATCGTGTGGGCCTATTTTGAAGATCTAAATGTATATGCTGTCAAGAGGGAGAAGGTAATTGAGTACTTCAGATTCCCACATGATCTGAAGTCTTTCCCAGGTTTTGAGCTCAACCAGCTGGCTAAACTTAAGCTGTTATATGCTGACCCAAGAAAGATGTCAGGCTGATTTGAGGCTGCATTACAGAAAAAGTACCACACCCGGTGGGTCAACTTCAAACCTCAACAACCAACGAGGTATATCAGATGGTCTGAAGTTGATGCCATTACTGGAAAGCCAAAGATAGTGTTAAAGTGGAGTCCTCCGCGCACGATGTCAAGAATACCATTAAGGAAAATGCCACAGGACTTCACTCTACACTTTAACTGGTGGTACTATGATTGAAAAACAGGTGAGGCGGTCATAGTTTTGCAAAGAGATGGAAATATGGAAACTATCAGGGTATTTAACCCAATGTGGCTAACTAACTTGTCTTCTGACGATGTCTACACTTTATACGAGTGGCCACTGTTCTATGTCGCGTAAGACATTATACAAGCCCTCCAGTTCCAAAACATAATACGACTCTGCTTTGCATTCGAAATACATGCATGAGTTACAATGGAGGAGAAGTACAAGAAATTTGAAAAGCTGATGAAGAATGTTAGACAATAAAGTAAACTAGGTCTAAGGGGGAGTTTGTAGATACATGTGTACCTAGTTTAGGAGCTCAAATGTAATATGTCTTTCATGTCTTACTTATATGTAACAGAATGGATATGAATGAAATGGAATGTGTTGATAATGCTTATAATGTTTAATATTTCATTAATTATAGTGTGATAACGCATATTGAACTAACTATATAGGTTTGTGGTTGCTTACATAGTTCTTAGTCAAGAATGTTTGAGAAATGTGCTTAAACTTAATCGTGTGAAGTTCTCATGCGAATGGACTGCTAGGATCGTGTACTGGACGAATACTAACAGATTTACGCGTATACCGAATCAAATAGTGCGGAATCCTATTTGACTGACGATCCAATCAGTGAGAACGCATGTAGAATCATTTAAAGATTGAATCTAAACGTTAAGAATGATTAGCAATCGATCTACTGCGATCTATGAAGTTGGAACAGGTTGCTAGACGTCTCTGGACGGCTAGGGTACGTGTAGGTATCGAAATACTCAAAGTGTCCTATTTTTCCACGATTTAAGTGGTATTTATAGGTTACGGTTTCTCAATCGTGCGACTGGACCATTTGCATGGTTCAGTCGTGCGATTGAGTCATGCGGTTAATGCATGTGCATGACTGAGTGTTCAGTCGTGCGACCTAGACCATATGCATGGTTCAGTCGTGCGATTGAGTCATGCGGTTAATGCATGCGCATGACTGAGTGTTCAGTCATGCGACCGAGTCAATCTCATGTTTCAATCATGCGACTGATCCAGTCTTCTGGTTCATTCGTATGACTGGTTCATTAGCATGAAATTGTTCATGCGTATGGTCCATTAGCATGGGCCAATCGCATTGGAACTACATATGATTAAGTTTGATTATGTTTCATAATAATTAATTGACTTACATTTATTCAAACAACCACAACCTATATAGTTAGTTCAATAGGCGTTATTACATACCAAGCAATGAAATATTCAACATTATAAGCACAACCACACATTGTATTTCATTGAGTACCCGTACAATTACATACGTGTAAGACAACAAAGACATATTACATTAAGTTAAGAAACTAGGGACACATGTATCTACAAACTCCCCCTTGGACCTAGTTTCATCTAATGTCTTACATCCTTCATAAGTTCCTCAAACTTCTTGTACTTCTCTTCTCTAGTGACTCTTGTGTGTATCTCAAAAGCAAAATAGAGTCGTATCATGTTCTGAAATTGTAGAGCTTGTACAATATCTTGAGAGTCATAGAACAATGGCCACTTGTATAGTGTATAGACATCATCAGCAGACAAGTTTGTATGCCACATTGGGTCAAACACCCTGATGGTTTCCATTAACCCATTCTTGCTCAATACTATGAATGCCTCTCCTGTCCTCCAATCATAGTACCACCATTTGAAGTGTGGAGTGAAGTCTTGTGGCATTTCCCGTAGAGGGATCTTAGACATTGTGCGTGGAGGACTCCACTTCAGCATTATTTTTGGTTTTCCAGTTATGGCATCA
The DNA here is from genome assembly GCA_025506515.1 of Flaveria trinervia. Lineage (NCBI taxonomy): Eukaryota > Viridiplantae > Streptophyta > Magnoliopsida > Asterales > Asteraceae > Flaveria > Flaveria trinervia. Next base: position 20,087,012 of record CM046450.1, on the reverse strand, counting down.
ACCTCAGACAGTCTGATATACCTCGTTGGTTGCTGATGTTTGAAATTGACCCATCTGGTGTGGTACTCTCTCTTTAGAGCTGCTTCAAACCAACCTGACATTTTGCGTGGGTTAGCATATAGCAGTTTCAACTTTGCTAATTGGTTAAGCTCAAATCCAGAAAGAGTCTTTAGGTCGTGTGGGAACCTGAAGTACTCAATCTCTTTCTCATGTTTAACTGCATAAACGTTGGGCTCTTTAAAATACGCCCATGCTATGATTTTGCCCGACACCTTTTGATGTTTCTTCACTCTGTATATAGCTTGGTGTAGACAGTTGACGTTGAAGCACTGTGTTGGGCTCTTATTTCTTCAAAGCATGTAGCCCACTCAGCCTTTTTGATGTTGACTTTAGCTTTCGAGGCTTGTGCCTTATCTTCTTTCTTGTCAGACTCTTGTTCCATTTTATCCGCAGTCTCAAAAGTTTCACTGACAAGATTGTCGCCCAGATTAGGAACGACATTACCCTCAATGTCAGTGTACTCTGGATAGTGTTGGTCCGTGACATCTTCGATCTCGATCTCATTAACGTCATTGAGCTCATCGTCACTTTCCACATGGACTGTTGGAGCATCTTTCACGATCTCATCAGGATTGAGTCGGAACATTTCAGCAAGTTGCACGTCGATGAGATAATGAATTATCTCTCCTTCTTCAAGAGTGTAATTCACTGATCTCCTGACTATTCCCTGCAGATCAAGAATCATCGTGAGCTGAGTCTTGATCTGTTGGAGGGGAGCAACATCATATTCATCTCTTTGATAATTGGATCTGCTTGATTTAATACATAGAACACAATAACCATTAGTCAACAATCAAAGCAGTAAACATCAATACTCAACATATAAACATTATATACATCAGTTTGATACAATACAGTTTCACATGATTTTTTAAATAATATAAACAACTAAGCGTTACTCTTGTCTTGTATCATGTGCTCCTCTGCTGATGGGGCTGATGTAGAGGCACCATGGTCCTGAGCTTTCTTGGTCCTCCTCTCACTGGCAGACGTGGCACCCGTAGCAGATGTATCATCCTCATCATCATCATCAACATCATCAACATCCTCACCAACATCCTCACCAACATCAGTATCATCCCCTTGATCATCACCATCATCGTCATCATCATCACCGTCATCATCAGCACCATCATCTCCATTGTAACATCTCGTATTTTTTTTATAACTAAAAGTTAACTTCGTTTATTCTTTTAAGGGTCATTATTGACAATTATGAAATTCATGTGTTATTTATGCTTATTCTTTTTAGTTATCACTAACTTTTAATATATGAAAGATAAAAATAAAAATATCAAATACTATTAATTAGGTTGATATTAATAGTAGTAATAATAATACAAGTTATAATAATAATACTAATAATAATAACTATAATAACAATAATAATAATATCATTAATAATAATAATAACTATAATACTAGTATTATTACTAATGATAATAACTAAAATAATAACACTAATAATATTAATTTATAAAAGATATTAGTCTTAAAAATGTTTAAATACATAATGTGATTAAGTTTGAGGGGTTAAATTGTCACTTTTGAAATTCTAAAAAGGAAGTTTTAGCATAAAATGATAAAACTACAAACCACAAGGACCAAACTTGTAAAACTCAAAAGAAACCAACCCCCACCCTCTCTCACCTCATTTTTCCAGCCGCCGACCGGCCAAGCCCGGCACGGCGCCGGCGAGGCTCGAAACCTCACGAAAACACCTGACTTTGTTACCTAAATCGTTCCAAATCCTTTCGTATACACGTTTTAATGGCCACCTTAAATTCGTTTAAACACCGATTATTAACATCAAACAAACGCATAACTGAAACCTTAAAATCGTATATTCGTTTGAGCATTTACACCTAATAATAATCTAATTAAAGCAGTCTGAATGATCATCTGTCAATCACTAATCGAATGCAACTCACAATTCTACTTGAAACTAACTCAAACATCTCCTTTGATTCTTTCCATTAACCATGGCTGCCACAATTCGAACACCATGATCAAGGCTTCAAAACTCAAAATGTACAGAGGGCTTTTCATCCTTAAGATCATTAGAAACTACTTGTGTAACGAATTTGATTAAAATTGGCGTTTGGGTACCAAGACAATGCTATGTTAGTCGCGACCTGGTCATCATATGTTCTTATCATTTTCTACATCAAATTAGGTAATTGAAGTCAAGTACTTACTCGATTTCAGTTGAGGAACAAAAGCCCCATGAAATTATTTCTTTAACAGGATCGAATCGGGGTTCAATTTGATCCAAAAACATTCTAGGGTTCTTAGAATTGGGGGTTTTTCTGGGTGTTTGTGTTTTTAAAGTTTTAAAACCGAAAGTTAGCACGGCAACTGCCCTTTGGTACACTGGTAAGATGCAAGACCCATACACAGGAGGTCCCGGGTTTGAACCCGGGGAGCTCACATTTTTTTAGGCCTTTAGATTAAATACAAAAAATTTCTAAAAATTATAAAAGGTCATTTTATAAACTATGATCATTTTAAAAATCATTTGAATAATATTCTATAAATTGTTACTTAAAAAGAAACACTTTTATATTTTATTAAATATTAAAAAAAAGAAAAAGATATATAATAGTTTATTTTATAAAAAGGTAGACTTTAGATAATATTTTGTTCACTTAAATATTATTATTTCATCTGTTATCTTCAAATTGTTGTTCTAAATTGTGGTTACAAAATTTTACTTAATCTTTATACATGTATTCAAATTGTTATAAATATTATATTTTAGACATATGATCTTACATAACATATAGAAAATTTCTTTGAGTTTAATAAATATAATTGATTCCATTTTGTTAAACATAATTATTTGACAAGCCCCAAATTCCCATCGAAACCCTAGTTCGCGTTATAATTTAATCTTACAATTAAACTTATTATAACTACACTTAAAACTTGTAAATATAAATATTCTTAGGTATTTTGTGAAGGTTTACATGGGAACGTTGCTTATGATTCTTATTAGTCATCACTCTTATGCTTATTGATCATGTGAGTATTTTTATACCCCTTTTTCATATTTTTACACTTTAGGGTGAAACATGTTACTTTATAAACTTTGCACTTGTAAACACGTTTGATTCTTGTAAACCTATGGCATTTCACTTGTATGTTGTGGTTAGTTGAACTTTGTGGCTACCATGTAATGTCGAATATATGTACAATCATTAACTATTGCTAGCCTAGCGAAGTCATAGATCTATGGGCTAGACAAGCCTGCTTGATTGATCCAAGTACACTTAGCTAATCGTATATACTTTTAAACGTTTGAGACTTGTAAAACTTTGTTGAGGTTTGATTGTGCATTCTGTCTTATATCCCTAGTTACTTTGTTCTCTAACTTACAACATGAATTGCCATCTTTATATACTTATGTATTGCAAACTATGAAAATCTCACCCACATTATTGTTGACCTTTTATTTTTAACATGTTTCAAGAAATACTCAAGCTTGATCACCATTTTTGAAGTTGTTCATACCTAGGAATAGACCTAGTTAACTTAATGAATGAGCTTGTTATATTTCTTATATTGTGTTCTTATTTGAGACTTATGCTTGTAATGTACCTTTCAAACTTATGAATAATATATTTTGATTTAATAATAGCCTTATATGGCTGTGAATGATCTTAACTCTCACTCCTTGATGTTTCCACCGTCAAGGTTGGGGTGTGACATCCATCTCTTTCTTTGATCTTTAGTGGCTCATCCTTTGATCCTTTGAGCCTCAGCATGATGGTCTTGTTGGTTGCCTCCAACTCTTCTATCCATTTTGCTGAATGGACATGTTGCTCCTGGAGTTGGGACATCTCTGAGCTCTGAGCAGCCATCTGTTGTGCCTGCTGCTCTATCAGTTGTGCCTGCTGAGATATCTGCTGAGATTGTGCAGTAGTAAGTTCTACTAGCTGATGAATCCGGTCAGTCTTCTCGTCATCGGTTGCCAACAGCTTCAGCACCATACGGTTCAATGCTGAGAGCTGTTCCTCTACCCTACTGGGAGGTAGAGAGGATCTAGATGGAGCGGAGGGGTAAGATGACGGTCATGCTTGGTGGCTAGTGGTGGTGGTGGTGGCAGTGGTGAAGATTGGGGGTGGTATAGATGATGGTGGTAGTGGAGTGGTGAAGATTGGGGGTGGTATAGATGAAGGTGGTGGTGGATGAGCTGTAGTGGTGGTGGATTGTATGCGGGTAAGTGGTGGAGTGGGTGTGGTAGTGATGTGTGAGGTGGTAGATAAGATGGTGGGTGGAATGGTGGTAGTGGTGGTAGGTGAAGTGGTGGTGGTGGTGATGAAAGTCATCCTCCTCCTCTTCTTCTTCAGTCCGTGGGGATGAGCCATCTGTTTCTTCCTCGAGCCCCTCGAGGTCGATGCTCCCCCTGGGACGCTGCTGGGCTGATCAGGAGTATAACTGGGATCAGTATCAGCCTCCCTAGACTCACCAGGGCATCCTCCAGCCTCCTGAATTCCTCGGTCAGTGGCAACCACCCTACTCCCCATAGTACGAGTCAAGGGCTCCTCGTCTGTCTCCTCCTCCTCATCAAGACGAAAATCCTGATGGAACCCTACTGTCGCTGTTCCACCTTGGGTGGATGTTGGAGATGCTATATCAGCAATGGGGGCCCTCAATTGTGTGGGCCATGCATCTCCATCATCACCGCTATCGTCGTCGTCGTCAGAGTCATCTTCAAGGAGCTCAAGTTGCTCGACATCCGAATCACTGTCTGCATGGCGCCATTTACGCCTCCCTGGCGCCATGTAATCAACCTTGGCCAGATGGCCGATGAGTCTCTTCACCGGGGGTTTGACTTGCTTTCCCCGGTATACCTTCATACGACCCAGTGTCATATCAACTATGATCTCCAACAACACAACATCGTGGCTCTCCTTGGGCAGTGTTGGTAGCTTCTCATCAAAAATCATCTGAAGGAACCTAGGGTACATGCAGAAACCCTCTTTGCCCTTGGCCTCCAGATTATCTATCAAGTAAGAGAAGATCATGCTCGAGAAGCTGAAGGGTGGTTCAAAACCAATGCCACGTAGGAACTTTGAATCTGGTCTGAAAGATCATCAAACCCACCCTTTCACGAAGCCAAGCACTTGAGGATGACATGTGCCAAGTACTTGTACTGGGGACACAGGTTGCTCTTGTTGAGCACACCTGCATTAATATCCCCAGCGTACTTCATCCTCAAGAAGCACCCTCTCACAGTCAGTGGATGAAGTCTGGTAGGGTGGTCTGCATTATCACCCAACCCAAGTACGTGCTGAATATCCTCAGCAGTGACCTCAATATCCATCCCAAAAATAGAACTCCTGAAGCTGTATGGCTCATGAGAGCGGTCAACCAATGCCCACTCCCAGAAGGCCCGCTGAATAGACCTGTAGGAGTGCATGGTGTGGATATAGCCTTGTAGATCCTGGATCGCTTAAGGAATGCGATAATCCCCGCAAACTCGGCACCATTCCGAGTCGTGGCATCTAAATGAGCATATATGTTGTGCTTGGGGTTGATGGACCACCTGTCAGCCATCAATATGTAACACAAGACACGTAGACATTAGATAACCACACAACACAAATCACTTCAAATTAACTTGGTTGAATTCAGTCTGGTTCAATCATGCGATTGAACCACGCGACTGTGTTCAGTCGGTTGATCTGGCATGCGACTGGATTCAGTCGGGTAACTGAGCAGTCGACTGAGTTTAGTCGGTTGACTGAGCTGCGATTGGTTCAGTCGGCCAACTGAGCTTATTCGCATTATCCATTCGGCCGATTGAGTCATTCGAGCAGCTCAATCATGCGATTGGAGTTCATCCTGGTGTCCAGTTGCATGTCCCATTGTTCGGTCGACTGAGATTCGAATTTGAACTAAATCTTGAAATTAGACGTCGTGTAATGGTTCTTTAAACTCGCAATCATTGTACTAATAACCTAATAACCTTTATTTCAACATTTTACTTGGTTTAGTTAGGTTATTAATCAATTTACAGTCTCGGGTCATGTTAGGGCCAATTTCTTGATTTTTGGAGTCTGATCGACGGAGTTTTTGGCATGTTCACACCGCATTTTACCTGTATAAGCGCCAACGAACGTCAGAATATTAAAATATGAAATCAACTTGGGTCAGAGGAATTTTGGCAGAGTAACGGTAGACTGTGCGATTTTAGGGCGATTGGGGGTGATGAGCTGAATGCGATCGACTATGGCCCTATTTATATTGAATCTTATTTCCATCGGCCGACTGGACCCATTCGCTTGGTTCATTCAGGCGAATGGACCTCAGTCGTGCAATTGGTTCAGTCCATCACATTCAGTCGGCCGACTGGGGTTCAGTTGGGCGACTGACTCATTCGCACAGCTCCATTCGGTCGACTGGCTCAATCTGATAAGCCATTCGGGTGAATGGTTCATACTCATGTTCCATTCGGTTGTTTAGTGCATGAGTATGGTCCATTCACACGGTTGGTCCATACTCATGGTCCAGTCGTGCGATTGGATCATACTCATCATTTTGACTTTATGACCTTTCCACACTTAATCCCTTTTAACTTTTGATTAAACATTATGAGCATTTAATCATCTCAAACATGATCATATTAACTCGGAATACTTTTGATCACCTCAGACGTGATCATTTTAAACAATTTGTCACCTCAGATGTGACTGATTTTTCATTTGAATACATGTGTGGTCACCTCAGACGTGGCCCTTGTAGGTGATTACATCCCCTATTGAATTCCATGACATAGTCCGATATCTAACAAACTGAATTGACAATATTTAAACACAACAAAAAACTTAAACTGAAATACAAAACTAAAATTTGTTTTTGATATTTTGTGTGAGGTGTAAATCCTAAGATAGAAATCTAATGGATTCGGTTCTAGAAAAGGCAGCTTCAATTCATTTTGACCATAAATGGACCAATTCAATTTGAATCATACAGGCAAGTCAAATCATTTGGGACATGTTCTCAACACCTTTTGATACTTAATTCTTGTTTTTCATCTAGAGTCGTTAGCAAATTTAGGAAATCATACTAGTACTATTAGATCATCACATTGATTTGGACTTTCAAGAATTGTAGCCATGATGATTGTCGTCCTCTGAAATCCATACACAGACTTTTGACACATATTGGTGAGAGTTTAAGGTTTGATTATTTCAACAAGCATTTGTAGATCCCACACTTATATGGTAATCAACATTCCTCGGGAGATTTTTGAGCAGTCTCAGGGTAGTTTTCAAGAAGAAACTATTCTTAGAACTTTCAGAGAGAAGCCAAGCCTCAGGTCAGTGCCATCGCACAGCAGAGAGGTGGCAAACAACAATGAATTCTAGAATATATAGGTTATGCTTATCCTCAGGTCAGTGCCACCGCACAGCAGAAAGGCACATAACCTATCTTCTTGTTTGAGCATTTTTAATCCTTTTGCACAGATCTCACCAACAACAAAAGTTATTAGTTTGATTTCTTTTGCTCATATTTTGGTCTTACGCTCACATTTGTGCGTTTATTCTGCTCGTCATCCCTTATTGGAATTTTGTTGATTGTGCTAACCAGGGATAATATGTTAGCCCACAGCTTGTTGAACAACTTAGTTTGTTCTTGAGATCACCAACAAGGTCTAATCATCTATTGTGTTGAATCTACCGACATATCATCTATGGTCTAATAACCTCTAGGTCTACTTTCTTTGTGTTACCTTATTAGTAGCTAGTTTTACTATCATTTTCCTTTTATATTGCTCAGACTACACAGACTTATACTACGAACTTCGCATCTTATTTTATTTAAACTTTTAAATCCCAAGTGGTTTGTTCCTGTGTACTATCATTTTCCAAAGTCATTGAATCGGTATCACAGATACGATCTAGTTTCTATCAGCTAGCCTCTCCTCCTCTTACGTTTTTTTGACCTATTCTCCCCCTAAAATTCTAAAACTGTAACCGATTTACGCTTTTTAGGATTTTAATAGGCGACAAAATAACACCAATTTAATTAAGCTACTTAAAGGTAAAAAAATAAATAAAAAATAAAACTTAAAAGAAAATGGGCTATACGCATCGAACTACACATGGTCCTCTTTAGGAATTACATCATGTTTCTTTTTAACGCCGTTGACCTCTAACAAATATAGAAAATGTGGTTTATCAAAAGCCTTTGTATAGAGGTTAGCACGTTGAAAATCAGTATTTATTTTAATCACATCGATTGGTTCTTTTCAAAGCAATCACGTATAAAGTGATATTTTATGCCGATGTGTTTGGTCTTAGGATGTTGGACTGGATTTTTAGTTACTGCAATTGCAGCAGAGTTATCAACAAAAAGGAGTAGAATAGAAATTCAAACCATAGTCCCGCATTTGCTGTTGAATCCATATGATTTGTGAACAGGAACTTGTAGCAGCAACATATTCGGCTTCACAGGTTGACAATACAACCGAGGTCTGCTTCTTACACTGCTAGGTCACTAATCTTCTCCTAAAGAATTGCATCCCGTTGATGTAGACTTGTAGTTCATCTTGTAGCCACCGTAATCCGAGTCACTATACGCTGTTAGCTCGAAGTCATCATCATGTGGATACCACAACCCAAGTGTTGGAGTACCCTTTAGATAACAAAAGATCCTTTTGACCCCTATCAAATGGTTGACTTTTGGCTTTGTCTGATATCTTGAACATAAACATGTCGCATACATGATATCAGGTCTTGAGGCAATGAGGAACATGAGAGATCCAATCATTCCTCGGTACATGGTGGCATCGACCAGATCACCATTCTCGTCGGCTGCTACATCATGGTTTGTAGCAAGTGGAGTCCTAGCAAGTGGAGTCCTAGCAAGTGGAGTCCCAGCTACGGAAGCATTCTCCATATCAAACTGACTGAGAATATCTCCTACATACTTGGTCTCATGTAGGAAGATCCCTTTTGGTGTCTGATCCACCTGTAACCCAAGAAAGAATTTCATTTCTCCCATTGCACTCATTTCAAACTCAGCCTTCATTACTGCTTCAAACTCTTTACATAGATCTTCGTTCTTTAACTAAAGATTATATCATCTACATAAATTTGGACAAGCAGCAAATCACCATCCTTTTCTTTTATGAACAGTGTACAATCAATGACACCTTTGCGAAAACCATGTTTCACGAGGTGAGTTGAGAGTTTCTCATAACAGGCACTAGGAGCTTGATGAAGCCCATATAAAGCATTGTCGAGTTTGTAAACTCTGTCCCGATGATATGGATCCTCAAATCCCTCGGGTTGACTAACGTACACTGTCTCTCGGATTTCACCGTGAAGGAATGCACTCTTCATATCAAGTTGATAAACTTTAATCTTCATATATGATGCATAGTCAAGGAAGATATGGATTGCTTCCATTCTTGCCACGGGTACAAACACTTCATTGTAGTCTATGCCCTCAACTTGTCGAAATCCTTGAACAACAAGTCAAGCCTTGTTTCTGATGATCACACCTTGATCATCTTTCTTGAATTTCAAGACCTATTTGGTGCCAATGACCTTAGCACCTTTATGTCTATCCACCAGAGTCCATACACCTAACTTCTTGAACTGATGAAGTTCTTCTTGCATGGAACTCACCCACGCCTCATCATTCAATGCTTCACTAACATACTTTGGCTCAAATTGAGACACAAAGCAACGATATGCACCGTCATGAAGGTAACCCTTTTCCATCACTGAGGCATAATCAGTTGAATACAACTGATCCAATGACATTATCTAAAGGATGATAGACATTTAGGCGTGATCCAGGAGTGGTTGGAGCAACTACCTCAGAATCAAGATTATGAACATTTGGTTCAGTATCTGAGGCAGTAGGAGTTTGAGGTTCCAAAGACTCAGAGGCATCACTGTTAGATGCTTGTGGACTGTCGGTAGGAGGAACTTGTTGCTCCTGTTTGTTCTGATTAGTCTCCATAGCTTCTTCATCAGAAGAAGAGTCACTATCTTCAAGTGCTCCCCCTGAGTTGGTAGATGAATCACCTTGTAATTCGAATGATGTAAATTCCTGAGATGGTGTGTTTAGAATATCATATATCATTTTTGTTGCTAACTCATCATCAGAAGTGGAGAGTGGTATGTTGAAGGACTTGAAAAATCCATCATAGTCGAAAAAGAAGGCGGGTCATTTTCCAGCAGGTGGTGTGGTGTATCTCTGAACGTCAACATTACACCACACTTCTACTTGACCCGTTGAGTTGTTGTAAACCCTCTTGTTTGGTATGTTGTATCCTAGAAAGATACCTTCATCAGCCTTCTCGCTGAATTTTCCCTCCTGAGTCTTCTTCAGTAGGGTGCACGGAGTGCCAAATGGCTCGATATACTTTAGATTGGTTTTACGTCGTTGTAGTAACTCGTAACACATCTTGCCATGGTGTTTAACTACCAAAACTCTATTTAGTGTATAACACGCATTTGCAACTGCTTCATTCCATAATTGGGTAGGTAGTTTTGAGTCTGCTAGCATCGTCCGTGCTGTCTCTATCAAGCTGCGATTCTTTCTTTCAGCAACGCCGTTCATCTGAGGAGTGTAGGCAGAAGTGAACTGATACACAATTCCCTTTTCCTTGCAGTATGCCTCCTTCCATTGATTCTTGAACTTGGTTCTGTTGTCTGAGCGCCTTGTCGTACCTTCAACTTGTATAGAGACTCCAGAGTAGTTACTATTTCCTTGAATGACTCAAATGTTTCTGATTTGGATTTCAGAAACATCACCCAAAAAAATCTTGACTAGTCATCAATAACTACGTAGCAGTACAAGTCGCCTGCGATGCTTCTTGTATTGACTGGACCAACAGATCCATGTGAAGAAGTTCAAGAGGAAGTTCGATGGAATGAACTTTCTTTTCCTTATGAGACTTCTTCGTCTGTTTGCCCTTCTTGCACGCAACACAGAAATCTGAAAGTTGGAAGTTTTTGACGTTTACTCCCCTCACTAGATCATTCTGGATCAAGTGATTCATCTTCCGGCTATGCCAGGAGATGGAATCCTTCTCAGTAGCTTTTGACAAGAAGCACTGAACTTCATATCCGTTGTGGAGGCCTTTGATAGATCCAAGACATAAAGGTCCTTATATCTTGAGGCAGACATTAAGACTTGGTCCTTTAGGATGACATAGTCCTTTTTCAGGACATAGCACTTCTTGTTGTCAAAAACTACCTTAAACCCTTTATCACGGATTTGAGAAATAGAAAGCAAGTTATTTTGAAGTTGTTGAACGTAGTTTACCTTGTCAAACTTCACTTTCTGATTACCTACTTCTCCTTGAGCTATGATGTACCCACCTTTGTTTCCAGCAAACGAAACATAACCTTCTTTTATTTGTTTGACGTTTGATAAGAGATCCTGTTCCCGGTCATGTGCCTGGATGCTCTGCTATCTATAATCCATGTGGTGGTTTCAACACTATAGCCAACACCCTGCACATTCAATTGAAAACATTAGTTCATGTTAGGGACCCAAGCCTTCACTGGCTTGGGTTTCCTAGAGGCATCACACATCATAAACTCAACCCATTGACCATTCGAGGGTGAGGGAAGCTCAGATGTCGTCTTGTTCTTATTATCAGACAATGAGGTTGATTTTTCTTTCCATAATCCAGCTTTGTGTAAGGCCTGTTTGTGATAAACAGACGACTGGCTAATGTGTTGAACATTAGGTTCACTATCCCTTTTAGGTGGCGTCACTGAGTTCCTCTTAAAAGGGTTAGGTTTTGTTCAGGAAGTTCAACTTTCCTCCTTGGTGTCTGATAGTAAGGACGATGAGACGCAATATGTCCATACTCTCCATAACTGTAGCATGATCTGCTCTCGACTTTACGATTTAACTATTTTTGTGGAGATGTATGTGACACCCGGGTGACCTTACTCTGTTTGGGCTTTGATTCTGCTTGTTTAGATGTTTTGTCTGGTTTAACAAAGTTAATTGCCTTAACATTTTTAACATCTTTTTCTTTTCTATTTTCTGGACTTTGACATGATGCACGTGATTGGTTAACATTACTGGTCTTCTTAGGTTCAGATTTGACAGTTGTTGAACCAGACTTTATACTAACCTTTTCAAACTCTTTGTCCAGATTAATGCAAGGCATTTTACCTTTTGCCTTTGAAGTGGCCTTCTTTTGTTTAGTACTAGATTCATTTGATGAACATGTGGAATCTGGATCACTTACAAGAGGAGTGGACACCACATGATCATTGATTGGATTGTTATTAATTGGTTTACATTTTGCGTTCATCAAGATCTCATGTGGTGGTGGAACCACTTTATAGCCCAATCCCTCCCCGTTGTTTCTCTCTCTCACTAAGTTTTGGACAATATGAGATGAACTTGTCCAACTATGCAGTTTTTGCTTTAAGGAATTAACTTCTACTTCTAAATCTGCCTTTTGTTTCTTAGTGTCCTCTAGAGAGTTAAGATAGTACCTAATGTCATTAGCTTGGTTAAAGACTACTACTTCTGTTTCCCTAAGGTATTTGTTCAAAAGGTCTATCTTTTCTTTGTAACTATGCTCATTCTGTTTTAGAACTTTGTTAGCTTCAGTGCACAGTTCCAAGTCCTTTACTAAGTTATCATTATGATCTAATAACCTAGAAAATTTTAAATTATGCTTTCCCTAAATTTATTACAGTCAGAACAAGCATGATTATTAAAAAGTTGGTTAGTTGTACTTACCGGAGAGGGTTCTGATAAATCGGCCATCAAATGCAGAGTATGGTGTTTCTGGAGTTGGTGATTCTGACGTTGTTGCAGTTTTCCCTTCTTCAGGCCGGTAGTTGATCACTGGTGTACTCTCTTTTGAGTTTGACATCGCAGGTTCGACTGCAATATCTCCTTCACTAGCCGAATCATCATCAATATCCTCCACACTAGTGATATTGGATTCTCCGGTGAGAAAAACCGAAAGCTCTAGTCCTGTCCTTCATCATCATGAGCAGTCAAGGCTTTGGGATCCTTGCTTGATGAAGTAGGACTGCTAGTGGGTTTATCATGACGATTGAAGGAGGAGAAAGGATTCCTATTGCCAGTCTTCTTTCGCTTCACACACTCCCTTTTGAAGTGCCCTTTCTCACCGCAGTTGAAACAAGTCACTTTGGTCTTATCAAAGCCAAAGGTAGTGTCCTTAGTTGCAATCAAGTTCTGTTCGCTCTTTTTGACAAACTTCTTAGCTCTCCGAACAGCACTTGCTAAGGCCCACATTATGTCCATCCGCTCTAGTTCTGTCTCGTCCACCTGCTCGTAGTCCTCATCTGCCAGATGGCAGTTCCCAATTTTACCAACAATTAGTCCATCATAGGAGAGTGGAATATCGCAGTTAAGAGATCCATGTGCTCTTTGGCTACCTCAACTGTCACATTACCGAAGTTCTCGGTCTTCAGTTTTGCTGCATTAGCTTCAGGTACAATGTATTGGGTACCAGACGACCCTGACGTTTCTGACCCTGAAGTAGAGGCTTGAGAAGGACCAGCCGAGCTTGATACAAAAGCTGTCTGAAGAGGTGCTCCAGATGTTTTGGCTTGAGGAGTCGTGTTGTACAGCGCTGGGTTCTGATCATAAGAAGACTTTTGTGCTCTATACTTCATCCTTAGTTCTTCCTCTCTCAGCTTTAGAATGAAGTCATTGATATCTAACTTCGTTAGCATACCATTTTGTCTGAGATTGGAGACAAATGAAACCCATTTCTCCAGCAGCCCATCTGCAAAGTGGATACTTTGTCCTCCATTGACGTCGATACTCCATGAGTGTGCATCTCACTCATTAAGTGGTAGAACCGATCGATAACATCATCTAGGCTTTCTTTTCCCATCGAGGAGAAGTTTTCAAACTCCTTCCTTAAAGCCTTAGCCTTTATGGCCTTCAATGATGCGATCCGTCATACCTTTTCTCCAATGCATCCCATAGTTTCTTTGCTTGTGTATACTCCGAGAATTGATGGAAAATATACTTCGGAATTGACTATGTACGCAAAGCATAAACTTTCTTTTCAGCATTGTATTTGACCTTTTGTCCATCAGTCATGCCACCAGTGTAAGTTTGACACCATCAGCTCCTACTGGCATGCTGTACCCCGTCTCAAAAGATTCCCACAGATTGGGATCTACTCCATTTAAGTAGATATCGAAACGTTGCTTCCATTGTGGGTATTCATCTAAAGTGATTAGCTTTGGGGGTTTGTTGTGATTCCCCACTTCATTCTCCAATAGAAGTAAGTTCTGAATACGTGAGTCTCTCCCTGTTGAGAATGCTGAGTATTGGTCCTCCATTGCTATAAACTTTAACTTTAAACCAAACTGTTTTATTAGTGCGAATGAAGGTGTGCGATTAGGCTATTCGGGCAATTGAACTATGCGGATGGTTCAATCATGCAACTGAACTAATGCGGATGGCTCAGTCGGGCGAATGAACTAATGCGATTGAATAATGCGAATAGACTTCTCAATCGTACGAATGGGAGTACGAATGAGTCCAATCGTGCGTATAGGGGATGCGTATGACCTCAGTCGTGCGATTGAGTCAATCGTGCGACTGAACCTGCTGGATTTCGAAAATTCGTAGTTTAAGGTGTTTGGACGCAAAAACACGAATTTCTTGCTAACCCTAATTGTCGTATGCCGAAAAAACTAAACTTTACGATCAAGAGACGTCTGAAACCCGATTTGACACAGAAGATTGCGTTTTTGAGTGTAAAACCACAATTTTTATATCAAAACAACTGAATCACACGTAAATCTAGAGCCAAAGCTCTGATACCACTTGTTAGGATCGTGTACTGCACGAATACTAACAGATTTACGCGTATACCGAATCAAATAGTGCGGAATCCTATTTGACTGGCGATCCAATCAGTAAGAACGCATGTAGAATCAATTAAAGATTGAATCTAAACATTAAGAACGATTAGCAATCGATCTAATGCGATCTATGAAGTTGGGACAGGTTACTAGAGGTCTCTGGATGGCTAGGGTACGTGTAGGTATTGAAATATTAAAAGTGTCCCGTTTTTCCACGATTTAAGTGGTATTTATAGGTTAGGATTTCTTAATCGTGCGACTGGAGCATTTGCATGGTTCAGTCTTGCAGGATCGATGTTAGTCACTTAACATTTTGTTTTCTCTCAAACTCACCTAGAACAACACTTGGGTTAAGATAGAATCAGTAAGAGTTGATCACAATATAGAAAGTAGTAAAAGAACACAGAAAGTAATTTTCAAGGTACTTTTATATTTCTTCTCAACTCAATAATACAAGACTCTTACAAGCAGTGTGAAATTAGTTACAAAGAGAACCTATATATAATACTATCTACAGCCGGATATACTTTGATACCAGCTGGGATCCTATAACTAAAGCCTATAGTACAAGACTATAGTTTAAGGTATCTCGGATAAAGTCTTATCTGAGATTTGGTAGTCAGGACATGTCCCTGACTTACCTTTTGTCACCAACTAAAGTTGGTAACATATACTATCATGAAAAGGTGAATAATGGAATAAAGTATGGTCAACTGCATGGCTCTTTGAGAAAAAGCCATACAGTATTAGAGGTCTGCAGCGGAGTGTCAGAGACCATTCTTGTGTCCACTGGTTCATAGCAGTGTCTTCCGAAGGTTAATGGCTTCGGAAGAGTAAGTACTTCCGAAGCCACTTATACTTCGGAAGAGGCTGCTTCTTCCAAGGCTTGGAGACTTCTTCTTTCCATCATACTTCGAAAGTGGTCTTCAGCTTATTCTTCTAAGACTTGAACTTCGGAAGTATACACTTGACTTCGGAAGTAGAGTTCTGTCTTCGGAAGTTGATCTTTCACTTTGTCTTCGGAAGAACTTGACAACCTTCGAAAGTTCCATGCTAAGCTTCGGAAGCCTTTGCATGTAGCACCAAAATTATCTAAGTGACTTAGTTTTGGTTTCATTAGCCTTCTTCTTGATCCAACAAACTCCCCCTAGGCTAATGCTACCAAAACTTCACTTGTTTCTGCTTCTCAAAACTTTCAGCACCAAGGAGAGTAAATATTTGTCTGTCTCCTTGTTCTTCCCTGATGTGGTGCTGAGAAGTTTGTACAGATCCTTGGTAGACAGGAAGTCCAGTCTGTCACCTTGGATAACATGTACCCTCTGTTGTTGCCCTCTAAAAAGAGTTAGTTGATGGGAACTGTAATCATATTCCCATCTAACTATCAGTTCCAATTCTGACCCTCCACCATCTGTAGAAAGGAAGTGCCATTGGTAGGAGGTCTTTCCTTGTCTTCCCGTCTTCTCAATCTCAACTCTTCTTCAATCTTGGCCTTTGCAGTTAGCTCAGCTAGGTGAAGGCTGCTAAGATGATTTTTGATGAGTGCAGTAGCTTTAGAGTTGGAGGGGTTGGAGAATGGCTTCTCTGCTAACTCAGCAATATCAAACCTGCTGGAGTGTAGCAGAGAGGTTGCATTAAGTCTATTGACTTCGCCATTCTCCCTTTCCACAACAAAGTTGTGAGAAGTTTCATCGAACCTCCACTGGACTATTTTCTTTCTAGGCATAAGAGATTGATTGGAAATCTTGTCCTCTTTCTTGGTGTCCAGCAGAGTCACCAGTTTCCTTCTAAGTTTCTTCTCTTCATCATTTAATGAATCTGAGTTGAGGCCTAGAAGTCTAGCTGCCTGGTCCAGTGTTCCTCTAGGTAAATCAAGAAATTGATCTCTTGTGAGGGAACAAGAGGATCCATCAACATAGGTAATGTTGACAGAATCTTCATCACATGAGACTTCGCTCAGAGTTGTGCAGTTGATGAGCTTGGTCTTGATTACCTTGAACTCCTCAAGAGAGAGATGTTGAGAAGGCTGAGGGGATGGTTTGGATGGTTGTTGGATAGGTTGAGGTTCAGAGGTTCTAGGGTTTTAGGTTGGAGGATGGGAAGTTAGGTGGTTGTGGTGAGAGAGTGGATGTGGGTAAGGATGTTGGTTCAGGGGTGAAGGGTTCGGTTTTAATGGAGAAGGGTAGGGGTGAGGGTTCAGGTTGTGGTTGAGTGGTTGCAGTGAAGGTCATCCCATTTACCCTTCTGTACATATTTTTCTTCTTTCCCAACCGGATGTCAGCCTTGATTTCACTGACAATCTGTTGGAGTGTCTTCTCATACATGGGACCCACCTGCCTTCCAGAGAAGCCATGGGCCCGAAGATAGTCTTTCATCCAGGCCTTTTCACTGAGCTTCCTGGTTGCAGTGTCTCTAGCTTTTTCCTCCTCCTTCTTCTCCTTTGTCTTTTCTCTTGCAGCCTTCTTTCTTTCTTTCTCCATTTGATCCTGCTCTTTGTTGTAGAGCCAGAGGATTGTCTCATCATTGTGTGGAGAAGTTCTTGAACATTAAAGCCTCTGGAGAGTAGGAAATTTATCCTGTCTCTCCTCAGCTGTAGTTCAGCTTCCTTTGGTTTTTCTTCTTCTTTCTCCAAGGCCAACCTGGCTTCTTCTTCAAGTTTCAGCCGGGTTGCCTTCTCTAGATTCACCAACTCCTCTAGTGGTAGCAGGAGTGTCTCTTCATTGGCATCTCCCATTTGGATAAGCTGGTCAATGATCTCTTCCCTTCTCTTATTGTTGACAGCCTCCTGATTGGCTGCAGCTGCTTTTGTGCTGGCAGCTAGCAACTTCTCCGTTGGAAGCCTTCCTTTCTTCTTAAGTTTCTCAATCTTTTCCGCTTCCTGAAGCTCTTCCGCAGTCATCTTTATTTTACCTTTATCCTTTGAAGAACCTGACCGTGGTGGTTCTTGGAGAGTGGATTCTGATTGTGAGAGAGGTAGAGATGGTGTCTGGGATGGAGGTAGAGTCAGAAAGTCCTCACTGTTCACCTCGATTGCCATTTCAAGGATTGTATCTGTGATGATCAGTTCCTCGGACATTTTAAACAGTCCTTCCGCAGCTTCCATTTCAGCTTCGGAAGATTCAGCTTGTTCTTCCGAGGCTTTAACTTCAGCTTCGGAAGTTGGAGGAGATGCAGATTTTGTCCTAATTGTTTCAGTTGTTGGGCCATCAGTCCCTATTTCCCCTTCAAAATGAATCTTAGGTTCCATGTGGACCTTAGGTTGACCAACTTCTTCCATAGTGGTAGAAGGTGCAGTCAGCCTCTGATGCTCTTCAGCTCCGAAGTAGAGCATTGCAGCATCTGGGCTTGGCTGATCAGTGGAGGATCTAAATAGAAACTTGGTGAAGAGTCTGTAGAGATCACTGAGCATCTTTGAGTCAATCTGAAAAATAACTTGAGATGGCTCAGACACAGTAATGATAGGAGTAGAGGAAGTTGAAGTTGAAATGTGGCTCTGTTGTGGGTCCTCAAGTGTTTGTCTCTAAACATTCTCCCCTTTTTGGTAGTAGCATCTTGAGAGCTAGATGAGCTAGAGGAAGAAGTCAATGAGAACTGAACAGGTACATGCCTAACAGACCTCTCTATTTGTTTCTCAGCTAGTTTGGCCTTAAGATTGTCAATCTCAAGTTGTTAAGTGGCGGACCTTGCTTCTAAAGTCCTAACCAAAGATTCAAGGTTTGAGACCTTAGATAGAAGGTATTGAATGAGGAGTTGCATGCGTCCCTTATCTTCTTTTGAAGAATCATGGGGAGATGAGGTAACATACCTGGTATGTTCAGCCTCACCACTATATGTGGTTTCTTGGCAACTTGGTTTCCCGTGCTCAGTGATGTCTCTTTCAGAGTCATCAAAGGGCTCGGTCGCCGCAGATTCAGTCTGAGATATGTTACCACTGTCCATAAGGTCCATTGAGGCACCTTCTATAATGGCAACTGAATCTGCATGAGTCCCCTCCACATCAGTGAGACTCACCTCAGTTATAGGTTGCTGATGGGGGCTGGAGATAAGGGATTTCTTCGGGCTCTGTTGATCTTGAAGAGGGTGTTGTGGATCAACTTCATTGCCATGGAGAGATGTTATCTCTTCATCAGTTTTGAATAGAAGGTGAGTAAAAGATATGGAGGTTAAGCCTACTGACCCGGGACCTTGATCATTGTCTACAGGCATTGAGCCTTTGGTGGGGCTGTCCCTAGTTGGGTGCTCAGAAGAGTGTAGATACTCATCCTGAGGGCTGCTGGTTTGGGTGTCGGGCTCCTGGGTTTGAGACTGGAGAGACTCAAAACCCATATTGAGGTCAAAAGAGAAGGATGGAGAGACCTCCGACTTAGTAGGAGCCCATATTTCCACTCTAGTCTTTTTGGATTGAATAGGAGGGGCTTGTTCAATCAGAGTAGATTGAACAAGGGTTCGTTTGGGGCGTCTTTGATATGTGATGGTGATGGGTGGAGAAGGCAGTGTTGGCATTGTGGTAGTGGTTGTTGGTGTGGGTTCATCACCTGTGGGGTGAACAGGGATGTCACCAGGAGCTATGCGCTCAATCATACCTGGAAGCAAGTAGTGTACCTTCAAGTGAAGTTGGGGACATTTTCTTCAAGGTCTTGAAGATGGTAGGCCACATGGGGGGCAGTCAGAGCAGCTGCACAGACAAGCATGCTCTGGTCCAACTCATAGTTGATGATGTGTTGAATGAATCTGGGATACATAAAGAATGTCTCCCTTGTAGATTCCCAATTAGATTGATGACACAAATCGTGAGTAATTGAAGCGCAGGCCTCTCACCAGTCCATGAACTAAGCATCCTAGTTCTTATGGGATTTGATCCCATCCTCCGGACTTGTTGGACAAGCAGTTGAGAACAATATGCAGGAGGAACTTCCAGTTGTAGTAGAAGTTGAACTTGTAGACCGTCGACATGCTTATGTCTCAACCATATCCCATTAGGATGTAGGTGCTGTCCAAATCTACCTTAGGGAATTCAGTAGGAGCTCCTTCATCACGAAGCTCGAGGTGCCGTGATGAGTTGTTCAGTAATGATCAACTCCTGTCCCCAATGCTGGACCTCAGTACACGAATCCCATTTAGGGTTCAGCTTGACCATTTCCCCAAAATTCGGCCATGTGGTTGGAGTAAACAGTGGGGTTAACGGTAAGAGCAGTGTAATAAGGTGATTGGGTGAGAAAGGAGATGATTTCAGAAGAGTCGGCATCTCTTGAAGAATCAAGAAGTGCGACTTGGTTGTGCTGAGGGTTAAGTGCCATTAGGGAAAGGTGAATGTGAATGAAATTTGAGCTTGGGTAAAGTTGGAGAGGAGAGAAATTTCTAGGATAGTAAAAATTGCAAGTAAAAAGATGAAATTGAATAGTCGATTATTTAAAAGAGAGTGGGAAGGCGGTAATGGGGGTTAGGATACGGTGATGTGATGGTTTAGTGGATGAATTGACAGTGGCGGTAAGGTTAAAATCAGTTAATAATCCAAATCATTAACAAAATCTTTGCTTTTTACAGTGTGGGGCCCAAAAGATTTACGTTACACAGTAGAATCTTTCTTCTGAATGTAAAACATTTCCGAAGGTAATTTGTCTTCCGAAGGCAATTCTCACTTCCGAAGCAAAAATTTTGCTTCCGAAGGTTAGAGTGCTTTCCGAATGGAGTGTTTGTAAACCTCAGAAGTAGATCTGATATGTAATCAATCGCTTCTTCCGAGACCAAAAGCTCTTCGAGAGAAAAAAATTATCCTTTGAGAAATTAGCTTCGAAATTCTCGAGATATAAAAATAACTTCCGAGGGTATTTCTCTTCGAAAGAAATTTACACTTAGAAAATTTTCAGAAAATCTTTTGTAACAGGGATTAAATTGTATTGACAAAGATATTACATATTAAAAGGTTTTCAAAAGAGGTGGTCTAATCAATGTTTATCATCCAATAGTTGTTATGAGATACTTAAATCTTTGTTCATCAAAAGCTTTGGTGAACAAATCAGCATTTTTCATTTGAGTCAACTTTGATTAGTTTAATCAAATTTTCTCATGAATATCTCTAATGAAATGGTACCCGATGTTCAATATGCTTTGTCTTGGAGTGCTTCATCGGATTTTCAGTAATGGAGATAGCACTGTTGTTGTCAATATGGATAGGAGTACTCATAAAGTTGAATCCATAGTCTAACATCTGATTCTGAATCGATAGAAGCTGAGCACAGCAGCTAGCAGCAGCAATGTATTCAGCTTCAGCAGTTGATGTAGAGACACAAGATTGTTTCTTGCATTGCCATGAGATGATCCTTCCACCAAGAAATTGACATCCTCCTGATGTTGATTTCTTGTCAATATTGCAGCGACCATAGTCACTATCAGAGTATCCATAGAGATTAAAATCCTTGTTTATGGGATACCAGAGACC
Source organism: Flaveria trinervia (assembly GCA_025506515.1). Classification (NCBI taxonomy): domain Eukaryota; kingdom Viridiplantae; phylum Streptophyta; class Magnoliopsida; order Asterales; family Asteraceae; genus Flaveria; species Flaveria trinervia. The sequence goes on along the minus strand of CM046450.1, from coordinate 20,065,658 downwards.
TAATTTAGGTGCTCCTTTAAGGTATCTGAGGATTCTCTTGACAGCAGCTAAGTGAGACACCTTTGGAGCAGCCTGATCTCTTGCACAAATGCAAGTAGCAAACATAATATCAGGTCTACTGGTAGTAAGATACATCAGAGAACTAATAATTGCCCTATACTAATGTTGATCAGTATCCTCCCCCTCAAGGTCAAGACAAAGATTGTGGTTTTTGGGTATGGGTGTCTTGGCAGGCTTGCAATCCTTCATTTCAAATCTTTCTAAGATGTCAGAGACATACTTAGATTGATTAATGAAGAACCCTTCCTTTATTTGCTTCACCTGAATTCCAAGGAAAAAGTCCATTTTTCCCATGGAACTCATCTCAAAATTTTTCTTCATAATGCTCTCAAAGTCCTTACACATTTGGTCATTCGAAGAACCAATATGATGTCATCAACATAGACTTGAAAGAGCAAGATGTCCTTTCCATACTTTTTGATGAAGAGAGTCTTGTCAATGGTACCTCTAGTGTAGCCATTCTTCAGAAGAAACTGAGACAGAGTCTCACACCACAGCCTAGGTGCTTGGTGTAGCCCATATAGAGCTTTATCCAAGTTGCACACATAGTTCGGGTGTTGTGGGTCTTCAAATCCTGGAGGTTGGCATACATAGACTTCCCTATCTATATCCCCATATAGAAAGGCACACTTGACATCAAGTTGATAGACAGTGAAGTTCTTGGATGCAGCATAAGCAAGGAAGATCCTAACTGCCTCAAGTCTTGCAACTGGTGCAAAGACATCAATATAATCAATTCCTTCCTCTTGTGTGTATCCTTGAACTACAAGTCTTGCTTTGTTCTTAATGATCAAGCCTCTATCATCTCTCTTGTTTTCGAAAACCCATTTAGTGCCTATTGGTACTTGACCAGATGGTAGCGGACATAGGTTCCATACCTTCTGTCTCTTGAATTGAAGCAGCTCTTCTTGCATCGATTCAATCCAGCTACTATCTTTTAAGGCATCTTCTACTTTCTTGGGTTCCATCTGGGATAGAAAGCATGAGTACAAACAGACATTCCTATGATGAGTTTGTTCTCTTGTTCTCACACCCTTAGTGACATCCCCTATGATGTTCTCAGCAGGATGAGTGTTATGAATCCTAAGGCGAGGAATCACTTCCAATGCAGAGGCTCAGGAACTGGAACACTCTGTCCAGCTGCTGTTTCAAAATCATTCAATGAGGATTGAATGAATGAATGAGAAACATCATCAATGGTTGGCTATGAAGTGGTGTTAACAGTTTCCTGTCCCTTCAAAACATTACTTCCTTCTGCCTCGTGTTGTGGTGGATCACCGGATGAGTTTTGAGGCTCAGTAAGTGATTCACTTGTAGAAGCTTCACTATTCCTTGATATGGTCAAGCTATTAGATCTGTGAATGGTGGAAACTTCATTTATTGTAGCTCTTGGAGATTTTGAACTAGGTCTGGGTAGCTCAAACAGTTGATTATCAGCAGTGGCATCAGCATCATTTTGAGCTCCTGTTCCAACTGAAACATTCTCACAAGAAGGTTTAGAATAGTTTGGAAACAATTATAAATCAAAGATATGATCATGGTCATTCCTCCTAACACAAGGAGTGTGCTCATTAACAACTATGTTGGATGACTCCTCAATTGTTGATTCTTAATGTTGTATACTCTATAAGCTTTGGAGCTAGAAGAGTACCAAAAAAAGATAGCATCATCCGAATTTTCAGCAAACTTTGCTTGTCTTTTGTGTTAAGTATGGTACACCTGCTGCCAAAGGATCTTAGAAAGCCAATGAACGGTGACCTCTTGTTCCATAGCTCATAAGAGGTTTTTCCATGGGGCTTAAATACAAGAACTCTGTTATGCACATAGCATGCAGTGTTGACTGCCTCTACCTAGAATGTTAGAGGTAGTTTTGAATCAGCTAACATAGTTCGAGCAACCTCAATAAGTGTCTTGTTCCTCCCCTCAGCAACACCGTTTTGTTGAGGAGTTCTGGGAGCACTATATTGTCTAGCAATCCCTTTTGAGTTACAGAATGAGTCAAGAACGAAGTTCTTAAACTCAGTCCCTTGATCACTTCTAATGATTTAACCTTGTGATCAATTTAATTTTCTATTTTAAGAATAAAAGATTTTAGTGTTTCAGCAGTTTCATCTTTAGTTCTTAAAAAGAATACCCATGTGAATCTTGTAAAGTCATCAACTATCACAAGGCAATATGATTTCCTTCCAATGCTCATTATGCTTATGGGACCAAAAAGATCCATGTGCAATAAGTGTAATGGAGTAGTGACAGAGTTAACACATTTGGATTTGTGAGATGTCCTGTGTTGTTTTCCTTTTAGGCATGCAACACAGTTATCTTTGCAGAAAAACTCGTTTTTAGGCAAACCATGTACCAAGTTATTTTGGGCCAATTTATTCGTTGTCTTAAAATTTATATGACACATACGTTTATGCCATAGTGTTGACTCATCACTATCAGCTTTGGAAAGAAAGCATGATACTTCACCTATTGGGGAAGCATTGTTCATATCTAGCTTGTACATATCCCCTTTCCTGGGAGATCTAAGAAGCACCAATTCCAGAGGAATTGTCATCCCAGGTTTGAGGATAATGCACTCATGTTCTGTGAAAAGTATTTGGTGCTTTTGATCACAGAATTCAGAAACACTCAACATATTGTGTTCAAGCAGTTTGAAAAAATGAACTTTGTCAACCTTTAATTTACCATTGGATATACTCCCTCTACCAAAATATATCCTCCGGCCTCACCTCCAAATTGGACAGGACCACCATCATAGTTCTGAAACTGTTGAAGGAGAGATCTATTCCCTGTCATATGCCTGGAGCATCCATTGTCTACAATCCAGACATTATTGTTCATGTCATATGGATGTCCCTGCACATAAGATGAGTTTGTTAGTTTTATGTTTGGAAGCCCAAGCCTTGCTGGTCTTAGGTTCTTCCAAAGATAGTGACATAATTGAACCAAATGTTATGCATGGAGGTTCAATAGAGGTCTTTGAAGAAGAGGTTTGGGCTGCAGCATCTTCCTTGATCTTCCAGTCCATCCTTTGGTTGATCTTGGAGGATGAGCTTGTTGAAGCTTTTGCAGCATGGCCATCTTCCGAAGCTTCTTTCTTTTCGGAAGAAGCCTTCACCACCTTTTCTTCCAAAGCAGTCTTCTTCTGGGGAGGTTTCAAGGGAGCTTTCTTGTTCTTCCGAACCTTAGTAGCTTTTGTTTCCGAAGCCATTTTCCCTTTGGAAGAAAGAGTTTCTTTCGAAAGCAACCTGGCTTCCGAAACTAGCTTTCTCTTTTTCATCACTTGAACCATTTGAAAAGGTCCAAATGAGAAACCTTCCTTTACTCCTTCTTTTCTAACATTATTTGCATAATGTGTGCTTGCAGGATTGTAGTAACAATCTTTTGCCATGTGGTTTTGTAGACCACACATTATGCATGCAATGTTAGTTCTTTGGGAATACGAGGGTTGCTATTTCTTGGGCTTCTTTTCTTCATCAACAACTTTTCCCTTCAACTTCTGATCCTTTGGCATGACAGGAGTGTTGGTATTACACTTCTTTCCTGAATCAGAAGTACCTAACACTTGGAATCCAGCTAAGATAAAGATATCCTTCTGCTTTGGGTCAATCTTCAGCTTGGACCAACCACCTTTTTGGCAGTTCTTCTAGCAGCTTTAGCTCTGCTTCTTTTGGCCTTAGTGGTTAGGATTTGTTCTTCACAGGAGGAGGTGGGTACATCTACCTGTTCCTTCCCTGTGGTGACCACTATTGTTTGCTTCATCCTTCAACTCTGGTGAGGAAGGGTCAGCAGTTGGAACCTCTTGCTCCTCAGTACCACATCTAGGCTGTCTAATAGACTCATAGGAGTGTGGTGGAGCAATTTCATTGGTTCCCAACCCTCCTTTGTTCTGATAACAGAGTTTGGAGTGGGATGATGATGCAAGAATAGCTTGGAAGTTTTGCTCAGAAATAACATGTTTCTTGGCCTGAGCATCAGCAGTGACAAGCTGGGCTTGAGCCTCAGACAATTTGGATATCAGATCTTTGATTTGAGTCTTTTAGTTGGTGTGTTCATGTTTTAAAAGAGACACAGTTTTCTCTAACTCCTCAATTTTCTTTTGATAGTCAGATTCAGCTCTTTTAAAATCAGATTTTAACATGTTTAAAGACTCAATATCAGATCTGATTTCCATATTGTAATCCTGATAGAATTTAACTTTAGCTATATAGGTTGGAGTGTAGAGATGTTCATATACCTGGGCATCGTCTGTTCCGGCCATGAGAGCTTGAGCATGAGTCACATCCTGTACCATGAAGCTCCAGTCAACTTCTTGAGCCATTGCAGCTATTTCAGTTGACTTCTCAATGGGCTTTGAGGTTGAGGGATGTGTGGAGGCCTGTGGGGTCCCCGGATTGGTCTTGGGAGCCTTGCATTCCCTTGCAAAGTGACCTAGTTGGTTACAGTTGTAACACTTTGCCTTGGTCTTGTCAAACCCGAACTTGCTGGCAGTTGGGTTTTGAAGGAAATGCCTTCCAGTTCTCTTAAAGAACTTCTTCGCTCTATAAATTAAAAGAGCCATCTGTTGGACAATGTCCACGTAGTCTACATCATCTGGACTGAAACACTCAAGATCATCAAAGCGATATTGAAAATCACCAGAGTGTCTACTTCCTGAGACAAAGGCACAACTTTCCTAAAAGGAGTTGTGTTGAGCCTGTTGAGACCTTGGAGTCTCAAGGAAAGTGATGTATGGTCCAGGAGAGCAGGATGGCTACTGGTAAGTCGGGTAATGATGAGGTTGTGGGGGTAATGAGCCTTCAGCAACCATTAAAGCGTTGCTAGAAGGAAAACTCATGGTTCTGCTTGTTTGGAGGCCCTTCTTACTCTCCATCTCTAGGCGATATCCATCAAGGATGCCATAGAGTTCAGTCATGGTGAGAGTGTTCAAGTTCTCTGTCCTCTTAATAGAGACACAGTAGAATGTCCACTCGTTTGGAAGAGCACTCATGAACCTTCTAGTAAGATCTCTAAGTTCGGGAGTGATCTTCACAGACTGAAGAGAAGAGATAAGATCCATGTACATGAAGTACTACCGGCTGAGAGTCTCTCCAGCAATATGAGTGAAGTTCTCAAACTGCTGCTTCAGCGAGTCCTTCTTCGAGTCAGTGGAGCTTGAGTACATCTGAGCAAGTGCATCAAGCAATTCTTTGGCAGTCATGCAATGCTCGAATCCTACCATGATGGAGTTTGGTATTTCAGTCATGAGAATGGTCATGGCATTGCTGTCGATGTCCATCTTCTTTCTGTCTTCATCAGAGTAATCCTCTACAGCCTTTTCTATCATGGCACCGTTTCCACCAGTGATGCCACCTTTAGCTTATACGGGCCATTGACAATGAAGTTCCACATCTTGTTGTCTTGGTATCTGATGAATCCTTCCATTCACCTGCTCTAATACCTAAAATTTTCAGGAGTAATGATAGGAGCCTTTGTCATGGTTCCCATCTCTACCTCGGACTTGTTAAGGGCCATTTGAGTGAGTGGGTTGTAGGAAAGGAGTGAAAAACAGGTTGATTTGGATGGTTAGATCACGCAATTAAGAGCCTGAGAAGCTCTGATACCAATTGCCGGATCGATGTTAGTCACTTAACATTTTGTTTTCTCTCAAACTCACCTAGAACAACACTCGGGTTAAGATAGAATCAGTAAGAGTTGATCACAATATAGAAAGTAGTAAAAGAACACAGGAAGTAATTTTCAAGGTACTTTTATATATTGCTTCTCAACTAAATAATACAAGACTCTTACAAGCAGTGTGGAATGAGTTACAAAGAGAACCTATATATAATACTACCTACAGCCGGATATACTTTGATACCAGCTGGGATCCTATAACAAAAGCCTATACTATAAGACTATAGTTTAAGGTATCTCGGATAAAGTCTTATCTAAGATTTGGTAGTCAGGACATGTTCCTGACTTACCTTTTGTCACCAACTAAAGTTGGTAACATGTACTATCATGAAAAGGTAAACATTGGAATAAAGTATGGTCAACTGCATGGCTCTTTGAGAAAAAACCATACAGTATCAGAGGTCTGCAGCGGAGTGTCAGAGATCATACTTGTGTCCACCGGTTCATAGCAGTGTCTTCCGAAGGTTAAATGGCTTCGGAAGAGTAAGTACTTCTGAAGCCACTTATACTTCGGAAAAGGCTACTTCTTCCAAGGCTTGGAGACTTCTTCTTTTCATCATACTTCGGAAGTGGTCTTCAGCTTATTCTTCTAAGACTTGAACTTCGGAAGTATACACTTGACTTCGGAAGTAGAGTTCTGTCTTCGGAAGTTGATCTTTCACTTTGTCTTCGGAAGAACTCTACAACCTTCGGAAGTTCCATGCTAAGCTTCGGAAGCCTTTGCATGCAGCACCAAAATTATTTAAGTGACTTAGTTTTGGTTGCATTAGCCATCTTCTTGATCCAACAAGTCGTGCGATTAAGTCATGCGGTTGATCCATTCGCACGACTGAGTGTTCAGTCGTGCGACTGAGTCAATCTCATGTTTCAATCATGCGACTGATCTAGTCTCCTGGTTCATTCGTACGACTGGTTAGCATGAAGTTGTTCATGCGTATGGTCCATTAGCATGGGCCAATCACATTGGAACTTCATATGATTAAGTTTGAATATGTTTCATAATCATTAATTGACTTAGATTTATTTAAACAACCACAACCTATATAGTTAGTTCAATAAGCGTTATTACATACCAAGCAATGAAATATTCAACATTATAAGCACAACCACACATTATATTTCATTGAGTACCCGTACAATTACATATGTGTAAGACAATAAAGACATATTACATTAAGTTCAGAAACTAAGGACACATGTATCTACATGGACCATGCTAATGGATCATACGCATGAATACTTCATGCTAATAGACCAGTCGCACGACTGAACTAGGAGACTGGATCAGTCGCATGACTGAGACATACGATTGACTCAGTCACACGACTGGACCTCAGTCGTGCAGATGGATCAACCGCATGCTTCGGTCGCACGACTGAACCATGCTAATGGTTCAGTCGCACAACTAGAAGACCCTAACCTATAAATACCACCTAATTCGTGGAAAAACGTAACAATTCGAATCCCTACGCACTAAATCGTACCCTAGCGGTCCAAAGACCTAAGATAACCTGTTCCAAGTTCATAGATCGCAGTAAATCATCTTAGAATTGTTCTTAACATTTTGATTCATCTTAAGATCGATTATACTTGCGTTCTCACTGATTGGATCGCCAATCAAATAGGATTCCGTACTATTTGATTTGGTACACACGTAAATCAGTTAGTACTCCGTACCGAAAACGGTCCTAACATTAATACTATCAACTTAATTATGTAATCATATTGTTTTGAACTATACGTATTTTTATAGCCAAATAAGATTCAATTTAAAAAATATAAAAAGACAAAAAGTATTTATTGATATATTAATATATTTTAGTTTAGTGTCATTTTAAGACAACTGGGTTATATTATTAAAAAAATAGAATATTTGTAACTTATATATGTAACTTTTTATTTTTCATTGTTATAGTAATACGTAACTTAATCATACGAAATATTCATACCTTTATGAATTATATAGCTTTTATAGGTTCAACATGTGCATTACACGAGTTTACTAAAGCCAGTTTACATATCTACCTCAAATTGTAACACAAATTATGAATACGTATGTATAATTGTACGACCAAAAGATAAAATAATAGGTTGTGAATGTAAATATAAATAATTATACAACCAAAAGATAAAAATAATAGCTCGGGAGTAGATTGAAATACGCAAAGGGAACATGGGTAGGTTACCAATTTTTCAATACTTATAATCATTGTTTTCGAGACCTAATCAGACCGAGCGGTCTAACCGGTCTGATCGGGAATCGGAGGGGGGGGGGCGAATCGGTTAGCATCAACTCCTTTTGGAGGGGTTCGACTGGCCGGTTCGTCCCGAATCAATGATTGGGAACCGGACTGCGAGTCCAATCGGAGTTTATGTTTTTTTGGATTTTAATGGGTAAAAACAGAGTGTTCAATAATAAATTAGTGTGTTGCACATAAATTTATTGCTAACTTTATATATAACTACAAAATACACATATAAATTACTTATATTGAATTAATATGTAGAATTACATATATATATATATATATATACACACGACGTAAACGGTTCTTAAATCCAGTCCAATAGGTCCGTCCGCTCCGACCACCAAAACAGTAAGACGTTTAGTATGACGTTTGATCCAGTTCTGAAAACATAGCTTATAATTGTAAATTTCGGTTGTATATTTTAAAACGTTGATGAAGTGAAAGTGTTAAAATTTTAACGTTAAAATAAAATACAAAATTGTCTCTTAAGAATCAGAAAAGGGAATAAAATCGGCGGAATGAGAAAAAAAACAACAAAAATAAATTGAAAAAAATAAACTAGTCAAAAAGAACATTCAAGAATTAAAAAATGGTGTAAAGAAAAGTTAAAAATTGAGAAGAATAAAAGAAATAAAAATAGGATCAAAGTTGGAAAAAGGTGGTTTTGTGAGTCATGGATTTGATTTTGATTGTCCGGATTAAAATTTCCTAGGAGGTTATCGCTCCTCTAATCCGCAACCGATGTGCCCAAAACACATGGTAATATTTAAGTTAGGGCAATTCTTAAGAACTTATCATCTTTTCTATCCATGATTAATGTGGAATATGTTTAGGGTGATACAATTACTCTTTTTTTGGACTCGTCGTCCTCGATAAAGTTTTTCCTATCATTTTATTCATGGATATGGGATTTGCCTAACGTGTAGTTCTAAAAACCCTTAGGGATTCACCATCCTCAATGAGGTTTCCTATAACATCTACCTATTTTCTAATTATAAACCCGAACTCGTTGGGATCATTCATGTAGTAAACTTTGATTTTATAAATTTTGATGCTTAATTACATTAAACTTTTACCATTTATTCAATTTATGTTAAAAATGATCTTTATAATTTTATAGAATCAAATTATTAATTATGAAATTTTAATTATTTAATTAAAATAACTGGTTAAGTTACAAAGAATCAAGATCTTATTTTAATTGATAAAGTCATTATTTAAATCACTTTGTTGATTTCGTGTGTCAAATACAATAATATATTATTCAATATAATCTATAACTTATAATATAATTCTTTTACAAATTTAAAGAATGTTGTTATTAATTAATAGATTTTAATTTATAAATTAAATAAATATCAATTACAAGATTTTACAAGATTTATAAATAGCATGAAGTTTTATAAATTAAATAATTTTGTTAAATTATTAAAACTTGGTTTTCATAAGTTTGGGCCATTAATGTAAATTTTAAAACTTAAATCACAAAAAGGTTTAAAAGTTTTAACAAAATTAACAACCCTACAAAACATGTAAAAGTTTTAACAAAATTAACAACCCTACAAAATTAAAAAATTAATTTTAATTTGATAAAACTGTTTCAAATTACCAAAGATGTAAAGTTTTAACAAAATTAACAACCCTACAAAACGTCCGGCGGAGCTCCAGCGAGGTCCAACCCAAAATCCATCTATTTTAATTTGATCAAACTGTTTCAATTTGTTTGTTGGCTAGATTTGAACATATAACAACTGTAAATTGGCATTAACTTTGTTCCAATGCTCGAATCGAAACCAAAAACATTCAAGTAAAAATTAAACTGTGTCAACTCGATTCTTAATCAGATGAATCAAATTATTCTACCTGAAACATTCATATAGTCATATTGAAATCAAATTCATGCGTTATTAAGATTAATTCCCTATAATTACATTAAAATCAAACCGAAACCCTTGAAGTAGAAGTTATTACTTGTTTGATGTGAAATAATAGAAATTGATACTATTTAATCGAGGGTATACAATCCATTTGGTCCATTGCATCTATAGGTGAACTTAATTTTCTTTTAAGCGCACACACGCATTGAATCCAATCATCATTCACATCGTGACCTGCAACTGAGTTAACCATCTTCCTGTGATCAATCTCAATGCAAAATTGATGAAAGGCTTTTGTTTGTACTTATCTAAAGAATCTTCTTGCGTGAGCAATGAGATTATCTTCAACCTTTCTATCACAATTTGAATCCCCCACAATCACAAAATTGCTTCATCTCTTATCATCGAATCGACTTCAATCCAAGTAAGTTACGCACACAAATATACTCGCTTTCACATAAGGAATCAAAGCCCCAGGTTTGATTTCATTAACACCATCGATTAGTGGTTCAATTTGGATCAAAATCAAATTAGGGTTCATGTGTATTTGGGGAATCATTTAATGATTTTTTTAAAATATGTAAATCAAAACCATGGTAGATATGTGCTTCTGCCCACTGGTAAACATACACATCACACAGAGGTGACCCGGGTTCGACCCTAGTCCACCCTAAATGTTTTTAAAGTATTATTTTAATCATTTTTTTAATTCTAGAAATTTCTAAAATATTATTAAATTAATATAAAATTTTGTTCTCAAAATCAAATTCACTTCAGCAATTTTAAATTAAAATTTTAAAAATTCTAAAAACTATATTACACATTTCATTTATCTTTAAAGTTACAAAATACTATAAACAATTAAATGTTCTAAACCTTACAACTATTCTAAAATGAATATAAATTAATTATTAAATCTAAAATTTTGTAAAATTTTTAATAACTAGTTATCTAATTAATTATTTTGAGTAAGTCACTAATTATTAAATTAATTATTTCCATGCCACACTTTTAATATTCAACCTTCGTTTAATCAATCATTATAAACTAAATATTTAAGTAATTCAATTTCATTAAAGCTTTATTATTAGTTTCAATCTAAATGATTTAATTAATTTCATCTTTGTTTAGTCTAGCTGGTTACATTATCTAATTTAAACTAATTATCAAAACCCCAATCAAAACCCCAATCAAGGAGCACGTTTCCACAACCGTCAATTATTCTGGCCCAAAAACGTTTTATTTCATGAGTTATTTTCCTTTTTAACTTTTTCTAAATTTTTTTGAAACTTTGTTTATTGCCCAATTTGTGCTTTGTGGCCCATTCAATGGCTTGATTTTTATACTCATGTAACCATTGAGAGATTATTAGTTTTGAAGTTAATGAAATGATTTTTTTTCTCTCTTTCATAATGCATGTTAATGTGTGAAAACCCTAATTATTATCATTCTTCGTGAATCAATGATAATTCCTGGTACTCTCGGTGAATTAACAGGTTCAATTGGTTATCTTTGTTTCTCGTCAACATTAGGAACATAGATTGTCACAATAGGGTTGGAAGAATTGTCCAACCCAATTCTGAGGGATATTAATGAGAGGTGATCACAAGCAACTGAAGATAATACTTGAGGTAGTGGTGTCCTGGATGTATGAATTCGACATGCGTTTTTTTGGACCCCATAGCTAAAAATTACATCGATGTCCTTGACTAATCGTATTTGTTTAATGATGTTAGTCGTTGAACCGCCCCAAATGTGCTTTTGTGGGTAAAAGGAGTTGAATTTATCTAGATATCATCTTGCCAATCATATTCAATATGAGCAACCATAGCTAAAAGGTTGTCATACCCATCATAGAACATTTCAAACGAAAATGATAAGTGCCATATACTTCAACATCTCGCAAAACAACTACATTCTTGTTAAACTAGATAAATCATACACGTGTGTATTAACCTAAGGATATGATTTAGAAGATGGATGATACGGTGATATCTCCCGACAACATAGAGAATCCTCCACGCAAAGCACCGTGGCAATGAATACTTTAACGTTTACGATTATGCACAATCCACAATAACCTACAGTGAGATTTTATCAAGAATTTTGAGCATTTGTATCAATCGAATCAAATGAATCACTAGTTTTACTTTATTAATAAAATATTATCTTGTATTTTTAATTTTTATGTATTGTTTTATTTTTTACTTTTTATGTTTTTAGTTTATTAATTATAAAGTATGTAATAGATGTAAAATAAAAAAAATTTAATTAATTTGATAAAAACAAGAAAAGTAGGACGAGACCCTCCAAATAGGAAATATTTGAGAAAATTTAGAGAAAATGAAAAAGAAAAACTGATTAGACGCCCGGATTTTTATTTATATTGTTTAATATATTAGTATTTTATTACATACTTACTAAAATAATTACAATTCATCCGACCAATCTAACCGGCATACCAATAAAACATCGAGTTCAAACACCTGATAAGGTTTTGAAAACATAACCAAAAACAAATAAGAAAACATAATAACTATATGATTTTTACCGACAGCACTTGGAGACAAAGAAGTGGAAAATTGCAAGTTTGACCAAGAAAGAAGTAGTAGGGCCCTATCCTACGCATGCACACGTGGTTTAGAATAAGATTTTTAAGATAGAAACCCCACCCATCAGCGCCTGTGGTTTCGCCGCTTAGATCTCATCGTCATCGTCGATTAGTGGCCCCACGTACACGTCGGTCGTACGTGGTTTCACCTTCACACACCAACCTAGGAATCTTCAAGGGTCCCACAATATCGGAACCAACGACCAACTGCCACCTTGATCCTTTTCTTCACCTACAATTACAAATCATCATGTTTACCGACTTTTGTGTTGTATACTATTCTCGGTTCATACTCGATTAAACCATTGAATTACTAAACACACTCCCTCACTTTTTTGTTCTACTCAATGTTTTTTTAAATCGGATCTACAATGCCAGCCCAAGGAGGGACTTAGCTTTTTATAAAAGTATTATATATATTTAAAACAAACCTTTATAAATTTAACTCATTAGCAATTGAAATTAACTTATTTTACTCAAATATGATTTGGGTTTAATTATTTAACTCATTTAATTATCTCATCACGTACAAACATCTTGAAACCTATTAAAAACAAAAAAAATGGGTAAAAGAAAATTCTTCATTTGAGGCCCCTAAATACATGGCGGACTTAGTTTGAACAGACTGGAGTCACGTGAATACAATGAATTTTCGTGCGTACATGAAGATGCATATACGAGTTCGAGTGACACCATTGTGTTTTAGACAGTGACTCAACTAGTTATTAAAAAGTACATATAAACCTAAGACCTTGAAAAAAAGCTAATGAGGTAATTAATTAAAAAGTTAAATAAGTTCACTCCCATTAAATACCCGTAAAACTCATATGTTAATTATATTAAATTAGCTCACTCTCAAAAAGCCTAACATGGACTTGCAAATGCATTTAATACTCGAGAGGTAGAAGGGATGATTTCGATCTAAAGACAATACTCAAGACTCTTTACTTAAGGAATTGTCGTTAATCAACCGGTTAACGTTTTTAGAAGTTTTTCCTCAATGAAGAATGTGACAACGTAGTTGCTAATCGGATGGATGATGGACACATGAATGATTCTTGAATTTCTTATATTGAGAAATAGTTCTTTCAATAAGGTTCTGTCAAATACATAATGCAACGTTTTTAAAAGATAAAAACTTGTACGAAATAACCATATAGTGTTTTATTTCAATTTATAAAGACATTTTCTTCTATATGATTTAAGCATTTAAAAATACTGACTCCATTAACATTTTTTTTTGAATCAGCTTGCTGGCTAAATCCTCAACACCGACCCAACAGATTGAATAACAAACCAATCAATTAACTAGTTTATTGGTCCGATCAATCAGATTAGATTAAAGAACTGGAAAACATCATAACTAAAGTAAGTATTAGAATTACTTATATATATATCTAAAATAAACAGAAAATGAAAATATTATATTTATATTATGAACATGCATTTCAACAAAATATAACAAACTTAAATAACTAATATAAGGATAACGTAATACTAAATTAAGTATAAAATGAGATTTCCAAAAAGATTAAAATTTAATTTTTTTGGAATTCGAGTACAATCACCCGATCCATTTAAACCGGTTCGACAAAAAGCCGACCGGTTCAACCGAAAACGGTTCAAATAACATAACTTGAATGTTGTTTGAGTGGTTTCCGATTCTGAAAATACAGATTCAACTCTCTCGTTAACCTGCTAAACTAATTATTATTTTCCTTTAACATTTTAGTTATCAATTGTTTGGTTTTGTAAATTTGATATGGACTATGTTTTTGGGAAATTTGTTTTAAAAAAATTGTATGGCCTCTACAAAAATTACTTATTTCTTCTACTCTATGTGGTTTTAAAAATTACTATTTCCCTTTAAAAAATTGAAAACATCAATTTACTTGTAAAAGTTTTATAAATTGTTTTAATTGTAATTCAAAAGCTTCATAAGTTTGAATTTAAATGAAACAACTAAGGGAACTTTTGGATTGAAATTTAAACAAGTTAGAAAACTTTATAAAGTAATTTAATATTTATAATCTTTTAAATAAATATGGTTATTCTTGTCAAACCTCAGGAGGCAAAACAGAACTTAGCTCAGTATTACATATAATATATTAACTTACAATTCGTTTTATATATATATATATATATATATATATATATTATATATATATATATATATATAATATATATATATATTATATATATATATATTGGATGAAAACTTAATGATTAAGCCTACTCTATTTGTTTGTATGTATCCATGCATGCATGTACGTATGTATGTACGGGTACGTAGTATGTATATATGTACGTATGTATGTACGGGTACGTAGTATGTATATATGTACGTACGTATGTATGTGTGTTCGTGTATATAGTGTGTCATTCCTGTATGAAATGTTATTTTTATAAAAAGTATAGAAAATAACAATACCTGGTACGTTGACTAATTCTAAACACCCTCTGTGTGTGTATATATATATCGAGTGACATGTGTATATGTATGTGTTTTATGAGGAGAGTATTTACGCCCATTTATCAGTTACGTTCCAGACACGATATATCAACATCCGTTTCCATACTAAAGCGCTAAACAATACATTCATAATAACATATATTTTTTCATAGTTAACAATTTATTGTTAGTGTTGTGCGGATAGTAAACACCATGTATATTCATAATCAACATAACAACATGTAACAACCTAAATATCATACCAAATATTATACGTTTTAGTAGTCGACACATCCTGAAGCGCCCACTCTAAGAGGGTACCGATGTCATAACCGATAATATATTGTACTGTGGCTATTACAACATCTAAATAAAATGATAAAACAACATGTAAATTCAATATATAACGTAAAAATTGCGTTTAAACTTTAAAAAAGATACCAACACCTTGTTAGTGTAATATCAAGATCATTTTCTCCCTAGAAACAAGTTTAAAAAACAGTACTACCACCGTATTTGTATGGTTATAATCTTTTTATAAAACAAAATGATTTCTTTTAAGTATAATAATATCAATGTAGTTATTGTAATAATTTATTAATACATATTAAAGTAATAATCTATAATTCATTAGGTGTGATAACTTTTAAATATTTATTATAGTTCAATTTCACTAATAGATAATAAAATCTAGAAAATAAAATATTCATACAACTAATGATTTTAATATGTTTTATTTATCCCATCCATGTAATACATGGATTCTAACCTAGTTTCATATATATATATATATATATATAATATATATATGTATATATATATAAGGATCAAATGTTAACAATTGTTTATTGCGATAAACCATTAAACCAACTAATGGTTCATAGCAGACCACGTCAACACTGTATGTTAGAGTTACAATGGTAAAACTAGTGATTCGCAAGGAACATTACTTTTTTTATTAAAAAATTAGCAATATAGTACTTGAATTAAAGAAACGATATATTTAATGGTGTAATTTGTATAAAAATAACATCATACAAAAAAGTTAAGAATATTCTTAGAAATGATGAAATTTTTTAAAAAGAGAGAAATTTTGAAAATGAAGAAAAATCATTACATCAATGGTGTAATGAGGTGTAAAAATTAGTTACACTACATAATAATGGTATAAGTGTTCTTTGCATCTGGGTTATTAGGTTATCGTAATAAACAAGGGTTAACAAAAAAATCTTACCCTATTTATATGGAGAGGATCAAATGTTATTAACCCGCTATACCCTTCAAAATCAATTAAAATCATAACTATATAGAATAATATTATTACAAATAAAATTATTATTTTCTTTTATATATATGGAAAAACATACAGTGACGACACATGGTCTCCTATATATATGTATTGGAGATAACCTTAATGCTAATGATAAATAATTTGCTACCAAAGAGTTGTTATTTATGACCTATTAATGACTTCCTACCTCTAATGAGTTCATAATGGGTTTTATCAAGAATTGTTACTACTATACCTTATTAAATACATCACAGGTAGTTGCTATGAAGTCACACCAAAAAGTTTAAAGGATTAATTGTTCACTAATTTGGGTTTGACTTATTTCTTGTAATGTTTGATGTATTCTTCCTCTCAACAACCTGTTTATGTAACTAAATTTAAAGTTTTGAGCTAACCTCATGTTATCATATCCTTAAACGTTTGTGATGAAGTAGAATAACCAATCTATCTCTCCTAATTCATTTGAATTATGTTTTACAATCTTACCATGTAATGCTATAAGCTTTAGTATAAGTACCAATAAAGTATTTTAACATAAAGGTAAAAAATAGTTAACATTTTATAAATTTAATATATTATGATGAAGAACATAACCTCGACCACAATTTAAAATTAAAATTATTTCTTTTGATGATAAAGAAGGGTCGTGAGATCGACAATAAATAAGTTAGATGATACTCTTTAGATGCCACATGTTAGAAGCTAATTTGAGTTATCAAAAGTACAAATATAAAAAACACAAATTTATTATATCTAAAATTAATATAACGTCTCGAAGATTTTATTAATCTCATATTAAATAATAGATAAAAGAAATCGTTTTGGACGTTTCATGATGTGAAAGTTTCCACGGGGAGTTCAAATTTGACAAGTTACATTCGGTTGTATAGTTATTATGAACACATATTTAAGTTGGTTACGTGCATGAATTTCTTTTGTTTTCTTTTCTATGGCAGTAAGGGAGACATTGACCTTTTCAAAAGGCTATGAAAGTAACTAGTTTGATATAACGAAACATGTTAAATATTAGAATTAACATATTGATATATTTTGTGGTATTAATCCATAGACATATCTAATATTTTGTGGTGATAAATCTATGGTAACAATATTTAACGCACATTAACCTAAAAACTAAAAACCAAAGGATTTTCTAATGCAAAATATTCAGAATTGATTGATTTTAGAGGTAGAGATAAAGGTATTTATCTCTAAAATTCGTATGCAAGACTTAAAAGATAGTATTGAAGGTGTAAACCCTAAATCATTTCTTGAGCCACGAGCCCCATACTAGACACAACGTACAGTCCAACCCAAAAGTTGTAGATGACAATAGGAAACGTATTACAGAAGCTGCAAGCTCTCGCCCTCCATCACCGTATTACACACTACAAGAATGAAGACTAATAGCGGCGATAAATTTCCCCGCTATTAGAGGGGTTTGTATAGCAGGGGTTTGTCGCCACTATTAGAGGGGTTTGTTGCCGCTATTAGTGAATAGCGGCAACATGTCGCCGCTATTAGTAATAGCGGGAACATGTCGCCGCTATTAGTAATAGCGGGAACATGTCGCCGCTAACGAGTCGCCGCTATTAATATTATTGGCGGCGACACAGTCGCCGCTATCTACGTTGGTTAAGAATTCCGGGAAAGGGACTATTAGCAGCGACATTTGTCGCCACTAATAGTCCATTTTTTGTTTATTGTTTTTTTTATTTTATAATTTCCATTTTTAATAACTGGATAAACCTAGATAAAAATAAACTCAGATTTTCCAATAACATAAATAACATACACATACAAATAGTATTAAGAAGTCCATTACGATTGTTAACTAATTAAGTATGCTAATACATTGTTTAACTTCAACATTAGATGTCGTTAATACAAACTTAAACTATTTAACCGCTATCCTATTCATCTTCCTCATCCGAATCATCTTCATCAGCTTGTTGTGTAAATTTCTGAGGGGCAATAAGTTGAGTTATTGAGACATAAAGTTCACATTTTGAAACAAACTTGTAAGTTGAGCCTACAAAACAAAATTTACATTATAAGTTGTTGTATTTTGACAAAGTGTAAATTATAAGATTACAAATCCAACTTTAACTATATCAAGTGTATTTGTATTATTTTGACCCATTTCAACTAAATTGTACATAATTCAACTTAAATTTACTCATTCTGATCCGTTTAAGATAAACCAACAATGATACACTTAACACATTCAAGTTTAAGCACTTAAAGTTTATTTTACCCATTTTGACTCTTTTTAAGTCAAAATAACGTGGTTTTAACTATATCAATTGTGTTTGTGTTATTTTGACCCATTTCAACCAAAATATATATAATTCAACTTAAATTTACCTATTTTGATCCGTTTAAGATAAACCAACAATTATACACTTAACACATTACAGTTTAAGCAATTGAAGTTTATCTTTATCCATTTTGATCGATTTTGACCCGTTCAACTTATATAACTTTAATATCTCTGAAAGTGTCTGAGGTATTTGTTCCTAATCATGGACAAACAAACTTGACCCTGCAGATAAAGACGGTTTACGCCCAATCCCTCAAATATGTCCGCGGCGTTCTCCCAAAACTGACTCAAAAACTTCGACTTCATTCGGCGTTGTTGATCAATTTTCTTTGTTTTTGGGATTGACTTAGCTCATCAAACCGTCCTTTGAGTTGATTCTATATTAATAACAAAAAGTGATTTAATATATATATATATATATATATATATATATACACACACAAAGGTCCCCTATTTAATATTTCAAAACTCTACTTTATATAAAACTTACATATTGTTGCTTTGCTATCTGCGTATCAAAGGTCTCATCTTTAGTGGTATGAGCATTCTGAAACGTCTCAAGTCTACTCTTATTCTGTTTAACCTTTTTATATATATATATATTAAATAAATAAATACTTGTATACAATATATATAGAAATAATTAAAACATTACATTCTTATAACAATAACTACTATATGAGGCAGTCCTTCACGATTAGTGTATTGTTATAGTTGTCAGTTTGCTTTGTTTGATGGTGAGACTTTTTTCTGTCCATCACTTAAGAAAAAATCAATTGTTTTCATCCAATTTTTATGATTCATTCCTTTTGGAGGGTTGAGTCTTGCTTGTTTCACATCTTCATATCCTCCAACACGCTCAAAGTGTCTTTTTGCATTGTTTTTTCAATCTCTGAATCGTTTGAGATACACATAACGAATGCCACCCTCAATCTGAGCGCGCGTTCACGATCTCGCAAATCTCATCAAAATCAAAGCGTTGCTACATTTAAGTTAAACAAAATGAAGTTAGTTAAATAAATACCAAAAAATAAACATAAAACATATAAAAGTTACCGCCATGTGCTCCTACAACGCATTTTTCTAAGCATTTGAAAGATCAGTCCATGAACATACATTAAAAGGATAATTAGCCTCCATGTATATCCCCACCTCACGAACAAACATATCATTAAGTTCACCTACTAGGGTATACGTGGCAACTCTATCAAAAGAAAAAGATAAAGGACCCCCATTTTTTCCAACTCCTACTGCAACTTTTTTGTTTTTTGCTTTCCCTCTTGTTTTTCGAGAAGGCAAACCTACATTTATAATAAAAAATTCAATACTTAAAATATATATCAATAATAATTAAAGAAACAAGAATATATAATACTACCATCTAATTGATGGCTTTCGGGCCCGCCAAAAAGAGGAACTTGTGGATCCCCATGCCATCACCTCTATGGCTCATTACATCAGCCATAAGGTATACCAAAGCAATTAAAAAAGATATCATGTCTTCAAAAAATATAAGATATGCAAATTATAAGAATAAAGTTATTAACTACAACATGAAAATACAAACAAAGTTTTATATGAAATATATACATATAAAAACTGTAACAAATCTTTTAATCCGAGTCTCCATCGTATACTTCAGTCTCGTTGTCAAACCCTTAAGTGTCATAATTAAAATCCTCTTCATCATAATCACCCTCGTTGTTAGACATCACATTAACAGTAACATTCGATGGATTAACTTCACTTGTAGTCTCGTCATCGACTATATAAGCGGGAATATTTTGAAAGTATTAAGTGAAGTCAATGAAAAGTATACTATTAGATGAAGAACGATTATGAACAACGTCAACATCTTCTGTTAAGTCATTATCAACATTTTGAATGTTCTCCATAACACAATCGTTGGATGCAGTCGATCTCAAATTTTACGATGATTAACATTCTCGACGACCCACTACTTATTATTGTTTTGGTTTCTCCGAGAAGGTTCTCAGATGTAAAACACTTGTTTAGCTTGGGAAGCAAATATGAGTTGATCGTTTTTGCCCCATTCGCATTCGGTGTTAATATTGGTGATATTATTTTCGTATGAAACACCCCTCGAGTATCAAACCATTTCCAACGAAATAGGACTGTGGAATACCCGTTTGCATAGCAACTCAATAATCTCTTCAACTTGGCCATACTATTTCTCACCAGTCTCACCCTCCACTAAAACACCAGAGTTTTGTGTTGTGTGTTGTGCATCACGTGCAAGTACCATAAACCTAACACCATTGACTATGCAAGCAGTGTAATTATAGGCTTTTACGTCCACACCCATTGAAAGATCATACAACTCTGAGTGAAAATCTAGAGAATTTTGTGTTTTTATCAAATAAACCTAAGAAAATAATGTGTTAAATATAAATTAGCTAACAAATATAAATTTGAATTCATGTTGGAAACCTAAGAGAATTTTGTACAAGGATTACCTTCTCGAGAAACCATGATGGAAATTTGGTTATGACATCCACATGTGAGCTTTCAGATTTGAATTCTCTATATTGTTGACAAATATATATAAAAAGTAAGGAACATAATATATTTAACTAATGATAAAAACTTAAAGATGAGAACTCTTACTTCATATATACTCTGACTTCTTGACAACTATCGAGGACAAACCATTCAAACTTCAGTTTTTCGTTTGGAGAAATATATTTCATCTTTTTTGCACTAGCTGGATGACATTTTGACTCAAATGCATATATCTTTATTTTTTCGATAATGATATCTTCATTTCTATCAGGGCGATTGAACTGAGCCTCAACATCTCGAAGGTACCTCGAACAAAATGATAGAGCTTCTTCAGCAACATAACCTTCAGCTATACAACCTTATGGTCTTGCCTTGTTTCTGACATAATTTTTTAGTTTTCTCATATACCTTTCAAACGGATACATCCATCTCATACACACTGGACCACAACGAATTGCTTCATCAGGTAAATGGAAAATTAAATGAACCATAATGTCAAAAACCGCCGGCGGATAGATCAATTCTAACTTGCACAATAATTCTACCATGCACAATATTATAAGAATTGCCTTCATAGCTTTCTTCATATAATCTATTAATATTGTTCTGGAGCAAAGTTGCTTAAAAATGTACACAGATCAACTATTGGTGTATAAGAATCTTTGGCCAAAAAACCTCTAAACCAATCGGTATCAAACGTTGCATGAGAATATGACAATCATTAGATTTCAACCCGATAATGTTTGTATTGTTATCTATCTCTCTCTTGCTGATGTTAGATCCGAACCCATCAGGCAACTTTACATTCTTTATAAACTCACAAAATAACTTTCGATCACTGGTTTTCAATGAGTATTTCGGGGGGGGGGGGGGGGCTATACCACTTGCCATTTTTTTCTCCAACCACAGCCTACTCCAAATATTTAGATTCTTCAAGTCAACCCGTGTCTTTGGTGTATCTTTGCTCTTTTCATTCATTAAAAGAGTGCTTAACAAACTATCACACACATTTTTCTTTATATGCATAACATCTTAGTTGTATTTTAACTATAGAGAAGACCATTACTCAAGTTCAAAAATATGCTTCGTTTGAACCAATTTAACTCATACTCCTCCCGCTTTGATTTAACACCTCCAAAATCAGGATGCTTACTCGGTAAACGGTGGCGTAGCTGACTAAGTGAGTTTCTATGTTAGTATCACTAAATTGTTTTGGAAGGGCTCTTATCTCGGGTTCTCCATTAAAGTCCAAACTTGTTCTCCATTCATGGTTTGCATCTAAAAACTAACGGTGACCAACATAAGCGACTTTATTTGTGACACGCGTTGAAGGAGTGTCTTCGTTACAAGTCGGGCATGCTTTGTTACTCTGCCCACTCCAACTTGATAGACTACTACACGCTGGAAAGTCATTTATAGTCCATAACAAAGCTGTCCTCAATATGAAAAATGTGTTTGTCGCCATGTCTTTAGTATGTACGTCCGACACCCAAAATTGCTTAAGCTCATCCACCAATGGCCTAAGAAAAACGTCCATGTCCTTCCCGGGGGATTTAGGACCAGGAATCAAGAATGACAACATGAATGAGGACTCCTACATGCATAGTCATGGAGGCAGATTGTATGTCGTGAGTATAACAGGCCACGTGCTATGAGCCAAACTCATGTTACTGAATGGATTGAAACCGTCAGCTATAAGTCCTAGGCGGACGTTTCGAGCTTCTCTTGAGAAGGTAAGGTACTTTATATCAAAATCTTTTCATAAAGAACCATCAAGAGGATGACGCATCGTACCATCTTCTGATTGTTCAGTATTATACCAAATCATATCTTTTGTAGTGTGTCTTGAAGAATACAACGTCATAGTATGGGGTTAAAGGAAACCATCATAGCACCTTGTGAGGTAACTTCTTGCCCTTTGTATTTGTATCGACCCACTAACTCTCGTTACAAACTGGACAATTTTGTAACAATAGGTTTTCTACCCAGAAAAGAGCAGAATCATATTTGCACACGTGTATCAACTCATACCCTAAACCAATCTTCTTTAATGTCTTCTCGGCTAAATAGTAAGAAGAGGGAATTTTGTTATCTTCAGGATGTGAAGACTGCAACAACTCAAGAAGCTCATCAAATGAGCTATTGGTCCATTTATTTTTCACCTTAATATTCATAAGCTTTGCTAAAAAATCAAAGGACAAAAATTAGTACAACCAGGATATAATTCTGATTGAACTTCATCTAACAAGTCCTCAAAATCATCACGTACACCATTAATCTCTTCCATAACGTCTTCGATGACGTCAGCCATTTCATATGTTGGCTCAACATCATCTACAACTATAACTTCAGGAATTAAACTTTCACCATGATAGATCCAATCCTTGTACGTCCAACACATGCCCCATATTTCTAAATGATATTTTATTTTAACCCATTCTAATAATTGGGTATTCTTACATTTCCTATAGAGACATCTAATTAGGCCATATTTATCGATATGTTTTTCACTCATATCAATTAAAGAGCCGAGTCCTTGATGATACTCGAGTGATCTACGGTTCGGATTAAGAAGCCAAGTTTTATCGACATACATGATTACAAGATTGCAATATAATTTAGGATTTAAATGGATGAATATTTATCCAGAAGAAATAAATAAAAACTAAGGAAACGGATATAGATTTAAAAGGGTAGGCTAATATACTCACTTTTTCAATGTTTTATCTCATATATGAATGTGTATTACATGATTGTTAGTTTAAAAAAAATTCGGCAGCATTTCCACTAAGCTCCCAAGTATATACATATAGAGATATATACCCGAGGAGCAAAGAGAAAATGACAACCAAATTTTTTTTACACAAACAATCAAGTAATACACATTCATATCCTAAATGAGATAAAATATTCAAAAAATAGTCCCAAAACGTGGACAATCCGAAATTGATTAATAATCAATTTCAGGCGGGTAATTCTAAGCTCGTGGTGATTAGAATAAAGTTATGAAACCTAAAAGCTAAAGATACATAACAATTAATAACATATAAATAAGTTTTAATCAACCAATGTAAACATCTTTCAACCATTTAAACAAAAAATGTACATGAAATGCGTAAATACAAATGATGTACATGAAATGCGTAAATACATATATAAAAATTTTCAACTAATTAATAACTAAATACCAAATCCATCTACTTCAAACTTACAACATACATAAATATATTTATAAACTAAACATAAATTACATATACTAATATCATCTTAATATTCACCGTCTTGAACTAAATATAGTACCCAACCTCATATGTTTTATTTAACCAACTAAACATCAACATCTAAACATCTTTCAATAAGTTAAACAAAAAGTCTAGATCAAATACTCAAATACACCTAAACTCAACTAAAATTTAAGCATCAAATTTTATTTACCAAATCCATAACAGGTACTCTATATCAAATACCCAAAATACCTAAATTCATCTCAATAGTTTATCATCTTCAACACTTTTCAATCATACATTACATAAACAACCACACCTAAAAATTACGCAAATCCTACTAAAAGTTGAGTTCAACCTACTAAATCTAAACACAAATCTAAACATGTTATAACCTACATTAACTAAAACAAACATAAATTTGTTTTAAACCCAAAAAGATTATCTTCTAATTTGTGTTGAAACTAAAGGTATTAGTGGTGACGGTGGTCGAGATCCACGACAACAGTGGTGACTGGACTTTGAGGATGACGTTGAGAAGGTAGTGGTGGTCGGATTTTGAGAGTTGTAACCGGAGGTTGAGTAAGACGATGATCGGAGGTTGAGGAGGTTAAGGAGTGGTGGTCGCGGACCGGTGGTCGTGAAATGACGGTGGCCGGAGTTTGAGCAGTAGTGAAATCGTGAATGGAGGTGTGATGTGGAGGGAAAGATGGGAAAAAGGAGGGTAATCCCGATTTATTGGGTCTGCACCCTTTAGCCGCGACATGTGTCGCTGCAAATGCTTCTGTTGTATGATTAAACCTCAACCATCAGATCTGTCGCACGTTCAACAGCTAGATCTAAGTTTAGAAACACCAGACGGATCGTTGACTATTAGCGGCGACAATTGCTGCTAAAGGTGTCGCCACTAATAGTTGTCGCCGCTAATGGAGACATTTCTTGTAGTGACATCTTTGGACACAAGTGCTCTGATACATTTGGGTCTGGATAGAGTAGCATCTTAGTATGGATACGTCAAGCCCTAACATTAAAACAACAAATGAAAATACGCCACTACCATCAATTGCCACCTCAAACTAATAGATGGCCCTAACATGATAGTGTAAAACTGAGTAGAGAGAACAAATATATGAAAGATTGTACGGCACAACATAGTTATGATTTACATGCCACTTGGTAGAACATTCTAGACACAATCTCTAGTATAAACGTGTCTCCTATAAAAATGAGAAAAGAATTCACAGCTCTCACAATTGCTTACTATTCATTAAAATCTTCTTGCTCTCTCATGTTTATTTTGTATTATCAACACATACTCTTACGTTTAAGTCTGATCACTAGAAAATCTCTTCTTTTAGTGTAATACGGCTACTCATTGTTGCCGGTATAACCATTGAAGTGAAGATCCAAAATTAGTGTGCGCCATACCTTACACTACGACATTACTTATAATTTAGTATGAAGGCCTTTGTACTAACGTTTAATGTCATCGTGTGACACTTATTCTAGTTCATCATTAGTAGCAACACTTCGTCTTCTTAGTTTGAGCATCACGCATGGATACTATAAGGATAGTTTACCTAAAACAAATGCATCCCTCAAACTTAAGTTGGTATGTGAGAAACGGTAGTGATAGGATTGATGGAATAAATAACAAGATCAAAATCATTCTCGCATCTATGAGACGAAACCGCCAAATCCTCAAACCTCTTTCGAAATAATATGACAAGGAAGAGTGCATAAAAGCATCCAATCCAAGTTGTTCTACAATGTGATACCTCCCAACAAATATTAAGGTTAGGATGCAAGTTGCATATCAAGTTAGAAAGTGGTCATATACCCAGCTTATTCTTATTATATATGACATTGGTATCCTTGCTAGATACTTTCTTATTTTGCTTTTGTTCATTATCATCACCATTGAGGATTACTATTCTAACTTCAGGTCATACATACATGAATCAGGAAGCTGACCTAAAAGATGCACTACAAGGAAGAAGACTAATAGCGGCGACAAAATTCGCCGCTAATGGTGGGGTTTGTCGTCGCTATTAGTAATAGAGGCGACTTGTCTGTAGATACATGATGTTCCTAGTTTAAGTGCTTAAATGTAAAAGTCTTTCGTGTCTTACATATGTGTAATGTAATGATGTAATAAAGTATGATATATGCTTTGATGTTTGTTTATCTTTGATTTGTTGATACATGTATGTCCCTAGATCATGATATGAAATGTAATAGATCTTGTTTATTTGATTCTGGTGTAATTTGATATGATTAATGAAATGATATTGGTTGTTTGTGATTTTTAATGACTAATATTTCATTAATGAGTTGATATTAAATTGGTTAATTAGGTTTGTGGTTGTTAGAATTGTTACACATAATGTTTATTAATTAATACATTCAAACTTAACGTAATGAAGTTCTCATGCGAATGAACCATAAGCATGAATAACTTCATACGAATGACTCAGTCGCACGACTGAACCGGGAGACTAGATTAGTCGTATGATTGACACATAAGATTGGCTCAGTCGCACGACTGAACACTCAGTCGTGTGGATGAATCAACCGCATGGTTCAATCGCACGACTGAACCATACTAATGGTTCAGTCGCACGATTGAATAATACCAACCTATAAATACAACCCAATTCGTGAAAAATAAGGGCTTTTGATTAATTACGATTCCAGACGTACTCTAGCCATCCAGAACCCTCACAATTCGTTCTCCAAGTTCATAGAACACATCAGATCGATTCCCAATTGATTTCTAACGTTAGTTTCAATTCTTGATTGATTCTTCGTGTGTTCTCACTAATTGGATTGCCAATGAAATAGGATTCCACACTATTTGATCTGGTTTACATGCTAATCTCCAGGTATTTCGTTCAAATACCAGGTCCTAACAAGTGGTATCAGAGCTATAGGCTCTTGATTACGTGTGATTCAATCAATATTGATAAAAAGCTTGTGTTTTTGCACTAAAAACGCAATCTTTTGTGTCAAAAGTGATCTTGGACGTTCCCTGCTCAACAAAGTTTGGTTTCTACGGACTTAGGCAATTAGACCTTGCGAAAGTTCGAATTTTTACGGCTAAAACACGTTTAACCTAGAAATTTTCGCAAAACAGCAGCTTGAGTCGCACGAGTGAGCCATTCACACGACTGGACCTCATTCGCATTGCTCAGACGCACGATTGGACATAGTCGCATCTCCATTCGTACGATTGAACCTTTCGGTCGTACTGTTCATACGCATCATATTCATTCGCACGACTGAGCTAATCGCTTAGTTCAGCCGCACGATTGAACCAGTCGTAGAGACCATTCGGACCCTTCAGTCGCCCCAGTGACAATTTGTTTTATTAGACTTAAAGTTATTAGACTTAAAGTTATTCACAATGGAAGATCAAATGTCAGCCTTTACTGATGGAAAGGACTCTAGGATACAGAACCTGCTGTTGCTTGAGAGTGAGGTGGGTAATCATAATAAACCACCAAAGCTCTTGACGTTAGATGAGTTTCCCCACTGGAAACAACGTTTTGAGATCTACCTCAACGGAGTGGATCCGAATCTGTGGGAAGCCATCGAGATTGGATGTAGTACACCGGTGGGAGCTGATGGAGTTAAGCTAACGTTAGGAGGAATGACGGACATGCAGAAAGTCAAATACAATGCAGAAAAAAGAGTTTATGCATTGATTACACAATCTATTCCTAAAGACATATTCCACCAGTACTCAGAAAATAAGCAGTCCAAGAAACTTTGGGATGAACTAGAAAAGAGGTACGACGGGAATGCTTCGTTGAAGGCAATCAAGGCTAAGGAGTTAAAGAAGGAATTCGATAACTTCTCATCGATGGGAAATGAGAGTTTGGACGATGTTATAGATAGATTCTATCATCTGATGAGTGAACTGCATACACATGGGGTGGCTACTACCATGGAAGAGAAAGTTACTAATTTTGCAGACGGATTGCCTGAAAAGTGGGCTTCATTCGTGTCTAATCTTAGACAGAATGGAATGCTGGCAAAACTGGATATTAATGACTTCATTCTTAAGTTGCGAGAAGAGTCACTTAGGATGAAGTACACAGCTCAGAAGGCTTCCTACAATCAAAATCCAGCTTTATACAATGCCACGCCTCAAGCTAAGACATCTGGAGCACCTCTCCAGACTGCATTTGTGTCTAGCTCATCGGGTCCTTCACATGCATCTCCTTCAGGATCAGACACATCGGGACTTCTTGTTCCCACTATATTGGATCCGAAGCAAGTGCTACTAAACTGAAGACCGAGAATCTCGGAAATGTGACAGTGGAAGTAGCTCGAGAACACATGGATCTTTTGGCTGCAATGGTCCATTCTTATGATGAGCTTGTTGCTGGGAAGATTGGAAACTGCCATTTGGCAGACGAGGACTACGAGCAGGTGGACGAAATGGAGCTTGAGAGGATGGATATAATGTGGGCTTTAGCTAGTGCTGTCCGGAGGGCAAAGAAGTTTGGGAAACCGAAGAAAAGATAGACAGTTATAAAGAAAAGATAGACCTTTGACTAAACAGCTTAGGGAAACCGAAGTAGTTGCTTTTAACCAAGCTAATGACATTAGGTATTATCTAAAATCCCTAGAAGACACTAAGAAGGAAAAGGCAGTTCTAGAAGTAGAAGTAATTCATTAAAACAGAAACTGCACAGTTGGACTAGTTCTTCACACATAGTCCAACACTTAGTGAGAGAAAGGAACAACGGGGAGGGATTGGGTATAAAGTGGTTCCACCACCACCTGAGACGTTGATGAACGCTAAGACTAGACCAATAAATAGTATTCCCATCAAGGATCATGTGGTGTCTACTCCTCTTGTTAGTGATCCAGATTCCTTATGTTCATCTATAGACTCTGGAAACAAACAAAAGGAGGCCACTTCACAGGCAAAGGGTAAATTGCCTTGTGTTAATCTGGAAAAGGAATTTGAAAAGGTTAACTTAAAGTCAGGGTCAAACATAGTCAAATCAGAACCTAAAAAGACTTCTAAGGTTAATCTTTCACATATTTCAAGTCAAAAACAAATTAACCAAAAAGAAAAGGATGTTAAATAGGTTAAAACAGTTAACTTTATTAAACCAGAGAAAACAACCAAAGAACCAGAGTCAAAACCTAGAATGAGTTATGTTACTAGAGTGTCACACACTTCTCCACAAAGAAAGTTTAATCATAAAGTTGATAGTAGGTCGTGCTACAACTGTGGTGAATATGAACACACTGCCTATTGTCACTGCTTCCTATTGTCACTTCTATCAGACACCTAGGAAGAAGATTGAACTTCAGGTTTCAAAGCCTAGGTCTTCTAAGATGATTCTCTGACTCCACCTAGAAGAACTAGTGAACCTAAAATTCAACCCGTAAGTCAGTCGACTGTTTATCACAAACATGCATTGCACAAATCTGGATTATGGAAGGAGAAGACATCCTCTGTGTCTGATAATAATGACAAGAAGGAACCTAAGCTACCCTCATCCTCTAAGGGTCAATGGGTAGAATTTATGATGTGTGATGCCTCTGGGAAACCCAAGCCAGAAAAGGCTTGGGTTCCTAACCCAACTAATTCTTTACTTTGTATGTGTAGGGTGTTCGATACAGTGCTGAAACTAACACGTAGATAATAGACAGCGGAGCATCCAGGCACATGACAGGAAACATGGCTCTTTTATCAAACATCAAGCAAATAAAAGGAGGGCATGTTTCGTTTGCTGGAAACAAGGGTGGCTATATCACAGCCCAAGGAGAAGTGGGGAATCAGAAAGTTAAGTTTGATAAAATGAACTACGTTCAACAACTACAAAATAACTTACTTTCTGTTTCCCAAATATGTGATAAGGGATTTAAAGTCATCTTCGACAACAAGAAGTGTTACGTACTAAAGAAAGACTACGTGATCCCAGAGGACCAAGTTTTGATGACTGCTTTAAGATATAAAGATCTTTATGTCTCGGATCTGTCAACAGCCTCTACAATGGATCATGAGGTTCAGTGTTTTCTATCTAAAGCTACTGAAAAGGATTCCATCTCCTGGCATAGGAGAATGGGACACATTAGTCAAAGGAAGATGAATCACTTGATTCAGAAGGATCTGGTGAGAGGAGTTAATGTCAAGAACTTCCAGCTTCCTGACTTTTGTGTAGCTTGCAAGAAAGGCAAACAGACAAAGAAGTCTCATACGGAAAAGAAAGTTCATTCAATAGAACTACCTCTTGAACTTCTTCACATGGATCTGTTTGGTCCAGTCACTACAAAGAGCATTGCAGGCGACTTGTACTGTTTTGTGGTCACTGATGACTACTCAAGGTTCACTTGGGTAATGTTTTTGAAATTCAAATCAGAAACATTTGAGTCATTCAAGGAGTTGGTAACCACACTGAAATCTCTCTACAAGCTGAAAGTTAGACAAGTACGCTCAGACAACGGAACGGAATTCAAGAACCAGTGGATGGAGACATACTGCAAGGAAAAGGGAATTGTGCATCAATTCACTTCTGCCTACACACCTCAGATGAATGGCGTTGCTGAGAGAAAGAACAGAAGCTTGATAGAGACAGCACGAACTATGCTGGCAGACTCGAAACTGCCTATCCAATTCTGGAATGAGGCAGTGGCGAATGCATGTTATACACTGAATCGAGTCCTGATAGTCAAGCGCCACGGAAAGACATGTTACGAGCTACTACAAAGACGCAAACCGAACTTGGAGTATCTCGAACCATTTGGCACGCCGTGCACAGTTCTGAAGAAGACACAAGAGGGTAAATTCAGCGAGAAGGCAGATGAAGACATCTTTCTAGGATACAACATACCGAACAAGCGAGTTTACAAAAACTCAACGGGTCTAGTAGAAGTGTGGTGTAATGTTGATGTTCAGTGATATACCACACCACCTACTGGCAAAGGACCCGCCTACTTTTTCGACTATGATGGATTCTTCAAGTCCTTCAACATCCCTCTCTCTCCCTCGGATGACGAGTTAGCTACACGAATGATGTATGATATCTTGAATACACCAACATCTAGCTCACAGGGAGAATCATCTACTCAGGGGAAGTGGTCGACGACAGTGACTCCTCCTCTGAAGATGAAGCTGAAGAAAATAACCACAACAGTTAGGAGGAACAGGTTCCAGTTCCTGAAACTCCACAAGCATCTACCAGTGATGCACCTTCAACTTCAGAGCCTCAAACTCCAACTACCTCAGATGCAGAACCAAATGTTCATAATCTTGGCTCTGAGGTAGCTGTTCCTACTACTCCAGGATCACGACTAAACGTCTATCATCCATTAGACAATGTCATTGAGATGTTAGATCAGGAGTACAAACCCGAAATCAGCTATACTCAGCTGATTACGCCTCAGTTATGGAGAAGGGATATATTCATGATGGTGCTTATCGGTGTTTTGTCTCACAATTTGAGCCAAAATACGTCAGTGAAGCACTAAATGATGAGGCGTGGGTGAGTGCAATGCAAGAAGAACTTTTTCAGTTCAAGAAGTTAGGTGTATGGACTCTGGTTGATAGACCTAAAGGTGCTAAAGTAATTGGCACCAAATGGGTCTTGAAATGCAAGAAGGATGACCAAGGGGTCATTATCAAGAACAAAGCTCGACTGGTGGTTCAGGGTTTTCGCCAAGTCGAGGGAATTGATTACAATGAGGTGTTTGCACCCGTGGCATGGATGGAAGCCATTCGTATATTCCTTGCCTATGCATCATACATGAAGATTAAAGTCTATCAATTAGATGTGAAGAGTGCATTCCTTCACGGGGAAATCAGAGAAACAGTCTGTGTAAGTCAACCCGAGGGATTTGAAGATCCGTATCATCGAGATAGAGTCTTCAAGCTCGACAAGGCTTTATACGGGCTTCATCAAGCTCCAAGAGCTTGGTATGAGAAACTCTCTACTCATCTTGTGAAACACGGCTTTCGCAGGGGAGTAATTGACTGCACTCTATTCATTAAAGAGAAAGATGGCGACCTACTGCTCGTACAGATCTATGTTGATGACATAATTTTTGGTTCAAAGAACGAAGAGTTATGCAAAGAGTTTGAAGCAGTTATGAAGAAAGAGTTTGAGATGAGTGCTATGGGGGAGATGAAGTTCTTTCTCGGGCTACAGGGGGATCAAACACCAAATGGGATCTTTCTACATCAGACCAAGTACGTAGGAGACATTCTCAATCGCTTTGACATGGAGAATGCATCTGCTGCTGGTACTCCACTTGCTACGAATCACGACATAGCACGTGATAAAAATGGAGATCTTGTAGATGCCAAGATGTACCGAGGAATGATTGGATCCCTCATGTATCTCACTGCCTCAAGACCTGATATCATGTATGCTACATGTTTATGTTCTAGATATCAAGCTAAACCTAAGGTCAATCATCTGATCGGGGTCAAAAGGATTTTTCGCTATCTAAAGGGTACACCCACACTTGGGTTGTGGTATCCTCATGATGATGATTTTGAGCTCACGGCGTATAGTGACTCGGATTACGGAGGCTGCAAGATGAACTACAAGTCTACATCTGCAGGGTGTCAATTCTTTGGGAGAAGACTAGTGACTTGGCAGTGTAAGAAACAGACATCGGTTGCATTGTCCACCTGTGAAGCCGAATATGTTGCTGCTGCAAGTTGCTGTTCACAAATCGTCTGGATTCAACAGCAAATGCGGGATTACTATTTAAATTTCTCCTCTACTCCTATTTGTGTTAATAACTCTACTGCAATTGCAGTAACTAAAAATCCGGTCCAACATCCTAAGACCAAACATATCGGTATTAAATACCATTTCATAAGAGACTGTTTTGAAAAGAACTTAATTGATGTGGTAAAAATTAATACTGATTTTCAACGCGCTGACCTCTACACTAAAGCCTTTGATAAACCATGTTTTCAATATTTTCTAGAGGTCAACGACGTTAAAAGAAAAGTGATGTTATTCCTGATGATGATCATGTGTAGTCCGATGTAGGTTAGTTAATTTTTTTCCTTTTATTTTATTGTTTATTTTATTCTGTTTAATTTAAACTCATGTTATTTTGCTGGTTATTAAAATCCTAAAATAATTAAACCAGTTATGATTTTAGCATTTTAGGGGGAGAATAAGTCAGCAAGTTAACATTAAAAAAAAAGTAGAAGGAGTGGAAAGCTGATATAAGGTAGATCGTATCTGTGATACCGATTCAAACCCTTTGGAATATGATAGTACACAGGAACCAATCAAGAGGGACCTTGAAATTTTAATTTAGAAAAGGTGCAAAAATTCAAAGTATAAGTCTGTGTTGTCTAAGCAATATAAAAGGGAAGATGATAGAAAAACTGGTAACTCTTAAGGTAACACAATGAGAGTAGACCTAGAGGTTGCTAGACCACAATTGATATGTCGGTAGATTCAACACAATAGATGATTAGACCTGACTGGTGATCTCAAGATCAAACTAAGTGGTTCAACTGACTGTGGGCTCTCATCTTATCACTGGTTAACATAATCAACTATATTCCAATAAGGGGTAATGAGCTGTAAACGCCACAAATGTGTGCGGATGACCATAATAGAGCAAAGCACGAAAAAATGAAATAAAAATGCTATCAAGTTAATGACTTATGTTATTGGTGCATTTGGTGCAACATAAAATTAAGCTGCTCTAACAAGGAGATAGGTTGTGTGCCTCTCTGCTGTGCGATGGCACTGACCTGAGGATAAGCATAACCTAGATATTCTAGAATCATTGGTGTTTGCCGCCTCTCTGCTGTGCGATGGCACTGACCTGAGGACTGGCTTCTCTTTGAAAGCTCTATGAATAGTCTCTCCTTGTAATAATACCCATAGACCGCTCAAAAGCTCCTGAGGAATGTTGCTTACCATATAAGTGTGGGATCCACAAATGTTAGTTGAAATAATTAACACCTAAAACAATCACCAGTTTGGGTCAAAAGTCTGTGTATGGATTTAAGTGGACAAACATATTGACAATCATTATGACTGCAATTCTTGAAAGTTTGATTCAATGTGGTAATCTAAGAGCTTCAGTATGATTTCCTAAAGTTGCAAATGACTCTGGATGAACACCAAGAATTGAGCATCAAAAGATTTTGATAACAAGTCCAAACTGATTTGAACTGCCTGTATGATTCCAAAATGGAATTGGTCCAGGTATGGTCAATCTAAGTTAAAGCTGTCTATTCCGGAACCAAATCCAGTAGATTTCCATCTCACGGCTTATCTCTCACAAAAAGCAAAACAATTTTTATTTTTTAGTTTAATTTTCTAATTTAGTCAGTCGTTTTAGTTTGTTTGTTTGTCGGATTACATCAGGAAAATCAGTAATGGATCAACTCACTAACAGGGTCATGTCTGAGATGACCACATATGTGTTAAAAGTTAAATCAGTCACGTCTGAGGTGATAAAAAGGTTTTTAAGTCAAAACGATCATGTCTAAGATGATCAACTGCTCATAACGTAATTTTGCAATTAAAGGGATTTTAAAAGTTAAATATTCAAATTGACAGAAAAGTTAATAAATATGACCTATTCGCACGAATGGACCATCCGTATGGACCAATCATACGAATGGAAGCTACTCGTACGAATGGACCATGAATATGGACTATTCAACCGAATGGCCCATACGATTGCCCAGTCGGATGATTAAGGGAGAATGAGTGAGTCAGTCGCACGACTGAGATTCAGTCGGACGACTGAAGAAGGACGATTGAACCAATCGCACGACTGAGTCCCACTCGCACGACTGAAGGTGCGTATGAGCTCAGTCGCACGATTGAATCTAGGGTAATATAAATAGAAGGGGAGTCGGTCGCAGAGACTTACCACCTTCAAAATCACCTGAATCGCACGAATTAACCCTACTCTGCGAAAATTTCAATTGATCGCAAAACCCCCTGTTTCTTGATTACTGACCATCTACATCGACTCTACAGGTAATTTATTGTATACATGCACTCCCATAACTTTAAATTGATGCAAAAAACGGTACATTTGGACTGGCAAAGTAACCAAGACTTAAGTGACTAAATAACCTACCTAAATGACTCAAACAAACAAAGTAACGATGTTAGGTGGTTTAAGAATGAATTGCGAGTCAAATGAACCAGATAACGATGTCTAAAACTCAAAAATGGTGAAAAAGTATTTTGAATTGAACAGTCAGTACTTCATGGGCATGGACAGAGTGATGAACTTCAGTCGCACGACTGAAGGGCTCAAACTGCTTAAACGCATGACTGAACCATGCATATGAAGTTCAGTCGCACGACTGGTGTAACCGTATGAGGGTATATACGTAGGAGCCCAGTCGCACACTCAGAGGTACGTATGGGATTAGTCGCACGAATGAGTCCCATTCGTACGTTCAATCGCACGCCTGAACTTAGTCGCACAATCTCAATCACATGACAAAAAGATTTTCTTCAAGCTTAAGGATTTCTGAATTTCTTAGTCAATGGTACTAATGTTTACTATCTTTGTGTAACAGATGGCGAGTAGATGGATATGAGCATAAAGCACAATATATTGCTCATCTGGACTTAACATCCAGAAACGCTGCTGATTTCTCTGGCATAATCACATTTCTACTGAGATTGAGGATTGCACATGCCATATCTACTCCTTGCACTCCGTATCGATCCATTCAACAAGCCTTCTGGAAGGGCTACAGTTGATAGATCGTCTGAGCCTCATTGCATCAGAAGTACCATATTTGGAGAGGCTATTACTATTTCAGAGGAGGATCTAAGGATCGTACTACAATTGGGGGATGACGCTGATTGTCCGACTCGATTACACCCCCTCACAGTCAGAGGATGCTTTCTTAGAGCCAAATACTTTGGGGACATCAATTCTGGGGTACTCAACAAGAGTAACCTCTGTCCCCAGTTTAAATATCTGCGCACGTGCTGCTCAAGTGCATGGCTTCCAGAAAAGGTGGTTTTGATGAGCTGTCTGACCAGATGCAGAACGCGTACGTTGCGTTGGTGCTGAACCATCCGTTCGGCTTCTCCAAGATGATCTTCACCTATCTGGTGGAGAACATCGAGGGGAAAGGGAAGGAAGCCTTCTGTATGTACCCGAGGTTTATGCAGATGATCATAGATCAGAAGCTTCCCTCCCTGCCAAAGGAAAAGAAGGATGCGGTAGTCTTGGAGGTAATGGATGACACTACCCTGGGAAGGATGAAAGTGTACAGGGGAAAGCAAGTGAAGCCTCCTGTCAGGAGGTTGTTTGGTCATCTTGCCCGGGATGACTACGTGGTGCCAATAAAGAGAAAGTGGCCTCACGATGATAGTGACTCTGATGTGGAACAGATAGCTCTACCCACTCATGACTCAGATGATGATGACAGTGGGGATGCTGGAGACGATATCCTATCCACTCAGAGGCACTATGTCTGATTCTGTACCTCCAGTGTCCGTCACAGCTGGAGAAGTTACCGAGTCAGCGGGATTTCATCAGGATTTTGTTCTTGGCGCGGAGGAGGAGGATGAATCGGATGAGGAGCCCCTTACGCGAACTGTGGGAAGAAAGTTGTTCCCACAGAACATGGGTTAAGGGTGGTTGGTGAACACCCGAGAGACTCCGGAGATACTGATACTGACCCAAGCTATGCACCGGGGTCCACAAGCAGGGTTGTGGGGAGCTTCCACCTCAACTGGAACAAGGAGGAAGAGAATGGCTAAACCCCATGGTCAGAAGAAGAAGAAGCGTCAGGTCCTTCCTCACTACCACAGCCATCCACCCACACCACCACATCCACCACATCTACCACATCCACCCAACCACCACATCCACCACAGCCACCACATCCACCACATCTACCACATCCACCACACACCACATCCACCATAGCCACCACATCCACACTACCACACAGCACCACCATACTACCACCACAGTACAGATTCCCTCCACCATAATATCCTTTACCCCCACATCACCTCCACCATTATACAGACCTATCTTCACTACAGCCACCTCCACCACCACGTCACACCAATCAATACCCTCAGCCCATCCCTCACATACTTATAGATCTCCTCTACCTCCAATCGGGGTAGAGGAACAGTTGTCAGCGCTTAACAGATGGTGATGCGCTTACTGGCTGCTGATGAGGAAAAGGCAGCTCAGATCCGCCAGCTTACTGACCTGACTGCTGCACAATCTCACCAAATTGCAGAGCAGGCTCGAGTTATAGAGGAGCAGGCCCAGCAGATGGCTGCTCAGAGCACCAAGATGGACCAACTCCAAGCTCAAAGTGTCACATCAAGCAAGAAAATAGAGGAGCTGGAGAAGGCAAGGAAGATTATCTTGTTAAAACTGAAAGGATCTAAGGAGGAGCCATTGAAGATCAGGAAGGAGACAGAGATGATGATGATGATGAATGAGATAATGATGAGGATGATGAGAGTGATACTGAGGAGTATGAAGATACAGAAAGAGATAGGACAGAGGAGAAGGACGATGATGAAGAAGCAGAAGGAGGGGATGCACCTGCATCGGCCCCTGCTACAGGTCAAGAGAAAAGGACAAAGAACAGACAAGATCAATCAGCTTCTACCTCTGCTCCTCCAAGTGATGAAACAATGATACAAGATAAAAGTAAAGACTAGATGTTTATGTATTTATCTTCTTTTGTATTTGAATCCTGTATTGAACACAATGTATTTAATGTTTATATTACTTTAATGCATTTCTGTTTGATTAATTACTAATGATTTATGTGTGGAATGTTTAAATCAAACAGATCAAAAT
This sequence comes from Flaveria trinervia, assembly GCA_025506515.1. Classification (NCBI taxonomy): domain Eukaryota; kingdom Viridiplantae; phylum Streptophyta; class Magnoliopsida; order Asterales; family Asteraceae; genus Flaveria; species Flaveria trinervia. The sequence continues at coordinate 20,027,545 of CM046450.1, read as the reverse complement.
TACCAAAGAGATGAGTTTGATATTGCTCCCCTTCAGCAGGTTAAGTCTCAGCTAACAATGATTCTTGATCTGCAAGGGATTGTCAGGAGGTCAGTGAATTATACCCTGAAGAAGGGGAAATAATTCATGACCTATCAAATGAGCAACTCGCAGAGCTTTTCGAGCTAAATCCAGATGAGATAGTAAAAGATGCTCCAACATGCGATTCGACAAGTGACGAAGAGCTCAACGATGTTGATGATGTAGAGATCGAAGATGTCACTGCCGAGGAGTACCCTCAGTACGCTGACAATGAGGGTAATGTGGTCCCCAATCTGGGTGAATCCTTGTCAGCGATACTATTGAGGTGTTGAACTATATGGAGCAAGAAACAGAAAAGCAGAAGACACAGCCCAAGCCTCAAATGATGATGTCGACATTCGAAAGGCTGAGTGGGCTGCATGTTTTGAAGAAGTTAGAGTCCAACGTACTGCACCAAAGAAGGATTCCTACACCAACTCTATAGAGTCAAAAAACATCACAAGGTGTCAGGAAGGATCATAGCATGGGCGTACTTTGAAGATCTCACTGCGTATGCAGTTAAGAGAGAAGGGCATAGAGTACTTCAGATTCCCACATGATCTGAAGACTCTACCAGGTTTTGAGCTCAACCAGCTGGCCAAACTAAAGCTTTTGTATGCTGACCCGGGAAGATGTCAGGCTGGTTTGAGGCTGCCCTAAAGAAGGAGTACCACACTAGATGGGTTAACTTCAGACCCCAACAGCCTACTAGGTATCAGAAGGTCTGAGGTTGATGCCATTACTGGCAAGCCTAAGATAGTGTTGAAGTGGAATCCTCCGTGCACAATGTCAAGAATCCCACTCAGGGAAATGCCACAGGATTTCACTCCACATTTTAAGTGGTGGTACTATGATTGGAGAACAGCTGAAGCGGTCATAGTCTTAAGCAAAGAGGGACAAATGGCTACTATCAGGGTATTCGACCCGATGTGGCTTAGTGATGTCTATACGCTATACAAGTGGCCACTGTTCTATGATACGCAAGATATTGTACAAGCCCTCCAGTTCCAGAACGTTATACGACTCTGCTTCTGTTTGAGATTCACACGGGAGTCACAAAAGAGGAGAAGTACAAGAAATACAAGGAGGTTATGCAGAAAACAAGAGATTAGAGAGATCTAGGTCCAAGGGGGAGTTTGTTGATACATGTATGTCCCTAGATCATGATATGAAATGTAATAGATCTTGTTTATCTGATTCTGGTGTAATTTGATATGATTAATGAAATGATATTGGTTGTTTGTGATTTGTAATGACTAATATTTCATTAATGAGTTGATATTAATTGGTTAATTAGGTTTGTGGTTGTTAGAATTGTTACACATAATGTTTATTATTAATACATTCAAACTTAACTTAATGAAGTTCTCATGCGAATGGCCCATGCGAATGAACCATAAGCATGAATAACTTCATACGAATGACTCAGTCGCATGACTGAACCAGGAGACTGGATTAGTCGTATGATTGACACATAAGATTGGCTCAGTCGCACGACTGAACACTCAGTCGTGCGGATGAATCAACCGCATGGTTCAATCGCACGACTGAACCATACTAATGGTTCAGTCGCACGATTGAATAATACCAACCTATAAATACAACCCAATTCGTGAAAAATAAGGGCTTTTGATTAATTACAATTCCAGACGTACTCTAGCCGTCCAGACCCTCACAATTCGTTCTCCAAGTTCATAGAACACATTAGATCGATTCCCAATCGATTTCTAAAATTAGTTTCAATTCTTGATTGATTCTTCGTGTGTTCTCACTGATTGGATCGCCAATCAAATAGGATTCCGCACTATTTGATCTGGTTTACACGCTAATCTCCAGGTATTTCGTTCAAATACCAGGTCCTAACATGATTTATATGTATGAACTTATTATATAGGTTTGAGGCTGTTGTACACAATTCTAAGTTAATAATGATTGAGAATTGTGTTCAACCTATTCGGGTGATTATTCATGCTAATGGACCATACTTATGGACCATACGCATGAATATATCATGCTTATGGACCAGTCGCACGATTGAACCAGGAGACTAGATCAGTCGTATAATTGAGACATAAGATTGACTTAGTCGTACAACTGAACCTTCAGTCGTACGTATGAATCAATCGCATGAGTCAGTCGCATGACTAAACCATGCTAATGGTTCAGTCGTATGAATGGAAACTGCATACCTATAAATATCAATTAATTCGTGGAAAAACATAACACTTTGAGAGATACTTCGAATACACATAAACCCTAGCCATCCAGAGCGTCTGAGATAGCCAATCAAACTTCATAGTTCGATCTTGTTCGATCCTTACTCGTTCTTAATGTTTAGTTCATTCTTACATCGATCGGGTTATCGTTCTCACTGATTTGATCACCAATCAAATAGGATTCCGCACTATTTGATATGGTAAAATGCAGAATCCGTTAGTACTATGTACGTACACGGTCCTAACAAGTGTTATTAGAGCCTTGGCTCGTGATTTTGCGTTTGATTCGATTAGTTTTGGTGTCAAAAACCTACTTTTTAATCAAAAGAGTCACCACTTTGCTTCAAAAGGTGTTTTCGACATTTGCAGGCGTTAAAGTTTCAATTTTTCATTATACGGCAGATTAGGGTTCCTAAGACAATCGTATTTCATGTCAAAGTGTTGAAATTCTTTGATTTTACAAAAACAGCAGCCTTTAGTCGCATGATTGAACTCATTCGTATACTCTATTCGCACGATTAAACTTAGTTGTATCCCTCATTCGCACGACTAAACAAATCCAATCATCTGATTCCAATCATCTTGTTCATACACACGACTGAATCCAATCACACGATTGAATTCATTCGCATCGTTCATTCGCACGAGTAATCCATACTCATAGCCCATTCGCACGAGTGAAACTGTCCTATTCTAAAAGTACCAAGTTTAAAGCAATGGAAGATCAATTTGCTGCATTTACTGTTGGAAGGACTCACGCATCCAGAACCTTCTACTTCTGGAGAATGAGGTTGGAAACCATAACAAACCGCCAAAGTTGTTAGCGTTGGATGTGGAAACAACGGTTTGAAATATACTTAAATGGAGTTGACCCAAATATTTGGATATCCATTGAGACTGGTTATATTGTACCAGTCAATGCTAATGGAGTCAAGTTGACTTTGGGAGGAATGAGTGAAGCTCAGAAGATTCTTTTCAATGCTAAAAAGAAAGTATATGCCTTGTTGACTCAGTCGATAACGAAGGACATCTTTTATCAGTTCGTTGAGAACAAGCAGGCTAAAAAGTTATGGGAGGCAATGGAGAAGAGATATGATAGAAACACAACTCTCAAAGCACTGAAGGCTAAAGCTCTCATAAAGGATTTGATAATTTCTCTTCGATAGGGATTGAGAGCTTGGATGATATTACTGATAGATTCTATCATCTGATGAGTGAGCTGCACACTCACGGTGTGACTGCATCCATGGAAGATAAAGTTTCTAGCTTTACTGATGGTTTGCCTGATAAATGGGGTTCATTTGTGTCTAATTTGAGATAAAACGACATTCTTGCAACATTAGATATAAATGATTTCATCTTAAAGTTAAGAGAGGAAGAATTGCAAATGAAATACAAGTCGAAGAAAGGATCCTATGTTCAGAATCCTTCACTTTACAACTCAGTTCTGACTCCAGCTATTTCAGGAGCACCATAACAAACATCGTTCGTGTCTAGTTCCTCTACTCCTTCCCAAACCATTGCATCAGAAACCAAAACGTCTGGGTCATCGGAACCCAATATATAGTTCCTGAGGCAAATACTACAAAGTTAAAGACTGGAAATCTTGGTAATGTCACCGTGGAAGTTGCTAAGGAGCACATGGATCTTCTAGCGGCTATTGTACAATCTTATGATGGTTTAGTTTCCGGTAAGATTGCAAATTTTCATCTTGCAGATGAGGATTACGAGTAAGTTGATGAAAATGAGCTTGAAAGAATGGACATAATGTGGGCCTTGGCTAGTGCAGTCAGAAGAGCAAAGAAGTTTGTCAAAAAGACGGGGCAAAATCTAGTTGCCACTAAAGATACGACTTTTGGTTTTGACAAAATCAAAGTCACATGTTTCAACTGTGGTGAAAAAGGGCACTTTAAACGTGAATGTATAAAGCCCAAGAACACTGGAAATGGAAACCCATTCCTACATTCAACCGTCAAGACAAAGACATGATTGGAACTACTTCTTCAAGTAAAGAGACAAAGGCTCTGACTGCTTAAGGTGATGAAGGACAAGATTGGTCCTCTCAATTTGTTTCTCCTGGGGAATCAAATATTGCCTTTGTTGATGCATTGGATGATGGATGTGCTAGTGAAGGTGAGATCATAGCTGAGCAAGCGATGTCAGATACCGAAGAAGTTGTGAATGTTGTGAATCACTTGGTTGAGGAAGAGCTCCGAGCAAAAAAACTCAAAATCTCCAGTCAATGAAGAGTCTGATTGGTTTGATGGCTGATTCGTCTGATTCCTCACAGGTAAGTTCTAATGACCAATTATTTGAAAAACATGCTTGCAATGAGTGTGACAAATTTAGAGGAAGCATTGACTTCAAATTTGCTAGGTTATTAGAACACAATGATAATTTAGTAAATGATTTACAACTCTGCATGAGGCTAACCGTATTTTAAAACAAAATGATTGCAGTTTCAAAGAAAAAGTAGAACTTTTGAGAAAACAACTAAGGGAAACCGAGGTTGTTGCATTAAATCAAGAAAATGACATAAAGTTTTATTTAAATTCTTTGGAAGAAACGAAAAAGGAAAAAGCAGTTTTAGAAGTCGAAGTTGAATTCTTAAAACAAAAACTGCATAGTTTGACTAGTTTTTCTTACATAGTTTAGACCTTAGTGAAAGAACGAAATAATAGGGAAGGTCTGGGTTATAAAGTAGTTCCACCACCACATGCAGTCCTTTGAACACTAAATGTAGACCAATCAATAATAACCCAGTGAAGGATCATGTAGTGTCCACTCCTCTGGTTAGTGATCCCGATTTCACGGGCAAATCTATGAAAAACATCACTAAACAGAAGAAATCTACTTTGAAATCAATAGAGAATATACCTGTTGATAATTTGGAAGTTAAAATTAAAAAGGTTAAATTAGGGTCAGGTTCACAAACGTATATTTCAAAACCAAAAATGACTAATCCAATTAACCATGAACGTGTTAATCATCAAAGTCCAAATAAAATTAAAGTGAAATATGTTCAAAACGTTAAAACAATTAATTTTGTTAAAGAAGCTGAAACATCTAAAAGAGAAGTGACAAAACCCAACCAGACACATCTCACACCCTTACCAAACTCAACACCACATAAATATTTTCTTCAATCTGTAGAAGGGAGATCATGCTACATGTTGAAGAAGGATTATGTGATTGAGGAGGATAAAGTTCTAATGTCAGCTTCAATATATAACGATTTGTATGTATTGGATCTATCAAAAGCCTCCACAACTGATCACATAGTTCAATGCTTCTTGTCAAAGGCAACAGATAGGGATTCAGTCTCATGACATAGGAGAATGGGACACATTAATCCAAGGAAGATGAATCATTTGGTTTAGAATGATTTAGTGAATGGAGTAACTGTCAAGAATTTTCAGCTTCCTGATTTTTGCATAGCATGTAAGAAAGGGAAACAGACCAAGAGGTCTCACAAGGCAAAGAAAGTTAATTCTATCAATATTCCTCTCAAGCTTCTACACATGGATCTGTTTGGACCTGTCAGCACAAAGAGCATTGTTGGAGATCAGTACTGCTTTATAGTAACTGATGATTACTAAAGATTCTCTTGGGTGATGTTTCTGAAAGCCAAGTCAGAGACTTTTGAATCATTCAAAGACTAGTAACTACTTCGGAATCACTTTACAAGCTAAAAGTAAGGAAGATTCGACAGACAATGGCACAAAGTTCAAGAATCAGTGGATGGAGGCATACTATAGCGAGAAAGGTATTGTACATCAATTTACTTCTTCATACACTCCATAGATGAATGGGGTTGCTGAAAGGAAAAATCGGAGCTTGATAGAGACAGCCAGGACAATGCTAGCCGACTCTAAACTGCCTATTCAATTCTGGAATGAGGCCGTGGCTAATGCATGTTACACACTCAATTGAGTCTTAGTGGTCAAACGACATGGGAAAACATGTTAGGAACTGCTCCAGCAACGTAAATTAAACTTGGAGTATCTAGAACCGTTTGGCGCACCATGCATGTTGTTAAAGAAGACTATACTGTTTTGTGAGAAGGCAGAAGAAGGTATCTTTCTCGGATACAATATACCAGACAAGAGAGTTTATAACAACTCAACGGTTCAGGTAGAAGTGTGGTCCAATGTTGATGTTCAAAGATACACCACCCCCTTCTGGAAAAGGACCCTCCTTCTTCTTTGACTATGATGGATACTTTAAATCCTTCAATCTACCGCCTTCTCATCCTGATGAAGCTGTCTGCTATGATGATGTACAATGTTCTGAACACTCCACTACCAGACTCGACATCAACGGCTCCATTAGATGATACTTCTAGCCCTTCAAGGGGAGAGCTTGAAGTAAGTGATTCTTCCTCTAATGATGAAGTAGTTGAGACTGAAAATGTGGACTAGGAGGAACAGGTTCCCACTAATGAAAGTACACAAGCATCGGATCTTGATGCCTCTAACACTTTTGAACCTCATACTCCAACAGCTACAGATACCGAACCTAGGGTTCAAAATCTGGATAGTGAGGTAGTTGTTCCCACCACTCCTGGATCTCGAATTAATATGTATCATCCCTTGGATAACAGCATTAGGGATGTTCAATCAGGAGTACAGACACGGAATCAGCTATACTCAGCTGATTATGCCTCTGTCATGGAAAAAGGATATATTCACGATGGTGCTTATCGATGTTTTGTGTCTCAATTTGAGCCAAAATATGTAATTGAAGCCTTAAAAGATGAGGCATGGGTTAGTGCTATACAAGAAGAACTCCTTCAGTTCAAAAATTTAGGATTACGGACTCTTATGGACAGAACCAAAGGTGTTAAAGTGATTGGAACTAAATGGGTTCTGAAGTGCAAGAAAGATGACCAAGGGGTCATAATCAGAAACAAGGCTAGGCTTATCGTTCAAGGGTTTAGACAAGTAGAGGCATTGACTACAATGAAGTGTTTGCACCTGTGTCAAGGATTGAAGCAATTTGTATATTCTTAGCCTATGCATCCTACATGAAGATCAACGTTTATCAATTGACGTGAAAAGTGCATTCCTTCATAGTGAAATTTGTGAAACAGTATACATCAGTCAACCGGAGGATTTGATTACCCGTATCATCGGGATAGAGTTTACAAACTACACAAGGCTCTTTACGGGCTCCATCAAGCCCCTAGAGCTTGGTATGAGAAACTCTCAACTTATCTAGTGAAACATGGTTTTCGTAGAGGAGTTATTGACTGCACGTTATTCATCAAAGAAAAGAATGGTGATTTGCTACTAGTATAGATATATGTGGATGACATAATCTTCGGTTCCAAAAATGAAGAATTATGTAAAAAATTCGAATCTGTAATGAAAGCAGAGTTGGAGATGAGTGCCATGGGGGAGATGAAGTTGTTTCTTGGATTACAGGTGGATCAGACACCAAAAGAAATTTTTCTGCATCAGTCCAAATATGTAGGAGATATCCTCAGTCGATTCGATATGGAGAATGCTACAGCTACTGGAACTCCACTTGCCACGAACCATGACGTGGCACCCGACGAAAATGGTGATCTGGTTGATGCCACCATGTATAGAGGAATGATCGGATCTCTCATGTACCTCACAGCCTCTTGTCCTGATATTATGTATGCCACGTGTCTCTGTTCTAGATATCAGGCTAAACCAAAAGTAAATCATCTCATTGGAGTTAAAAGGATTTTTTGTTATCTGAAGGGTACTCCATCACTCGGGTTGTGGTATCCTCATGATGATGACTTTGAGCTTACAGCGTATAGTGACTCGTACTTTGGTGGTTGCAAGATGAATTACAAGTCAACATCAGCGGGATGTCAGTTCTTTGGTAAACGGTTAGTCACCTGGTAGTGTAAAAAGCAGACATCAGTTGCTCTGTCAACACGTGAAGATGAATATGTTGCTGCTGCAATTTGCTGTTTGCAAATCATTTGGATTCAACAATAAATGCGTGACTACGGTTCGCAATTTTCTAACACCCCTATCTTTGTTGATAATTCTGCTGCAATTGCTGTAACTAAAAATCCAGTCCAACACCCAAAACCTAAACACATCGGTATTAAATATCACTTTATACGTGACTGTTTTGAATAACAACTAATCGATAAATGCGCCGACCTCTACACAAAAGCATTTGACAAACCTCGGTTTTTATATATGATAGAGGTTAATGGCGTGAAAAAGAAAAGTGATGTGATTCAAGAAGAAGAAAGTTCTTAGTCCGACAACTATTTTCTTAGTTTATTTTTTCTTTTCTTTTATTTTATTTTTCTGTCTATTAAAATCCAAAAACACAAAAAGATTTTCAATTTTAGAATTTTAGTGGGAGAATAGTTTAGTTTAGTTTTACTTAGTTGCAGTATTTATTTATCTTAAAAAACGAGGGAGGAGGGCAGATTAGCTGAAAGAAATGAAATCAAATTTGTGATTTTGATTCAAAGTTTATGGAATATGATAGTACACAGGGAACAAATTGTTTGGGACTTCAAAACTAGTTTGTTCCACATGCTAAATTCAAATTACAAGTCTGAGAAGTCTAAGCACAACAAAAGGAAAATGATAGTAAAACTAGTCTGCTACTGAGGTAACATAGAGAAAGTAGACCTAGAGGTTGCTAGTTTATTATATAATGCGTCGGTAGATTAAACATAATAGATGAGTAGACTTCATTGGTGAATTAAATTCAAACCAATTTGTTCAACTTGCTATGGGTTCACATCTTATCCCTGGTTAACACAATCAACGCATTTCCAATAAGGGATGACGAGCAAAATAAACACCAAAAATGTGTGCGGATGACCATAAAAATGAGCAAAGCACATGGAAAAACTGCTAAGGGCAATAAAGCTAATGGCTAATGTTGTTGGTGCGTTATGTGCAAAAGAAAAACAAATGCTTTAACAAGAAGATAGGTTGTGTGCCTTTTTGCTGTGCGGTGGCACTAACCTGAGGATAAACATAACCTAAATATTCTAGAATTCATTGTTGTTGGCGCCTCTCTGTTGTGCGATGGTACTGACCTGAGGCTTGGCATCTCTTTGAAAGCTTTTAGAATAGTTTCTTCTTGTCAAATACCCGAAGACGACTTAAAAATCTCCTAAGGAATGTTGACTACCATATAAGTATGGGATCCACATATGCTTGTTGAAATAATTAAACCTAATTCATCACCAATGTGAGTCAAAATTCTGTGTATGAATTTAAGTGGAAAAATATATTGAAAATCATCGTGGCTGCAACTCTTGACAGTCAAAATCATTGTGTGCATCTTATAGCTCTAGTATGATTTCTTGAAAGTGCTATTGACTCTCAGACAAAACAAGAATCTAACATCAAAGTGCATATTAAAAAGGTCCCAAATGATTATGATATACCTGTATGATTCTATAGTGAATATTTCTAGAAATGATCAAATTAACTTGAAGCTATTCTGCTAAGGAAGTAAAATTGGTTAGATGTATTCTAAAAGGTTTCCATTCATCTCTCAAGACCAAACACACAAAAATATGTCTTGTTTTCTTTTAAATTTCAAGTTATTTTCTATTTTCTAGTTTCTTTTGTTGTGTAAATGTTGGACTATACAACTAGATGAAATCTGTGAATCACTCACTAAAAGGGGTCACATCTGAGGTGACCAATCGGTTCTAAACTAAAAGGATCATGTCTAAGGTGATCAAATGATGTTAAATTAAAAGGGCCACGTCTGAGATGATAATAGGTCATAATGTTACATATCAAACGTTAAAATTTTAAGTGTTTAAAAGTGTATGAGGTCAAACTCATAAGTATGAGACAATCGCACGATTGAATCATAAGGATGAGCCATCGCACGTTTGAACCATAAGTATGAGCCAGTCACCCGATTGGACAATGAGTATGGCACAACCATGCGATTGGAACACAATACTGAACCAATCGTACGAATGTATGAAGGAGTATAAGCCATCGCACGACTGAACCCCAGTCGCATGAATAAAGAATGCGTATGGGTCCAGTCGCATGACTGAAACTTAAAATAGTATAAATAAAGGGCTCAGTCGGTCGTAAACCTTACCACCCTTCAAAACTTTCTAAAACCGCCCATACACATGACACTCAGCTCAAATTTTGTTTAACTGATATTACCGATTGATTGTGATCCTAACATGTGTTCTACTCATCTACAGGTACTTTGCAATTGAAATCGATTCTAATGAATGTCTTAATTGCACCTTTAAGGACCGATAATATTAAAACCTAGAACCAAGACTAAATCCTAAGAATAGATCACTTAAATGGACACTAATGTTGATTTAAATGAAACTAAGTGATATTTCGAGTCTCTGCGGTCCAAATGACTTTAAACACGAAGTATAATGTCATGGTTTTGACAAAGATTCAAATCCATGGGGTTCAACAGTGAAAGATGCGAATGGACATGCTGATGAACTTCAGTCACACAATTGAGCGAGGCGCACGATTCAATCGCACGAGTGAATCAATCGGTGACTCGGTCGCACGACTGACTCAACTGCATGGTGTAGCATACGACTAAGTTCAGTCGCAGGCTCAATCGCATGACTGGACTCAACTGCATGCTAAATCGTACGGCTGAAGTTAATCATACGACTAAAACTTAGTCGTATGGTTCAATCGCATGACTGAACTAGTTTGATCAAAACAGTTGAAGTTCCAACTGTCTTCTGCTATGCATGAATCTAATGTATATGTTTCTTGTGTTGCAGCAACATGGCTAATAGATGGATGATGATCATGAAGCACAACATCTGTGCTCATTTAGATGCTACTTCTCGGAACGCTTCCGAGTTCGTTGGGATTATAGCCTTTCTGCGTAGATCGAGAATCTACAAGGCTATCACTACACCATGCACTCCATACAGATCAATACAGCAGGCCTTCTGGGAAGGTGCCTCAGTCGACCAGTCGGTGGAGCCTCACTGCATCCGGAGCTCCATTTTCGGACAAGACATTGAGGTCCGTGAAGAAGACCTAAGGAGAGTCCTAGGCTTGGGGGAAGACGGAGCCCATCCTACTAAGCTGCATCCACTGACTGTGCATGGTTGTTTTCTAAGGATAAAGTACGCTGGGGACATCAATGCAGGTGTGCTCAACAAGAGCAACATGTGCCCCCAGTTCAAGTACTTAGCTCATGGTATCCTAAAGTGCATAGCTTCAAGGAGAGGAGGATTCAATGAGATGTCTGACCAAATCCATAATGCATACATTGCATTGGTACTGAACCACCCATTCAGTTTATCTCGCATGCTCTTCTCGTACCTGATAGAGAACATCAAGGCCAAGGGCAAGTATCCAAGGTTCTTACAGATGATCATAGATGAGAAACTTCCTATGCTGCCAAAAGGGAAGATGATGCTGTTATTCTAGAGGTTATGGATGACACTACTTTGGGAAGAATGAAGGTGTACCGGGGGAAGTAGGTGAAGCCCCCTGTCAGGAGACTGTTTGGGCATTTAGCCAACGAAGACTACGTGGTGCCTGCTCACAAGAAATGGCGTCACGATGATAGCAATTATGATGTTGAGCCCATTGTGATACCCACCGATGATGACGACGACGATAATGACGATCTTGATGACAGTCAAGGTGGTGGAGATGCCGGTCCAAGTCAATCAAGGGCCACTGGCACTTCTACTATATCTCCACCATCTCCACAAGGTACCTCTGATGCATCTGGTGGATCAGAGAAGGCTGCTTTCCACCAAGACTTCCTGCTAGATGAAGAGGAAGAGTCGGATGATGAGCCTTTGGTCAGGCAAGTAGGTAGTTGGGTTGTGGCTACCAAGAAAGGGATAGAGGCAGTTGGTGGACGCCTAGCTGGTACTTCAGGTGATGATCCTGATGTCACTGATCCCACTTACACACCTGACCGGCCTATCAGCTCACAGGGAGCCCATATTGCCAAGGCTCAAGGAAGAAAAGGATGGCTCAACCCCACGTCAAAAAGAGCAAGAGGTAGAAGATCACCCTAACCACTATAGCCACCGCCACTACCACTACCACAGCCACTACCACAACCACCACCACTATCACAACCACTCCTACCACTTCACCCACTCTCACTCCCACAACCACTTATACTCCTCCACCACTTATACACCTACCTCCACCTTACCCACACTACCCAACATAACTCCACCACTATCCACTCCCATTCCTCCTCCCATCTTCACCACATCCACAACCACAACCACCACTCAACAAGCCAGCACATCCACCCAATCCCCAATGACACATGGTCCACTCTACCCATGGTCGGGTTAGAGGAACAGCTGGCAAGCCTAAACCGCATCGTGCTAAAGTTGATCACAACTGATGATCTAATAGCTACTCAGATGAACCAGCTGATGGCAGTAAATGCCACTCAAGCCAAGCAAATAACTCAGCTGAGTGAGAAGAATGCATAGTATGAGAGAGCTTTAGGCCGAGCCCACCATGCACTAAAATGTCAAAACGAATTGGTGTTGGCGTAGGTGAAAAGGATTGAGGGACTGGAGAAAAGGAACAAGAAGATTATGCTAAGGGCTGAAGGGATCTAAAGGTGAGCCTTTAAAGATTAAAGATGGTGATGATGATGGTGATGATGTGGATGATGATGATAAGCTTACTGATGATGAAGAAGATGATGATGATGAGGAATTGGAGGAAGTGGAAAAGGAAAAGGAGTTGATGATGATGATGAGGATGATCAAGAATGTGATGATGCTACATTTGCCTCAAATCCATCAGCAAAGGAGAGGTGCACCAAGCGAAATCAGGATCAAAGAGCATCGTCCTCAGCTCCTCAAGCTGAAGAGACAACCGATCAAGGCAAAAGTAATGATTAGATGTTTATGTATTTGAAACTTTTGTACTTGAATTGTGCAATACATTAATGTAATTAATGATTATTTATGTTTAAATGTCTTGATTAATGATCTATGTGTGATGTGTTAAATGATTAATCAAACAGATGAAGCTCAACAACCAGATGAATATGATGTCGACCCCCTTCAACAAGTTAAGACGAAGCTAAATATGATTCTTGACTTGAATGGGATTGTAAGAATGTCTGTGAGCTCTACTCCTGAAGAAGAAGAGATCATCCATGATCTGACAGATGAGCAACTGGCTGATATGTTCAGACTAAATCTAGATGAAATTGTCAAAGATGCTCCGGAATTTGATGTCTTAAGTGATGAGGAGCTACAGGATGTGGATGAAATAGAATTGATAATGTCATAGCTGACCACTATCCTGAGTACAATGACCCTGAGGGCAACACTATCCCCAACTTAGGTGAAACTTTTGGCAGTGCTACTTTTGATAAATTGGAGAAGATGGAGAAAGAAAAAGAGAAAGATAAAAGTACAGCTCAAGCTTCAGATGCAAATGTTGATATTAAGATAGCTAAATGGGCAGCTTATTTTGCTGAAATAAAAGTCCAGTGTGCACCCCTAAAGCAAAATGCCTACACCAAACTTTACATAGTCAAAAGGCATTAGAAAGTGTCAGGCAAGATTATCGCGTAGGCATATTTTGAAGACTTGGAAGTCTATGATGTTAAAAGGGAGAAAGAGATTGAGTACTTCAGATATCCACATGATCTGAAGACTCTTCCTGGTTTTGAGCTCAACTGACTGGCATGCTTAGATCTTTTGTATGCCAACCCGAGGAAGATGTCGGGATGGTTTGAGATAGCTCTTAAGAAAGAATACCACACTAGATGGGTCAACTTTAAGCCTTAACAACCGAAACGTTTTATTCATAAGACTGAAGTTGATCCTATCTCTAGAAGACCTAAGGTAGTGTTGAAGTGGAGTCCCCCATGCATAATGTCTAAGATTCCTTTACAGGAGATGCCTCAGGACTTCACTCCACACTTCAAATGGTGGTATTAAGATTGGAGGACGAGAGAAACGGTCATAGTTCTAAACAAAGATAGAAAGATAGAGACTATCAGGGTATTTGACCTAATATGGTTTACTAACTTGTCTGCTGAAGATTTTTACACACTATACAAGTGGTCACTGTTCTATGACACGCAAGATATTGTACAAGCTCTTCAATTCCAACATGTTATACGGCTCTGCTTTCAATTTGAGATACATGCAGGAGTCAACAGAGAAAAGAAGTACAAGAAGTTTCAAGAACATATAAAGAATGTTAGACAATAATGTAAACTAGGTCCACGGGGGAGTTTGTAATACATGATGTTCCTAGTTTAAGTTCTTAAATGTAAAAGTCTTTAATGTCTTACATATGTGTAATGTAATGATGTAATGAAGTATGATATATGCTTTGATGTTTATTTATCTTTGATTTATATGTATGAACTTTTTATATAGGTTTGAGGTTGTTGTACACAATTCTAAGTCAATAATGATTGAGAATTGTGTTCAACCTAGTCAGGTGATTATTCATGCTAATGGACCATACTTATGGACCATACGCATGAATATATCATGCTTATGGACCAGTCGCATGACTGAACCAGGAGACTGGATTAGTCGTATGATTGAGACATAAGACTGACTCAGTCGCACGACTGAACCTTCAGTCGTGCGTATGAATCAATCGCATGAGTCAGTCACACGCCTAAATCATGCTAATGGTTCAATCGTACGAATGGAAACTTCATAGTTTGATCTTGATCGATCCCTACTCATTCTTAACGTTTAGTTCATTCTTACATCGATCGGGTTATGGTTCTCACTGATTGGATCTCCAATCAAATAGGATTCCGCACTATTTGATCTGGTGAAACGCAGAATCCGTTAGTACTCCGTACGTACACGGTCCTAACATTATTGCCGCTAATGAGTCGCCGCTAATAACATAATTAGCGGCGACATAGTCGCCACTATTTGTGCTTGTTAAAAATCCCGGGGAGAAGGACTTTTAGCGGTGACATTTGTCGCTGCTAATAGTCAATTTTTGTTTTTAGTTTTTTTTTAATTTTTTTAACTTCTATTTTTAAAACCGAATAAACTTGTATAAAAATAAACCCAGATATGCCAATAACAAAAATAACATACACATGCATAAAACATATGCAGGATCGATATATGTCACTAACATTTGGTTTTCTCTCCAACTTACTTATGCTAATACGATTGTTAACTAAGTATGCTAATACATTGTTTAACTTCAACATTAAAAATCATTAAAACAAACTTAAACTACTTAACCGTTATCCTATTCTTCTTTCTCGTCCAAATCATCTTCATCAGCTTGTTATGTAGCTTTTTGAGAGGCAATAAGTTGCGTAATTTGAGACATAAAGTTCGCATTTTGAAACAAACTTGCGATTTGAGCCTACAAAACAAGATATACACTTAACACCTTCAAGTTTAAGCAAAATGTACAAAATTGTAACATACACTTAACACCTTCAAGTTTAAGATAGACCAACAATGATACACTTAACACCTTCAAGTTTAAGCAATTAAAGTTTATTTTTACCTATTTTGACCCATTTTAATTTAAATTAACGTGGTTTTAACTATATCAAGTGTGTTTGTATCATTTTGACCCATTTCAACCAAAATGTATATAATTCAACTTAAATTTACCCATTTTGACCCATTTAAGATAAACCAACAATGATACACTCAACACCTTCAAGTTTAAGCGGTTTTTCATCCAAATATATCGATATTATAGAACCACACTACAAGAAATGTCTCCATTAGCGGCGACACCTTTAGCAGTGACAACACCTTTAGCAGTGACAAACACCTTTAGCGGCGACAAGCACCTTTAGCGGCGACAACTATTAGCGGCGAACCTTTAGCGACGACTGTTGCCACTAATAGTCAACAATCCATCTGGGGTTTCTAAACTTAGATCTGACCGTTGAACATGCGGCAGATCTAACGGTTGGTGTTTAATCGTACAACAGAATCATTAACGGGGACACCTTTAGCGGCGACATGTCGCCGCTAAAGGGTGCAGACCCATTAAATCAGGATTACCCTCCTTTTTTCCCTCTTTCCCTCCACACCCCACCTTCATTCACAATTTCACTGCTGCTCAAACTCTGGCGACCGCCATTTCACAACCACTAGTCCGCGACCACCACTCCTCAACCTCCGGTTATCATCTTTCTCAACCTCCGGTTATCATCTTTCTCAACCTCCGGTCATCATCTTCCTCAACCTCCGATCATCGTCTTACTGCCTCTCAAAAAGCTACACAACAAGCTGATGAAGATGATTCAGACGAGAAAGATGAATAGGATAACGATTAAGTAGTTTAAGTTTGTTTTAACAACATTTAATGCTGAAGTTAAACAATGTATTAGCATACTTAGTTAACAATCGTATGTTTATGTTTTATGTATGTGTATGTTATTTGTGTAGTTGGCAAATCTGGGTTTATTTTTATACGGGTTTATTCAGTTTTTAAAAATAGAAATTAAAAAATTAAAGAAAAACAAAAACAAAAAATTGTCTATTATTTGTCGCCGCTAAAAGTCCTTCTCCTCGGGATTTTTAACAAACACAAATAGCGGCGACTATGTCGCTGCTAATAATGTTATTAGCGACAAATTATTAGCGGCAACAAACTCCACTATTAGCGGTGTATTCTGTCGCCGCTATTAGTCTTCTTTCTTGTAGTGCCACACAGGTTGAAAATTTCCTTTGAATTTAGTCTATATAACAAGTTAAAAGATCAAAACGATCACCTTAACATGTTTTTTGGATTGGTTAATGTCGACCATGGGTTCATGCCCCCATCCACATGGTATCACATGTTTGCTCTAACCTTGGTTGGAGTGGCCACTGTTTGATTTGACAGACTAGTAATAGTCACGTGAATGAAATTAAAATATTTAGCCATAAGTTTGTTAAAAACTTCAATTTACATAAACGATACACCAAGAAAGCAATAGAGATCCTTAACATTAAAAGGTTGAATAACAAAAAAAGTAGGAAAGTTCATCATAGATATCAGAGGAAAGCATGTTTGTGAAATTGACTGATGAAACAATCTGTATCTTCGGTTTCATTCATGAAGTCTTAAATGCATAATTGCTGGATAAGTTGCATAAATATATTCCCCAATCAACGTACAACTTCTCCAACTTAAGGTCAGCTCTACCGCTCTCTTAAGCGTGTTCCACATTTTAATAATTTCTCCTTAAAAAGAGCTTCCTTTTGAACATAGATTTCATTAATCCTGTCGGGAGCCAATTCGAACTCTAGATGCAAATAACACAACTAGCTCTAGTAACTCATGTATTATACGAATTCAAATAAATAAAATATTAAATATAATGAATATTAACGATATTCAAGATAATATAGAATTGAAATCACGAATAGTAAATACTATAAATAGTAAAACAAAAGATATTTTATTTGTTTAAAAATAACATTTTGTCTCATAACGAATCGTTTAAAAATAATATAACTTTTAAACATTTTCTTATTACGACTGTCAATTTATAATTATATTCGGTTTATAAAAATATTGTTTATATAAAAATATAATTAAATAATATCACTAGTAAATTAATTTAATTATTAATCGGAGATAAAAATTAAAAAAAATTGAAAAGAAAAATATGTTGACACATATATACCTTTTAGTTACTATTTTATTAATAAAAAAATTTACGACCTTAACCAAATCACTTCATGAGATTTGAGTAATTATAAAGAGCCTCTTCGTTCCACCCTTACTTATAAAACTTTTATTTAGAAAGTTGAATTAATTTTTGTTCACTCAATTTAAATTGTTTAAAATTTCACTGAAGCTGTCAATTTAAATGGACCGTATAAAAGTGGGATTGATGTAATAGCTTGACACTATATCGAATTTTCTACCAACAGTTTTTCTTTATTTTTGCTTCCGATCTCGTCATTTATTTACCTTTACTTATTTGATGTCATAATTCAAACAAACTATGTTATACTGAGAACAATATATAGGATAAAAGAAAATTAAACCATAACACACACATATATAGGATAAAAGCAAAATAAAACAATACAAACATAAAGTTCGTAGGCTGGTAGGAAGTATTACAAAGGTTCATATCTGAAGACGATAAATGAGTGAAAACTTGATGTGTTGTGGCATATCAAATGCATATAAGAAATTTTAAAAGGTAGTATGATACACAAACAAAAATAAACATACGCGTATACGACTATAGTTTCATGTCTGACAAGACTATACGGTATAAATTTGTTTTACATAAAATATAAAACACCACTAAAATGTTACATGATTTTTCTTGAGTTAATTACATAAATGCTCCTTTGGTTAACCTATATTATAAGGTTGACCTTAGATTTGTGAGATTACAAGTTTAATTTTTACGGTACATTAAACCGTAAGACAAGTGATCCCTAAAGTGAATGGGTGTTAAGTTCGTTTGTTAAAGGGTGTGAATTTTGGAAATACCCTGTAGTGTTAAAACATAAAATAATAATTTATCATGGAGCCATCGAATTTTTAGTTACAATACACATATATTAAAAAAAAGTTGGAATTAAACTTGCGATCCGAATTTACCCTTGAGACCATCTATGTAAGTAAGTATTTTCTCCTTTATCAATTGATCTAAAAGAGGAGGTAGCTTTCCCATCTTTCTCATAGACCCGCTACGGTATGAAGGGTGAGGGGCGGTGTTACCGCCTTTCAAAACACCTTCAATCTGCTCTGTATCAAACATCTATTCATTGGCTACTACAAAATGAACGCCTTAGAAAATAATCAGCATCATCAGTGATGTTTCACTGGCACCGACTCAGTTCCGACCCCTCCCTCCTCCCACTTCCTTCTTGGCGTTTTCTTTTGCCTCATTTGACTTGCTCTCTATAAGAGAAAAAACTGAACTTGCGTACCAGTTTTTGCCCGTCTCAAAAAATGACATTTGACAAGTGATGTGACAAAGTATTTGTTTTCTTATCCTTTTAATTAATTAATAATTCTACTTTATCTGTTAACCAAATTTTATATGGGTATGAATATCTAGACATCACAAAACTATAATATAACACATCAAAATTTATATACGTGCCGTATAGTTTTATACGCGTCGTATAAGGGGGCGTATAACTCTATACAGGATATATAATTCCTCTGACAGTCATTTGAATTTTTCTTCATAGTCAGTGTCAAAATTTGTTATACGCGTCGTATATCTCATATTTGTCGTATATGGGGTCATATAGGGCTATATGGGACGTATAACTCTTTGAAAGCCCACCTGAATATTTCTCATTTTCAGTTTTTCGATTATATACGCCGCGTATGGACCCATACGCGACGTATAGAGGGGTGTTGATTTATCTAAGTGAGTGTCTCTCTATCAGGACCATTTTATATTTTAAGGCAATTACATCAATGTATTTATACAAGTTGCAAATTGAACTTTATAATAACCAAGTCTTTAAAATATTTTTATAGTCGTACGACATTAATATTTTTCTAAAGCATGATCAGATTTAGCATTCAAATTTAAGGGAAAAGTTCAAATAAAGGTATTAAAACTTGAAACGTATAACAAGTAATTTTAATTATCAATTTTTAATCAATAGTTGAGATCAATCGATAGGATACTAGTTTGTTAAAGATGCATTTTAATCATGACCATTTTGTTGATTTTTTTCAAGTTTTTTTACTTTTTTAAACCTTCATAACTTTGGTATATGATATTACCTTTTTATAAAAATTACACCATAAGAACTAACATTTTTATCTTTAAAACAAATATGGTATCGTTATATAAACAATAATAGCTTTAGACATTTTTCATCCCATGTGATTTTTGCTCGCTATTTTATTTTTAGTGCATCTCATTGTGTCTTTTATTTGTTACTGTGTCTTTCTGAATACTTTTATTCTTTTCTAAAATAATAAATTCTAAAAATATAATGGTAAAATAACATTTTTATGTATTTCTAATATGTAAAACACAATGATAGTTATTAACTAATTAATTTGACGTATTTAAAACAATAATAAAATGTCTCATTGTGTTTTTTTACTGGTTATTGTGTTATCCTTAATATATATGTTCTACAAAATACATTTATTAAATAACATTATTGTATACTTTTAACTAAAAAAATATTGTTAGAGCATATATAGTCATATATAGTGTGTTTGTCGCTTGTCGAATAGTCTAGGCTTAATGTAATACACCTGATATGTTGTAAACACATGAAATTGGGTCATTCGCAGGAGCATATGCGAATAAGACTCAGTCATACGACTGGGTCATGCTAATGGACCTGTCGTGCGATTGAGAGATGTGATTGGGACATTCGTAATACTGTACCATAAATATAGTCCAGTCGTATGACTGAACCATAAGTATGGTCCAGTCGTACGATGGAACCATACGCATGGTCCAGTCGTACGATTGAACCATACGCATGGTCCAATCGCACGAATGGGCCCAGTCGCATCTAATATGGGCCGAGGCCTATATATACCAGTTTCAATGTGTAGGGAGAGAAGGATTTTGAGAGGGAGTCTGCCCAGGGCCTAGGGTTGTCGGATGAGAGGGGAGATCATGCTCGATCTCCCCTTGCCAAGAGTCTTGATTCTTATGTTGTAATGAGCTTGTAATCGTTAGGTTTTATCAATGAAACCAATTTTTATAGTTCGTGTTATTGATTGTCTCTTGGTTTTTGCTGTTGTTTATCCTTCCGTCAAGAACATGCTCGGATGTTTACCGATCCAGCCGACTTCACAATTGGTTACACTTATGATGAGAATAAGAAGACATCTGAGCTTTCCTCACCCTCAAATGGTCAATGAATTACATTTATGATGTGTGATGCCTCTGGGAAACCCAAGCTAGTGAATGCTTGGGTCCTTAACATGAACTAATGTTTTCAATTGAATGTGAAGGGTGTTCGCTGTAGTGCTGAAACCAACACGTGGATTATAGATAACGAAGCATCCAGGCACATGACCGGGAACATGGATCTTTTATCAAATGTCAAACAGATAAAAGGAGGTCATGTTTTGTTTGCTGGAAACAAAGGTGGGTACATCATAGCTCAAGGGGAAGTAGGTAATCAGAAAGTGAGGTTTTGATGGGATCTCAGCATCTAGTTTGATCGATTCGAATGATTTCAGCAGCGGAATATAGTACCAACTAGCACAATTCGAGCAAGAATACCAAAGATATTGCAATGAACAGAATTAGTTATAGAGAGAGAGTTTCTGCAAAGAGAATATTTCATTCAATCACACGCTTTCGTGGTGGCAAATTGTCACACATACAATCAGGTCAATCATCCCTTATATAGGAATGTCGCGCTGGAACATTCCTTATATAGGAGATGTGACGTCTGCTGATGTCACTCGATAGTGACATCTAACAGAATTATTTAAACAACTGAAACACAACTACTGAAGATGTCAAAACAGCTGACATCTTCTTACAAAAATACTAAGTGTTATCAGTTACTACAACTACTGAAAAGAAACTACTGAAACTACAACGACTGAAGAACAAGCTTTTCAGTCGTTTTACAAAACTACTAAAAGTAAAAACATAAAATTACTGATATCACAACTACTGAAGAAGTACTCTTCAGCTGTTGTGACAAACTACTGAAACTTCATCACTTGGTCTTCAGACTTGAACTTCAGGCGTTTCATCAGCTGATGACTTCAGTAGATGTCTTCAGCTGATGTCTTCAGTCTTTGTCTTTAGACTTTGTACATCAGTTTTTGATCTTCAGCACTTGTGGACTCTTCAGCTATTGTACTTCAGTACTTTGGTCTTCAGCTTCAGCATTTTAGTCTTCAGCTGTTGAAGTCTTCAGTACTTGATCTTCAGCTGTTGAAGTCTTCAGCACTTGTCAAACTGCTGATGAAGCCTTCAGCAGTTGTTGTGATATCATGTGGGACTTAGAGGTTTTCTAATCTTGGCTCATTGGTTCTTTTGGTCCAACAAACTCCCCCTGAACCAATGCAGCCAAAACCTCTAATTGATTTATTTTCCCACTTATTGATGGTAGAATGGTTGGTCTTTTTCCTTCTTGATCAGTTGAGAAGATGACCCATATAAGCACTGGCCTGGTAATTAGTCTCTGATGATTTGGTTGGCAATGTATGGATAGGAGCTCTGTATTGGGGAATTGGACACTGAGCTGTTCCCCCATCCATGAGACTCACTTCCCAACTATGAGCTTGTAGGATTCCCTGGTGTAGGCCTCCAAAAATACAATTTGTTCCTCCATGGTGAGCTCCTCTGCCTCACCATCGAAGAATCCTTCAGGCCCATAGTACTCAGACAGAATTTGACCTGTTTTCCATTTTTGAGTACCACTGTTGTAATCTGTCTGTAAGCAAATTCATCAGGATGATGACCTTCTAACAGTAGTGGTAACTCATCCTTTCTGATCTCATTCAGCCTCTTATACACCAGCCCTTTTTGATCATTCTGTTCTCTAGCATCTTTTGTGGGGCATGTTTGAGGTGTAGGCCTTTTGAAATCTTCCAGATTTCCCAGGGTGAAACTACAATGGCCAAGGAGATCACTTCATCTACAATCTTTTTGACTTGGCCACTGTATTCTGAGGGATGTTTTTCTTTTGTATTCTGTGAGCCACCCAGGATCAGGCCAAATTCTTACTCTTTCTTTCACATACTGAAAAGTATGTCTAAGAGTATAGATCCTCTGAGCTTGTTTCTTCATATTGATGATGGAGGAAGTGGCTGCATAAGCTTTATCTACTCTCCTTAATAACTCTTCATCATGCAATCTGTGTTGTTCTTCTTCTTCTAATTTCACTTTGATTGCATCTCTTTGTTGCTCAGGATTTATTGCAAGAGAGAGATCTTTGGCCTTAGGCAACTGCAGAACAGCTGAGATCGGCAGCCTATCTTCTTCATCATCATTTTCTTCTTCTTCCACAAGCCTCAACACCCTTCTCTTCTTCTGCTTAGGTGCATCATCGGCTGTTGGTTTGAGGGTAAGGGAGTTGGTTTTGTGGTTGTGGTTGTGGTTGTTTTGGAGAGGGAATGTTGACAGGCTGAATCAGCATTTTGGAGGTGAGTGTGGCTTTTGAGTGTTTGGCTAGCTCAGTCCTGCTCCCTGCTCCTGCTTCATTCAAAGCTTCGACTACTAAACCCTTAGTGTATGCTTCAGACGAATAGATCTTGGGTTATGGCCAAGATGCTGTCCCTGGTCCATGATTTTACTTCGATCAATGATCTCCTAAGGTTTTGCTGATAAATCTGATCATGATCTCAAGTCTCTCTCTATCCATAGTGCTGTAGCTGGCCCATCTTTGTTGGATCTCTTCGATCTCTAATCTTCTTATTTCAGAATCCAGCTTTTCAGTGTCGAAACCTTGCCTAAACAGCTGATCAATGATATTGTCCATTGATCTGCTGTGTTCAGCATCAGCCTCTTTAACCATTTCGTTCAAGTTCTTCTCTTTCTTAGCACTCTTCTTTTTCTTGTATGTGACATGAAAACTTTTTGACTTTCATGTACTTTTTCAATTTCAGCTCCCTTCTCAATCACATTCTCCTTCTCTTTTTCGCCTCATACACACAATCCTTCTCTTTTTCCACCTCTTTATCCTTCTCTTTCTCTCTCTCCTTCTCCATCCTCTTTCTTTTAGCTTTCACTGCTGAACTCTCCCTTTTTGGGTGCATTGGTTGCAAGGGATTGAGTAGCAGAAAGTTGTTGGCTCAGTACATCCTCCACCAGGGGTTGTAAGACAGAAGAAAGTCTCTCATCAACATTTTAATAACAAATTCGGTTAGCTGCGGTGTGATGAGAGATAGGGGATTTTTGAGGGATAGCATCCATTTGCTCAGGGGAGTTTTGGTCCTGAGAAATGGTGCCAGAAACAGAGGCAGGTGGCTGAGAATTTTGTAGTGGCTGTGTGTTTAAGGGACCTTCAGAGGAAGGTGCCATCTGTTGGGTTGATGTGGTGGCAGATGGTCTTTCTCCTTGAGAGACTTCGTCAAGTAGTTTTTGCAGCCTACTGACTTCCTCCTCAAGGATTGTGTTCTGGGCAAGAACATCGTAGAAAAAGCCCAGGTCATCATCAGCAGATGCTGAATCACCTAACCTCCTACTTGTAGCAGGATGTACATGCACTGGGTGTAGACCAGTTGTAGCATGTGCCCCTTTGTCTTGGAACCGGGGACTTCCAGCCTCAGGACTTTGTCCTTCATCAGTTGTTGCCTCTGGTGAGGTCTTAGGAATGTTACCAGCCTCAGTCTGATCATATGCTGATCAGAGGAGGTGGTAGCCTCACCAGATGTTCTGGTCTCCATATCCACCACGGAGATAGAACGTTTAAACCCCGGTGCTGTGGGTTGTCAGAAGCATGTGGATCCTCATCCTCAAGTGCTGTTGTTCTCCCCCTTTGTTGGTGGTTGTAGGGGAGGAGGAGAGGCATGCAGATGAGTCAGCACATTGGCAATTATAATGGTTAGGCTTTGAGGGGCATTTGCATGGGGAGAGGGGATAGAAGCTGGCTGCATCCGGGGAGAGGGATGCTCTTCAATGATAACCTCCTCAAGTGAGAGAGGTCTCAGCAATGTGGTTTCCCTGAATGGTTGCAACAGGATCCTTTTGAGAGATACCTGTGCGGCTGTGGCTGTTGAGTCGTTACACTACTGGGGGTTTGAACCAGTAGGTTTATCCTGTTTGGGTGGTACAGGAGCATCATCAGGGGACTCATCTCCCTGATTAGCTTGTTTGGGTTTGGATTTTGGCTTGGTGGGGACTTTGGATCTGGCAATTGAAGCTGTGGATTCCCTTTGCTTGGGTTTTAGCAAACGGACAGCTTCTTTGAGGGATTGGTCGGAGTTATGCCTGGAGTATACCTCAGCTAGAACAGCTGTTGCAGGGACTCCAAGGCCAACAAGGCCATCAGTTTGTAATTCATTTAAAATTATGGCCATCAGAAACCTGGGATATAATAGCCATCTTTTTCCCACAGGTTTTTGTGCCAGATCTTTGATTTCTAGAAACACAATTTGTGAAAAATTTAAAGGTTGGTGTTCCAGAATTGAATATAATACCTGTTGCCACCGGGAAGACATTTGATCCCATGAGGATGTCTTCGAGGCTAAGCAAACATTCACCATATGATATATTAATCGTTCAGCATCGGGGAAGTTCTTCTTCAGTATGGTAGCAGCTCGAAGATTTCCGTCGTACCCATTGTTGATGAAGGACATATCAGTTGTGCCCTTCGGGTACTCAATCACACAAGCAGCATCTTGTAAATTTAGCACTCTACGAATGCTTTCAGGTGTAACCTCTACTTGGTTTTGGTTAACCAATGACCTAACAGAGATTTGGCTGGTAGGCACATCAGTGTGAACGTAGGCATTGGACCAAAACTGACTGAGTGACTCTGGGTAGATGGTCGGGTTTAAGAGCAGAGCTGTATTATATTGAGAATCAGCCATTAGGTCTATGGCATGCTCAAACTTTGTCCAGAAGGCCGATTTCGTGAGGTAGGCGACACAGTTATGTCGGGGTTTTAGACTCATGGTTGCCATATTTGAAAGTATGAAGGTCAGAAGAACGGCTAATGGAACGTTTGAGAAGAAGACAGGTATTTATAGGGTAGGGAGAGGAAAAGGCTGAAAGAAAACTACTGAAGGTTTTGGTTTGGTCATCAGCTGTTTGAAACTACTGATGATGTGGTATTAACCTTCAGAGGTTTAAAACGACTGACAGTGGTAGTGTTGTCATAAGTTGTTATAAAACAACTGAAGACTTGGTTTCGGCCATCAGACGTTGAAACAGCTGAAGTCTTGGTGTTAACCATCAGTAGTTATGAAACTACTGAAGGTAGTGGTTTTGACTTCATATAATGTAAACAACTGAGGACTTGGTTTTTGTCATCAGTAGTTGTAAAACTACTGAACACAGTGGTTTTACCATCAGTTGTTGTAAACAACTGAAGACTTGGTATTAGTTATCAGTAGTTGTGAAACTACTGAAGACTGTGGTCTTGCTTCAGTTGTTTAGAAACAGCAGTTGTAGAAACAACTGAGAGAAATTACTCATCAGCTGTTTTCGTCAATTCTAGCTTTTCAGCTGTTTCATACTGTCCTCAACACTTACTCATCAGACTTTTCATCTGCTTTTCAGGTGTTTCATAGGATGCCAGTACTTATCTGTTTTTACTGATTTCAGTAGTTGTATTACATCAGTAGTGTAACTACATCAGTAGTTTAGAACAGATGATGTACTTCAGTACTTGTGAGGCATTTAGCCTTCAGTAGTTATAAAAACTACTGAGGGTAAAAGAACTCATCAGTACTTATATGTGACATGGTTACCAATGATCTACAGTACGTATTATTGAGATCATCAGTAGTTGTCACTTATTCTAGCTGCAACATACCAAGCCTTAACACCAGGTTGTGAACAGTTGAACTATCCAAAGGCTTAGTAAAAATGTCTGCAAGCTCATCAGCACTAGGCACAAACATAGGATTAATTAGACCCTTTTCAAAACAATCTCTTATAAATTGATGTCTAATTTTTATATGTTTGGTCCTAGAGTGCTGGACTAGATTTTTGACAATGCAAAGAGCTGAAGCACTATCCATTAATATGGAGTCTAAGTCTCTGTAATGCCATAATCCAAAAGTTGATTCTGAAGCCAGAGTACTTGAGATGTACAACTTGCAGCAGCAATGTACTCGGCTTCAGCAGTGGATGTAGCAACAGATGTTTGTTTCTTACTCTGCCAAGAAATCAAACAGTTGCCTAGGAATTGACATCCACCAGAAGTTGATTTCCTGGTCAACTTACACCCTGCATAGTCACTATCAGAGAAAGCAACTAATTTGCAAGAGTGCCCAGTGGAATACCATAAACCTAGTGATTGTGTACCTTGCAAATATCTAAAGATCCTCTTGACTGCAATCAGATGAGACTTTTTAGGTGCAGCCTGAAATCTAGCACAAACACATGTAGCAAACATAATATCTGGTCTAGAAGCTGTTAAATACATCAAGGACCCAATCATACATCTGTAAAGCGTTTCATCAACAGCTTTACCTTTCTGATCAACATCCAATTGTGTGGTGTTGCACATGAGAGTAGAACAGGGCTTACAGTTTTGTAAATCAAACTTATTTAAAAGATCTTTTGTATATTTAGACTGATGAATGAAAATTCCATCAGCTTTTTGTTTGATTTGCAAGCCTAGAAAGAACTGTAATTCTCCCATTGCACTCATTTCAAACTTCCTTTGCATTAATTTTGTAAAATCATCACAAAACTAGGGATCAGAGGATGCAAATATAATATCATCAACATAAATTTGGACAAGTAGCTTATGCTGATCCACCTTCTTAATAAATAAGTTTTATCTATGGAGCCTCTAGTGAAATTATTTTGCAGAAGAAAGTTAGATAATGTCTCATACCAGGCTCTAGGAGCTTGTTTCAACCCATAAAGAGCCTTATCAAGCTTGTATACCCATTCTGGGTGTTTATTATCCTCAAAGCCTGGTGGTTGACACACATAAACTTCTTTTTTTATTTTTCCATATAAAAATGCACTTTTAACATCCATTTGAAAAACTTTAAGATTGTGGAGTGCAGCATAGGCTAAGAACAATCTAATTGCCTCCAGTCTGGCTACAGGGGCAAAGGTTTCATCATAATCAATACCTTCTTCTTGTGCAAACCCCTGAACAACCAGTCTGGCCTTGTTCTTAACAATAAGCCCATTTTCATCTGTTTTATTCCTAAACACCCATTAGTGCCTATTGCACACTTACCTAGGGGAAGAGGAACAAGCTCCCACACTTGCTGCTTTTTGAACTGAAGAAGCTCAAGCTGCATTGCTTCAACCCAGCCATTGTCTCTAAGTGCAACATGATAATTCTTTTGCTCTAGCTGACTGATGAAGAGAGCATAGAAGCAGAAATTGGACAATTGACTTCTGGTTGAAACTCCAGCATTGATATCACCAATGATTTGAGACATTGGGTGATTCTTCAGCTCTGGATAAACAATAAGATCAGTGCAAGTGTTTGTAGAACCTTCAACAGCAACAGATGTTGATGTAGATTCTTGAAACCATGTAGATGGTGGCAACTCAAGTGAAGTTGAAGATGCAGAAATCTCATCAGCACTTGTTGTGGATAAAGCTACTGAAGCTACAGGATCATCAGGTTTAGAGGACACAGGCAGTTGGTCACTAAACCTGAAGAGGTGAGTACTGATATCATCATCATCATCATCAGCACCAGCAGTACCACCAGGTGGTGAACTGTTGACAGGAGCAACAGCAGGAGTTTGATAAGGAACATATTGCAGTATGTCCAAATCAAATAGCTCCACAGGGCTTTGTGGAATCTTGTCCTTTGGAGATTCATTAAACTTAACATGTAGAGTCTCTTCAACCATCTTTGTTCTACAGTTGAAGACTTTTTATGCTTTGCAAGTTGATGAATAACCAACAAAGTATCCTGCATCCACCTTAGGATCAAATTTTTGGAGTTGATCCCGTGTGTTGAGAATGAAACAAGGACACCCAAAAGCTCTGAAGAATGAAATTAGAGGGGCCAAATGATGAAGAACTTCATATGGAGTCTTCATCAACCTCTGATTTACTAGAACTCTATTCTGTACATAGCAAGCTGTATTGACAGCTTCATCCCAAAAAGTCATTGGCAATCCAGAATCAGCCAACATGGACCTTGCAGCTTCAATAAGGGTCCTGTTCTTTCTCTCCACTACTCCATTTTGTTGAGGAGTTCTTGGAATACTAAACTGCCTCTTGATTCCCTTTGAGAGGTAGAACTCATCAAGTGTATTGTTTCAGAATTCTGTTCCATTATCACTTCTAATACACTTGACTGAGAGGGAATACTGCTTCTCAACATACAACACAAAGTTGATAATCTTCTGAGCTGCCTCATCCTTTGAATGCAAGAAGAAAGTCCATACAAATCTGGAGTAATCATCCACAATTACCAGACAGTATTTCTTCTTAGCCATACTCATCACTCTCACAGGACCAAAGAGATCCATGTGAAGAAGCTGTAAGCAGGCAGTGGACTTAGGTTCTTCTATGGAGGGAAATGAAGCTTTGTGTTGTTTTCCTTTTAAACAAGCAGTGCAGTTATCTTCACATTTGAAATCCTTTATAGGCAGTCCCCTTACTAAACCATGGTTTGTCAACTGTTGACCAGCACCTGTGAACAGTTGTTCATGACCAGACATGTCATCTGGTAAACTGCTCCAGTCAACAACTCCAGGGGTGAAGAAGCTGTGTTGTTGAGGTTGAGAAGGTTGATGAGATTGAGATGGTTGAGGCTCAGGAAGAGCATGTGGTTGTTGAGCAATGGGTGCTTGAACCTGACTGGTTTGTGGCATGTAATAACAAGGGTAAGGATATGGCATTGGACCCTGAGGAATAAAATATGCAGGAGATTGTGGTTGAGAATGATGACCAAAATTGACAGGATGTTGCCCTCTGTGTTGTTGACTATTGCCAGGGAAAGTCACAAAGGGTGCAGAAGAATTAGATCCAGATAATCTACATTCTCTAGCAAAGTGTCCAAGCCTGTGGCATTTATGACACTTCAAGTTACTCTTGTCAAAACCAACTTTGGTTTTGCTAGAGAGTCCTGGGAACTTTCTTCCAGTTCTTTTGTAGAACTTCTGAGATCTGATATTTATCAAGGCCATTTGGCTCAAAATATCCATCTCTTCTAAGTCATCATGAGCAATCCCCTTGAGATCATCCATGATGAAGTATAGATTGTCATTATTACACCCAGTAAACTGACTATCAACACTCACAAATGCAGAATCAGAAGTGTTTGAAGAGAAATCAATATGCTCATCATACTGGCATTCAGATGAAGCATATTCTGACTCATGACCACCAAGGCAGTGTTTCCTGGTACAAAGTCATCAGTGAGCTTTCCAGATGATGACAGTTTTTGTTTCTGTTCTATCTCTATCTCAAATGTGAGCAATTTCCCATGGAGTTGGGTGAGATATAGTTTGTCCAAATTTGCACTGGAGCGTAGGACAATAGTATATGTGTCCCATCTCTCAAGCAGTGATTTGAGAAATCTGTTATTCATCTGGCTATTGGTGTACTCATGTTTGACCATTTTTAATTCAGAGATCAAACAAGAGAACCACTCAAATTGTTGAGTCAGTGTCTCACCCTTCCTATGAGAGAATGTCTCATATTGTGGGGCAAGGATTTCTCTATTATTTGCCAAGACCTCATCTGTTCCTCCAAATTGTTCTTTCAAGGCATTCCAGAGGTCATGGGCAGTTTCATAATGCATTAGCCCAGAATAGATTTCATTGGGCAGTGCCATGGCCAGAATTCCATGGGCTTTTGCATCAATTTCAAACAATTTCTTATCCTCATCTGAGTATTGCTCCCTCCTCTGCGAAACCATTTGATTGGTTCCGGGTTATTCACCATAGGCTTGTGTGGACCATGTACCACTGATGTCCAACAACCTGAACTGTTAACAGACAGGTGATGGAGCATTCTTCGTTGCCATATGTTGTACCCATTCCTAACTAGCATCGGAGGCTTGGTTGAGGAACCAATATTGTGAGGATCATTGGAAGGAGTAGTCATTTTAGAAAATTCAGACAAATTCAAAATAAGCAAAACAAATTTAGCTCAAAACCACTAAGAACCTCAATTAAAATAGCCAAAAGCGACAGAACTTCAATCTCTATAACAGATTCGTGCGAATTTTCTAGTTCGATCAAACTTAGAGCAAACGAGCAGTTTCAATGATCAATTGTTAGATCGATCAATGATTAACCTGCTCTGATACCATTTGATGGGATCTCAGCATCTAGTTTGATCGATTCGAATGATTTCAGCAGCAGAATATAGTACCAACTAGCACAATTCGAGCAAGAATACCAAAGATATTGCAATGAACAGAATTAGTTATAGAGAGAGAGTTTCTGCAAAGAGAATATTTCATTCAATCACATGCTTTCATGGTGGCAAATTATCACACATACAATCAGGTCAATCATCCCTTAAATAGGAATGTCGCGCTGGAACATTCCGTATATAGGAGATGTGACGTCTGCTGATGTCACTCGATAGTGACATCTAACAGAATTATTTAAACAACTGAAACACAACTACTGAAGATGTCAAAACAGCTGACATCTTCTTACAAAAATACTAAGTGTTATCAGTTACTACAACTACTGAAAAGAAACTACTGAAACTACAACGACTGAAGAACAAGCTTTTCAGTCGTTTTACAAAACTACTAAAAGTAAAAACATAAAATTACTGATATCACAACTACTGAAGAAGTACTCTTCAGCTGTTGTGACAAACTACTGAAACTTCATCACTTGGTCTTCAGACTTGAACTTCAGGCGTTTCATCAGCTGATGACTTCAGTAGATGTCTTCAGCTGATGTCTTCAGTCTTTGTCTTCAGACTTTGTACATCAGTTTTTGATCTTCAGCACTTGTGGACTCTTCAGCTGTTGTACTTCAGTACTTTGGTCTTCAGCTTCAGCACTTTAGTCTTCAGCTGTTGAAGTCTTTAGTACTTGATCTTCAGCTGTTGAAGTCTTCAGCACTTGTCAAACTGCTGATGAAGCCTTCAGCAGTTGTTGTGATATCATGTGGGACTTAAAGGTTTTCTGATCTTGGCTCATTGGTTCTTTTGGTCCAACAGGTTTGACAAGGTAACTACGTTCAACAACTTCAAAATAACTTGCTTTCTGTTTCTCAAAATTGTGATAAAGACTTTAAGGTAGTATTTAACAAAAAGAAGTGCTATGTCCTGAAAAAGGACTATGTCATCCCGGAGGATCAACTCTTAATGTCTGCCTCAAGATATAAGGACCTTTATGTTTTGGATTTATCAAAGACCTCCACAACGGATCATGAAGTTTAGTGCTTCTTGTAAAAAGCTACTGAGAAGGATTCCATCTCCTGGCATAGGAGAATGGGACACATTAATCCACGGAAGATGAATCACTTGATCTAGAATGATCTAGTGAGAGGAGTTAACGTAAAAAACTTCCAACTTCCAGATTTTTGTGTTGCGTGCAAGAAGGGCAAATAGACGAAGAAGTCTCGTAAGGAAAAGAAAGCTCATTCCATCGAACTTCCTCTTGAACTTCTTCACATGGATCTGTTTGGTCCAGTCAATACGAGAAGCATCGCAGGCGACTTGTACTGCTATGTAGTTACTGATTACTACTCAAGATTCACTTGGGTGATGTTTCTAAAATCCAAATCAGAAACATTTGAGTCATTCAAGGAATTAGTAACTACTCTAGAGTCCCCATACAAGTTGAAGGTACGTCAAGTGCGCTCAGACAACGAAACAGAGTTCAAGAATCAATGGATGGAGGCTTATTGCAAGGAAAAGGGAATTGTGCATCAGTTCACCTCTACCTACACTCCTCAGATGAACGACGTTGCTTAAAGGAAGAATCGCAACTTGATAGAGACAGCACGGACGATGCTAGCAGACTCAAAACTGCCTATCCAATTCTAGAATGAAGCAGTTGCAAATGCGTGCTATACTCTAAATCGGGTTCTGGTAGTTAAACGCCATGGAAAGACGTGTTACGAGTTACTACAATGACGTAAACCAAATCTAGAGTATCTCGAGCCGTTTGGCGCTCCGTGTACCCTACTGAAGAAGACTCAAGAGGGAAAATTCAGCGAGAAGGCTCATAAAGGTGTCTTTCTAGGATACAACATACCGAACAAGAGGGCTTACAACAACTCAACGGGTCAAGTAGAAGTGTGGTGTAATGTTGATGTTCAAAGATTCACCACACCACCTGTTGGAAAAGGACCCGCCTTCTTTTTCGACTATGATGGATTCTTCAAGTCCTTCAACATACTACTCTCTACTTCTGATGATGAGTTAGCAACAAAGATGATGTATGATGTTCTAAACACACCAGCTCAGGAATCTACATCATCTGGACTACAAGACGATTCATCTAACAACTCAGGGGGAGCATATGAAGATAGTGACTCCCTCTAATGAAGAAGCTGTGGAGACGGATTAGAATAACCAGGAACAACAGGTTCCCCCTACCAATAGTCCACAAGCATCTGACATTGATGCCTCTGCGTCTTCGAAACCTCAGACTCCTACTGCCTCAGATACTGAACCAAATGATCATAATCTTCATTCTGAGGTAGTTGTTCCAACCACTCCTGGATCACGCCTAAATGTCTATCATCCTTTGGATAATGTCATTGGAGACGTGAGATCAGGAGTTCAGACCAGAAATCAGTTGTATTCAGCTGATTATGCCTCGGTGATGGAAAATGGCTACCTTCATGATGGTGCATATCGTTGCTTTGTGTCTCAGTTCGAGCCAAAGTATGTTAGTGAAGCCCTGAATGATGAGGCATGGGTGAGTGCCATGCAAGAAGAACTTCTTCATTTCAAGAAGTTAGGAGTAAGGACTCTGGTAGATAGACCTCAAGGTGCTAAGGTCATTGGCACCAAATGGGTCTTGAAATGCAAGAAAGATGATCAAGGTGTGATCATCAGAAACAAGGCTCGACTTGTTGTTCAAGGATTTCGACAAGTCGAGGCATAGACTACAATGAAGTGTTTGCACCCGTGGCAAGAATGGAAGCAATCTGTATCTTCCTTGCCTACACACCGTATATGAAGATTAAAGTTTATCAACTTGATGTGAAGAGCGCATTCCTTCATGATGAAATCAGAGAGACAGTGTACATCAGTCAACCCGAGGGATTTGAGGATCCATATCATCGGGACATATTTTACAAACTTGACAAGGATTTATATGGGCTTCATCAAGCTCCTAGAGCCTAGTATGAGAAACTCTCAACTCACCTTGTGAAACACGGCTTTCGTAGACGTGTCATTGACTGCACACTGTTCATTAAAGAAAAAGATGGTGATTTACTGTTGGTCCAAATATATGTTGATGACATAATCTTCGGTTCAAAGAACGAAGATCTATGTAAAGAGTTTGAAACAGTAATGAAGGCTGAGTTTGAAATGAGTGCCATGAGAGAGATAAAATTCTTTCTCGGGTTACAGGTTAATCAGACACCAAAAGGGATTTTCCTACATCAGACCAAGTATGTAGGAAATATCCTCAGTCGGTTTGACATGGAGAATGCTTTCACAGCTGGGACTCCACTTGCTACAAACCATGATGTAGCACCCGACGAGAATGGTGATCTGGTCGATGCCACCATGTACCAAGGAATGATTGGATCTCTCATGTACCTCACTGCCTCAAGACCTGATATCATGTATGCAACATGTTTATGTTCAAGATATCAGGCAAAGCCAAAAGTTAACCATCTGATAGCGGTCAAAAGGATCTTTCGTTATCTGAAGGGTACTCCAACACTTGGGTTGTGGTATCCTCATGACGATGACTTCGAGCTAACTGCGTATAGTGACTCAGATTACGGTGGCTGCGAAATGAACTACAAGTCTACATCAGCGGGATGTCAATTCTTTGGGAGGAGATTAGTGACCTAGCAGTGTAAGAAGCAGACCTTGGTTGTTTTGTCAACCTGTGAAGCCGAATATGTTGCTGCTGCAATTTGATGTTCACAAATCATATGGATTCAACAGCACATGCGAGAATACAGTTTGAATTTCTCTTCTACTCCTATTTTTGTTGATAACTCTGCTGCAATTGCAGTAACTAAAAATCCGGTCCAACATCCTAAGACCAAACACATCGGCATAAAATATCACTTTATACGTAATTGCTTTGAAAAGAATCTAATCGATGTGATTAAAATAAATACTGATTTTCAACGCGCTGACCTCTATACAAAGGCTTTTGATAAACTACGTTTTCTATATTTGTTAGAGGTCAACGGCGTTAAAAAGAAAAGTGATGTAATCCCTGATGATGACCATGTGTAGTCTGATGTGTATAGTTCATTTTATTTTAATTTTTATTTTCTTTATTTATATATTTGTTTAACTTTAAGTAGCTTAATTAAATTGATGTTATTTGGTTACCTATTAAAATCTTAAAAAGCATAAATCGGTTACAATTTTAGAATTTTAAGGGGAGAATAGCTTAGTTAGTAACATTATTAAAAAAACGAGGGAGGATGATAGGCTAGCTGATAGAAACTAGATCGTATCTGTGATACTTATTCAATGTCTTTGGAAAATGATAGTACACAGGAACAAATCACTTGGGACTTTAAAATTTTAAATTGAATAAGATGTGAAGTTCAAAGTATAAGTCTGTGTAGTCTGAGCAATATAAAAGGAAAAATGATAGTAAAACTAGCTACTACTAAGGTAACACAAAGAAAGTAGACCTAGAGGTTGCTAGACCACAGATGATATGTCGGTAGATTCAACACAAGCTGTGGGTTAACATCTTATCACTGGTTAACATAATCAATAAAATTCCAATAAGGGGTGACGAGCAGAATAAACGCCACAAATGTGAGCGTAAGACCAAAATATGAGCAAAAGCACATGAAAAAAAGGCAAAAACAATCAAACTAATAACTTATGATGTTGGTGAGATCTATGCAAAAAGATTAAAATTGCTCAAACAAGAAGATAGGTTATGTGCCTCTCTGCTGTGCGGTGGCACTGAACTGTGGATAAGCATAACCTATATATTCCAGAATTCATTGTTGTTTGCCGCCTCTCTGCTGTGCGGTGGCACTGACATGCGGCTTGGCTTCTCTTTGAAAGTTCTAAGAATAGTCTCTTCTTGAAAACTACCCTGAGACCGCTCAAAAATCTCCTGAGGAATGTTGATTACCAAATAAGTGTGGGATCCATAAATACTTGTTGTAATAATCAAACCTTAAACTGTCACCAATCTGTGTCAAAAGTCTGTGTATGGATTTAAGAGGACAAGTATACTAACAATCATCGTGGCTACAACTCTTGAAAGTCCAAATCAATGTAGGGATCTAATAGTACTAGTATGATTTCCTAAATTTGCTAACGAATCTAGATGAAAAACAATTATTAAGCATCAAAAGGTGTTGATAACATGTCCCAAATGATTTGACTTGCGTGTATGATTCCAAATTGAATTGTTCCATTTATGGTCAAAATGAATTGAAGCTACCTATTCCGGAACCGAATCCATTAGATTTCTATCTTAGGATTTACACCTCACACAAAAACATCAAAAACAAGTTTTAGTTTTGTATTTCAGTTTAAGTCTTTTATTTTGTTTAAATTTCGTCAATTCAGTTTGTTTGATATCGGACTACGCCATGGAATTCAATAGGGGATTTAATCACCAAAAAAAGGTCGCGTCTGAGGTGACCACACGTGTTTTCGAATGAAAAATCAGTCACATCTGAGGTGACAACTTGTTTAAAAGGATCACGTTTGAGGTGATCAAAAGTTTTTCAAGTAAAAATGATCATGTCTGAGATGATCGAATGCTCATAATGTTTAATTCAAAGATAAAAGTGTGGAATGGTCATAAAGTCAAAATCATGAGTATGATCCATTCGCACAACTGGTCCATGAGTATGGACCAGTGGTACGATTGGAGGATACGTATGAGCCCAATCGCACGATTCACCCACACGTATGGGACATACATGCGATTGGACCAAAAGCATGAATAAAATCACAAGATTGGATCACAAAATGAACCAATCGCATGGATGAGAGTGACCGAATGACACAGTCACACGATTGATCTCCAGTCGCACGACTGAAGGTGACCGACTGTGCCAATCGCACGACTGATCTTCAGTCGCGCGACTGAAAGAAACCCCAATATAAATAGAGGGGGAGTCGGAAGTAGTTACTCATCACTCCCAATATCGTCCTAAAGTCGCACAAGAGCATTGGAACTCTGCCAATATTGCGTTTCATTGCTGTAGCTTGGAGTTTGTGATTCTAACAATTACTCTATCCATCTGCAGGTACACTCCAACTTAACTCGGCTAAAACTGAATGTCTTAAACGTAGGTTTTAAGTGTAGAACTCACTACAATTTGTCAGTGAGACTTCTAAGAATAGAACACTTAAATGGTCACACATGTTGGACTAAATGAATCTAAGTGTTAATTTGAGTCTCTGCGGTCAAAATGATTGTAAACACAGTGAAATGTTAGGTCTTGATAAAGAGTAAAATCTTTTGTGTTTAAGAGTGAGGTATGCAAATGGACACGCTGATGAACTCCAGTCGCACGATTGAGTTAGCCGAATGACTCAATTGCATGTATGAACCATGCTTATGGGTTCTGTCGCATGACTGTTCCAATCGCATGGTACAGTATACGACTAAGTTCAGTCATAAGCTCAATCATACGACTGAGCCCAATCGCACGACTAGGCCTCAGTCGCATTGTTCATTCGCACGACTGTACTAAATGAATCAAGTTCATTAAAATCCAAATGTCATCCATGTACACCAATTCTAACGTATATGTGTCTTATCTTGCAGCACTATGGCTGAACGATGGATAATGAACAACAAGCATAATGTATGTGCACATGTAGATGCTAGTCTGAGGATGAAGTACACTGGGGACATCAACGCAGGTGTGTTCAACAAGAGAAACTTGAGTCTCCTGTTCAAGTGCTTAGCTCATGACATCCATAAGTGTATAGTGTCAAGGGGAGGAGAAATTGATGAGATGTCTGATCAAATCCAGAATGCATACTTAGCACTGATGTTAAACCATCTGTCCACGTGCTCTCACATGATGCTCTCCTTGTTGATGGAGAGGAAGAAGATGATGTTTTGGACAGAGATGGGAATAATGCTATGCAAATAGGCGGTGGTATGGATGAAAAAGACTCTCAAGAAAGTAATGGGGTTATGTCATTTAGGGTCCAAGTTGTCTATGCTTATTGGTTACAGTGGAATATCTCTCATGCTTATGAACAGCAGATTGATCCACAACGGAGCCAAAAGCTTGCTGAAGAAGTACTAAAGATCCTAGAAGAAGGTGATGACCGTGAAGTTGAAACTATGTTCCTGGTGCATTAGAAGTGTGATAACTTCAACCCGATCAAGAATCTTTTGAGAAACAGATTGAAGATTGTGTGAAGTACACATCAAGCTCACGCTGAAAAGACTAAAGCTCATGACAAAAGGAATTATTAGATGTTTATGTATTTGAAAACTTTTGTAATTGAATCATGTATTAAACTTGTGTACATATTGTTTATATTTTGATTATTGATGTTTACTGCTTTGATTGTTGACTAATGGTTGTTATGTTCCATGTATTAAATCAAGCAGATCCAAATTTTAAAGGAGATGAATATGATGTTGCTCCCATCCAACAGATCAAGACTCAGCTCACGATGATTCTTGATCTACAGGGAATAGTCACGAGATCGGTGAATTACACTCCTGAAGGAGAGATAATTCATGATCTCACCGACGAGGAACTTGCTGAAATGTTCTCACTCAATCCTGATGAGATCGTGAAAGATGCTCCAACAATCCATGTGGAAAGTGACGACGAGCTCAACGATGTTGATGAGATCAAGATTGAAGATATCATGGATCAAAATTATCCAGAGTACACTGACATTAAGGGTAATGTCATTCCCAATCTGGACAATAATCTTGTTAGTGAAACTTTTGAGACTCTTGATAAAATGGAACAAGAGTCTGACAAGAAAGAAGACAAGGCCCAAGCCTCGGAAGCTGAAGTCAATATCAGAAAGGCTGAGTGGGCTGCATGCTTTGAAGAAATAAGAGCCCAACGCAGTGCTTTAACGTCAACTGTCTACACCAAGTTGTACAAAGTGCAGAAACATCACAAGGTGTCGGGAAAAATCATAGCATGAGCGTATTTTGAAGATCTCAACATTTATCCAGTTAAACGTGAGAAGGGGATTGAGTACTTCAGGTTCCCACACGACCTGAAGACTCTTCTCGGATTTGAGCTTAACCAGTTAGCAAAGTTGAAATTGCTATATGCTGACCCACGCAAAATGTCAGTCTGGTTTGAAGCAGCTCTAAAAAGAGAGTACCACACCAAATGGGTCAACTTCAAGCCTCAACAACCAACGAGTTATATCAGACAGTCTGACTTTGATGCCATAACTGGAAAACCGAAAATAGTGCTGAAGTGGAGTCCTCCGCGCACAATGTCTAAGATCCCTTTACGGGAAATGCCACAGGACTTCACTCCACATTTCAAATGGTGGTACTATGATTGGAGGACAGGAGAGGTAGTCATAGTATTGAACAAGAATGGGATAATGGAAACCATCAGGGTATTTGACCCAATGTGGCTTACAAACTTGTCTGCTGATGATGTCTATACACTATACAAGTGGCCACTGTTCAATGACTCTCAAGATATTGTACAAGCTCTACAGTTTCAGAACATGATACGACTCTATTTGCTTTTGAGATACATGCCAGAGTCACTAGAGAAGAGAAGTACAAGAAGTTTGAGGAACTTATGAAGGATGTAAGACATTAGACGAAACTAGGTCCAAGGGGGAGTTTGTAGATACATGTGTCCCTAGTTTCTGAACTTAATGTAATATGTCTTTATTGTCTTAAACATATGTAATTGTACGGGTACTAAATGAAATACAATGTGTGGTTGTGATTATAATATTGAATATTTCATTGCTTGGTATGAAATAACGCTTATTGAACTAACTATATAGGTTGTGGTTGTTTGAATAAATCTAAGTCAATTAATGATTATGAAACATATTCAAACTTAATCATATGAAGTTCTCATGTGATTGGCCCATGCTAATGGACCATACGCATGAACAACTTCATGCTAATGAACCAGTCGTACGAATGAACCAGGAGACTGGATTAGTCGCATGATTGAAACATGAGATTGACTCAGTCGCACGACTGAACACTCAATCGTGCGAATGGATCAACCGCATGACTCAATCGCATGACTGAACCATGCAAATGGTCTAGTCGCACGATTGAGAAACCCTAACCTATAAATACCACTTAAATCATGGAAAAACGAGACACTTCGAATAATTTGATACCTACACGTACCCTAGCCGTCCAGAGACCTCTAGTAACATGTTCCAACTTCATAGATCGCAGTAGATCGATTGCTAATTATTCTTAACATTTAGATTCAATTTTTAATTGATTCTACGTGCGTTCTCACTGATTGGATCGCCAATCAAATAGGATTCTGCACTATTTGATTCGGTATACGCGTAAATCTGTTAGTATTCGTCCAGTACATCATCCTAAAAAATATAATAGTAAAATAACAAGTTTATATATAATATAAAAACAATAACAAACATAACTTGAAATGATCTAAAACGAATAACAAAATGATAAATGCATAGTACAAATGATAAAACAAATATCATAATAAACAAATATCTTACACAATGATCTTACGTATTAAAAATAATGACTTGATGTATTTGACAAATTGACCAAAATGCCATCTCTTTTAAAATATAGAGTAAATTACAAATTGTTGTCCTTTAGGTATACTTAAAATTATAGATCTTATCCTTAACTTTAATAAAATTACACTAGTCGTCATTTAGTTAAAAACTTATTACACTTTATGTGTTTTCTACCATAAAGGCTAATTTTTTTCAGTTAGTTTTTGTAAAAGACCAATTTACCTTTACCCTTTAAGGGATGAAATCTATAATATTCAATAATTTTTTTATTTTTTTCCTTTTTGCTTTTATATTATTTACTTTACTTCTCTTTATTTTTTTTGTTGGAACATTAGAAAGATTAGCATTTTAGTCTTTAGATAAATTTTGTCATAATATAATGACTTATTATGTAAATATTGTTCTTTTCTGTTTCCTCTTATTAGTATAAATAGAATTGCTTGTAGATATTATTTTCTCTCAATTGCACTTTGTAATTCTTCTAATACCAATAGAAACTCTAAGGAAATTTTTGATATTTGTTTGTGTTGATTACATTGTTCATTTTATTGTCAATTGCTTGATAACAATCACAGATCAATCCATTTGAACATATCAAATGGTATCAGTGCTTTTAGTTTAGTGATTTGAAGTTTAAAAACAACTTTTGAGCATTTATGAATCACTTGAATCAGTGATTTGATTGCAATTGTTCAATTAATTGATGATTTAGTTGTGTTTCATCACTAGAAACATGATTTGAGTCATAATTGAGTGAATTTACATCATCAAATCTGGATTTTTGACAAATTTGTGTTTGAATAGTTCATCAAAACTCAAACACTAATTCTATTAAATTGAGGATTAATCTGTTGTTAATTGAAAGATATGATGCTAAAGGATTGATTATCGGTGTATTAGTGACTTGATTGAAGAGTTTTGGATCGTTTTATCAAGTTTTGCAAATTTTGTTAAGATCAGGTTGTTATAAAGAGGACGAATTAGGCGTTTGAGGTGTTGAAATCATCTGAAAATCACCTAAGTGTTTAGGTGCATGAACACTATTCAAACGCTTTAACAGTGTTAAGGTGTTTCAGAGTGGTCGTTTTGACACTGTTTGGACGTTTTAGCACTGTATGAACGTTTTTCAGAAAACTAAGTTCAGGCACTTTCGAACTATTCAGGTGCTTTGCAACTGTTTTAGACGCATCAACACTGTTCGGGCGTTTTGGAACTGTTTGGACGCTTTGACACTGTTTAGGCGTCTCTACACTTGGAAACTTTAGAAGTTCACTAAGGCAATCCCTTAGGCGTTTCTAAGAAGAGTTGGGCGTTTCACTACCGTTCAGACGTTTCTCTACTGTTGAGACGTTCCTCCACTGTTCAGACGCATCAAATTCAGACTTTTCATTCAACACTTAGAATTTTATTAAAATCCAAAAATATTTTCATTTCTTTATTTCGTCTTAAATCTTAAAACATAAATAATAGTATATTTTCTTGAATTCAAAAATTAACCATGGCTAAGTCTAAAGATTCAGAGAATAGATTACCAAAGCTGAATAATAGAGCCAACTTTAAAAATTGATCACTCAGATTAAAACATCATTTGAACTCAATTGATACTGATCTGTGGAAGTCAATTGAAAAAGGACCTCACATCCCAATCACTTCTGATGGTCCTAATAGAGGATTTGTATATACTAAAGATACTCAAGAGCCATATCCTGAAGATGGCTTACATGGTGACTACTTAAAGAAGGTGAAGAATGATGTTAAAGCATATTCTCTCATGTGCAAAGGGTTACCTTTGGAGGTACTTTCAAGATTGGAGAACTATCAATCTGGTTATACCATGTATAAAGCTCTGAAAGTTATCTGTGAAGGAGGTAAAGAGATACAAGATCTCAAAAGACAAAAGTTAAAGAGGCAACTTAAACTCTTTGAGCATATATCCGGAGAAATAATTAACCAAATGATGAATAGATATGTTTAACTCAAATCTGAAATATCAACCTTAGGAATCAAAAATGATCTCAAAGACCTAAATGACAGACTCCTGAATGTACTTCCATCATCATGGAAACAAACTGTAACCCTGCTAAAGCACACTGAAAAGTTTTCTATGAATCTTGATCTTCTCATTACTAAGATTGAATCTATAGAAATTGATAAGAGTTCAAGAAATAATGACATTTAATACAAGTATGTTGCTTCTCCAGCAAAGACTATAGAGAATGCCTTTCTTGCCAAAAATGATGCTACTCCTGAAGATGAGGATTATCTGTTCGTGGGAGCTGGATTTTTCACCGGTACCCCAGTCTATTCAACTCAACAACAACAATAGTCTCCTCCAAAATCTACTATGCCTAAAACACTAATGAGACTCCATCTTCTAACTCTGTTAATTCTAGCAAAGTTAAAGATGTTATAAATATCCTGTTACAAGATGAAAAGTCCAAAGCTGCATTTACAGCTTTTATGGCAAATTTCCAAGCCTATCAGGGTAGTCATCTAACTCAAATTGATTTGATCTTACGGGATTTGTTTGAGATGGATCCTGATGACATAGAAGAAATGGACCTTAATTGGCGAATGGTGATGATTGCTTACAGAACACAAAAGCACTCATATGTCAACAGGAACTACAAACCCAGTGCCAACAAAACAGCTGGTTTTGACAAGTCAAAATCAAGATGTTTCAACTGTAACAGTTATGACCATTTTCCAGAGAGTTTAAATCTCCAAGAACTCAACGTGGAAATGGTCAAAGCAGTTCCAATAGTTAGAGACATCAACATCAGAATCAAAAGACTTTTCAAAAACCATATCAAAGTCTTCCTATGCCTGAATTAAAAGATGATCAAAAGACAACTGAAGAATCAAAGAAAGCACTCGTTGTAAGCATAAAAGATGGTCACGAATGGAGTGCTTATGCTGAACAATTTATAGATGATCTTACTTCAGGTTTAGTATTGATCTCTGAAATGAATGAAGACTGTTCTAGAAACAATGATCTAAAATCAGATGAATCAGAAAATGAGACAGACTATGATTGAAGTGACAAATCTGATCCAAAGGAGGACACAGAAAAAATTGCTCTCATGGTAAAGTCTTAACAACCAAAGGTTGTAAACTCTACATCTGACACCGAGTCTTCAAGTTCATATCGTGAAATTCCAACTGAAGTAAGAGAAAAACTATACACTAAAGCATGTTTTGAATA
Source organism: Flaveria trinervia (assembly GCA_025506515.1). Classification (NCBI taxonomy): domain Eukaryota; kingdom Viridiplantae; phylum Streptophyta; class Magnoliopsida; order Asterales; family Asteraceae; genus Flaveria; species Flaveria trinervia. The sequence goes on along the minus strand of CM046450.1, from coordinate 19,983,676 downwards.
TGTTGAACATTATAGAAATTACTCATTCAAAATATGTGACCAATTGAAGGAAGAAGAATCAATGCACAAGAAATTGAAAGATGATCACAAAATTGCTGATGAAATATCATGTCACTTCAAGCAAGTTGGAATAAAACTCTAAAAGAACTTGAATTAGTTAAGAAACAGCTTGAAGAAATGACAAAAACACTTGAACAAAAAAAATGGCACATACTGCATCTCAAGTTGATTTGGCTAAAGTAAAAATCTCAAAGACCATAGTTAAGCAACTGGTAAATGGAAGAAAGGATAAAGATAAAACATAATTAGGTTTTACACATGAACCTATGTCTGAATCAATCTCTAATACTTTACCAGAAAACTTCAATACTCATGACCACTCTCCAAAAATAAATCTAAGCTAAAAGAATTTCAACAGAAGAAAAAGACTGGTCAACAAATCATTGAACGTGAAATTGAAAAAATAAACATTCAAATATTTGAGGAGAAAGATTCGGAAAAGATTAAGAATGGTCATACAATTAAAGTAAAATCTTATGAATCTCGTCTAAAGAATAAACAACTTTTTGTCCCAAAAGGTGAATGTGTTGTAGAGAAGTGTCAAATTATTCAAGAAAATGACAAAGCTAATGAAATCAATATCAAAATGAAAGGAAAATGTCAAGAAAAGAAATCAGACACTTCATGTTCTGATGATTCAAGCTCAAATGAATTGACTCAAAACAAAGATTATGAAAAAGAATCTTCTCAAGATTCAATTAAGACACAAAACACTAAGGAGTCATCAAGAAATCAAAAAAGAAGAAAATCAACTCCCAAAGCTAAACAGTCAGAACAAAACAACAAATCAAGTCAAATTAAACCTGTGAAGTTTGTGTCAGCAGGAACTTTTGACATGAACACAATATCTGAAACAATATCAAAACCAAAGATAAAATCTAACTTTGATTTGAAAACAGGTTCAAGTCCTAAGTCTTCCGCTGTTCATCATAGATTTGTATCTGAGTTAAAGAAATATGAGAGTGTTCAAAAGCAAAATCCTAAAATTCTAAAGACCAAACTCGCACGGCAAAAACAAAAGCTTAACCAGTTTACTTCTAAATCTAAACAAGGATCTAATATGGCCTCTACATCCATGGTTGATCAAATGTTGTTTAAAAAGCCATAAAAATACTTTGATATATGTGACATATACAATCATAACACATCTGAGTGTTATTTTAACAAATATTGACACATATGTGATATGACGAATCACAACACAGTTGATTATTATTTTAATAAATACTGTGCATTGTGTGATGAAAGGAATCATAATATAGAGGATTGTTACTTCAGAAAGAACTCACCTAGAAAGGATTTTGATAATCAAGGATATGCTAATCCAAAGTTCCAAAGTAATCATTATTTTGGATTTCAAAATCTGCCAAAAACACCTTCTCTCGGTTTGAGATCTTTCAAAAGAATCAATTTTGATTATAATAATCAGTATAACGTCAGATCACAATAGTATAATAAAGGACATTTCGTTCCACGCTTAGTGAGAATGAAAAATGAAACATATAATAAGAAGAATGTTTCTAATGTTTCAAAAAATGGTTCAAAATTTCTTGATGATGATCTTGAAAGCAGATTTAATGTTTTGAAAACAAAACAAAGAAAAGATAGTCAAACTGTGTTTCAAAGAGTATTTGAAAATCATAAATTTCAAAAGAAACCTGACATAAACAAACTCTATTTCCAACAGTTTACCATCGTAGATACATGTGGAAAGCCCAAGACCATTTTGGCTGGGTTACTAACTCATCTTAAATATCTTTGAATGCAGGTACACCCATGGAGACCAGTAAACACATGGTATGTTGACAATGGGTGTAGCCGGCACATGACAGGCAATCAAGCCTTGCTTCAAGATTTTAAGCTAAAAGATGATACTCATGTCGCATTTGGTGGAGATTCAGATAACCGGTGAAAGAACGGTATCTAATGGAATAATAAGTTTTGACAAAGTCAACTTCTGTGAACAATTGAATTTCAATATTTTAAGTGTTTCACAAATATGCGATAAATCGTACTCCACTTTATTTGATGAATATTTTTGTTATATCTTAAGCTAGGATTTCGATCAGCAAAGAGTGGGTTGTTGTCAAAGTTGTTCGTGATAGAGATGTCTACAAACTAGACATGTCTCAAGTTGATCCGTCTACAGAAACAACCTGTCTTATTGCCCGTGCATCTAATAATGAAAGCCACCTTTGGCCTAGACACCTCGGTCATTCAAACTTCAAGAACATGAACAAGCTTGCAGCAGGAAATCATGTTATTCAAATTCCTTTAAAGAAGTTCGCAACATCAGACCTCTGCAAAACATGTTTGAAGGGAAAACAACATTGAGCGTCTTATAAGACCAAACAAATAAACTCAAATTCAAAACCATTACAAATGTTATACATGGATCTATTTGGTCCTATAAACATATAGAGTATCAGGAAGAAATCATGTTGTTTAGTCATCATTGATGATTATACACGATTTTCTTGGGTTTTCTTTTTTCATGCAAAATTTGAAACAACTAAACTTTAAAAGAGTTTATCATTAAAGTAGAAAATTAATTAGATCAAAAAGCTAAAATAATTAGAAATGATAATGGAACCGAATTTAAAAATGCTAATATTAACAGTTTTTGTACAGAAAAAGGAATAGCTCATCAACTCAGTGCTCCTCGAACTCCACAGCAAAACAGAGTTGCAAAAAGGAAGAACGGAACTTTGATTGAAGCAGCTCGTGCAATGTTAGCTGATGCAATGAGTCCTATCACATTTTGGGATGAAGCAATATCAACTGCATGTTTTATTCAAAATCGTACTCTGTTGGTTAAGGATAAACAGAAAACTCCTTATGAGTTAATGTTTGGCAGGAAACCCAATATTGATTTTCTTAAATCTTTTGGATGTCCTGTTTTGATTTTAAATTCAAATGACCATCTAGGCAAATTTGATTCAAAGTCTGATGATGGATTCTTTCTTGGATATTCGTCCGCTTCAAAAGCATATAGAGGTTATAACTCTAAGACGAATGTTATCATTAAAACGTTCAATGTTAAATTCCTTGAAAACTATTTTCCATCGGTTGCAAATGGTCCAAAGTGGTTATTTGATTTAGATTCATTAACAAACTCATTTATTTCTAATTTGTTTGAATCTTCATGTGTCAACAGGAAACAAGCAGGAGATCTTAGAACCTTTAGTGAAGATTTTGATTTTGACGATATTGATGATACAAGTCCAGATTATCCATTTTTCTCTTTTGTAAGAAATCCTCTATTCTCTACAAAGAATCATGAGCAACAAAATCATGAGCATCAACAAGTTCCTGAAGATTCTGATGTTTCTCAACCTATTCCTAATGATGAACCAGAAATTCACCATCTTGAGTCCGGAACTTCATCTGTATCTAGAGATATAGATGTGAATGACAAGTTTGATTACTTTTTCAATTCTCCAACTCAAGTTCGTAATTTCATTCCACATTCCTCAACTTTATTGCACCAGCTCTCCGAACTAGACAAAACTAATCTAGATGTGAATGTTCAACAAGACGAGATTCCAACAACTCATATTCACAAGAGACATTCCGTCTCTCAGATTATTGGTCCTTTGAATGAAAGAACAACGAGAAGTCACCCTAAACGAGTAAATTTTTGCTTGTACTCATGTTTTCTTTCTCAAATTGTCCCTAAAAACATTACTGAAGCTTTAAAGAACGACAGTTGGATTGAATCAATGCAAGAGGAATTATTATAATTCAGAAAACAAGAAGTGTGGAAACTGGTGGATTTGCCTGAAGGAGAAAATGCCATTGGCACTAAATGGTTATTCGGAAACAAATCAAATGACAGAGGAATAATCATTTGAACAAAGCTCGATTAGTAGCTTAAGGATACACTCAGGAGTAAGGAATAGATTATGAAGAAGTGTTTGCTCCAGTTGCAAGACTAGAAGCAATTCAGGTCTTTCTAGCATATGCTTCTTATATGAAATTCAAAGTGTATCAAATGGATGTTAAGGGTGCATTTCTGTATGGACCAATCACCGATGATGTGTATGTTAAGCAACCTCAAGGTTTTGAAGATGCTAAATTTTCTTATCGTGTGTACAAGCTCAGCAAAGCTCTATATGGTCTACATCAAGCCCTAAGAATATAGTATGAAACATTGTCCCAGCACTTGATCCAACATGGATATACACGAGGGAAGACTGATCCTACTTTATTTATAAAGAAGAATGCATCTGATCTACTTTGTGTGTAAGTGTATGTGGATGATATCATTTTTGGAACAACCAGTCAAAAACTTTGCTCAGAATTTGAAAAAATCATTAAATCTAGATCCCAGATGAGTTCTATGGGAGAAATCAATTTCTTTCTTGGATTGCAAGTTACACAATCTGCGAATGGCATCTTCATCAATCAAGAGAAGTTTGTTGATAAATTATTAAAGAAAGTCAAGCTGCAAGATTATCAATCCATCGGAACTCCAACTGACATAATCACCAAGATTGATCCTGATCTAAAAGGAAAAACAATAGACCAAACATTATATAGATCTATGATTGGATCTTTGATGTATTTAACTACATCTAGACCGGACATAATGTCTGTTGTTTGTGTCTCTGCCAGGTATCAATCAGACCCGAAGGAATCTCACCTTATCGCTGTCAAACGCATATGCAGATATCTCAAAGGAAACCTAGCTCTAGGGTTGTGGTATCCTTATGAAGGCAACTTCGAGTTACTTGATATACTGATAGTGATTATGGGGGATGTTGTCAAGATAGAAAATCTACCACGGGTGGTTGTCAGTTTTGGGTCCTTGTTTAATCTCATGGAAATGTAAGAAACAGACAAACATCTCAGTCTTAATTGCAGAAGCTGAGTACATTGCTGCCTCCGCAAGATGTTATCAAATGCTTTGGTTGCAAAATCAATTACTAGATTACGTGTTCAATTTTATTAAAACTCCTATTTACATTGATAACACTGCTGCTATATTTATTATAGCTAATCATGTCCAACATTTTAAAATAAAACATATCGAGATTCGATATCATTTTCTCAAAGACAACTCTGAAAAAGGTTTAATCATTTTGATTTAGATATCAAGAGAAAAAAATTGGCTAACTTGTTTACCAAAGCTTTCTTACCAGGAAGGTTTGAGTATCTAGTTGAGTCAATTGGTCTTATTAATCATGTTGAAAACTGATTCATCTTTTTCAAAATGATAATAACCCTCCCTCATTTTCATAAACAAATCAAAAGTTAAACCGTGAAAGTTAACTGCCTGATTATGTATATTGTGTGTGTGTGTGTGTTAAATGAAAAAGAAATATGACATCAAAAAATTGCAAAAACAAAAGAGAAATTTATAAAATGAAAATACAAAAATATAGTTTAGTTGTTATAATTTTTAGGATTGAATCTGTCTTTGCAATATGTGAGAAATAATAGTAAATCAATTTTAATCAATTGCATATTTCACTCGTCCATAAAGTCTGACATGATTAGCTATAATTAGCAGGCAAGATCATGTAATTATATTGAAAAAGTTAATTTTTATGATTAAACTAAATCATCTATGCATTTGTGTGTGTCCATCTTAGTTTTAATGAGTTATATTGATTTTTCTGATTGATTGCTTGTAAAGTCACAATCTCACACCTTGAAATAATATGTGTAACTATTAGATTTGTTTACTGCATCTGTTCACTTCTTTGCTATGAGTCATCAGAGACCTGAAGTGGCGAGGTATGCTCTGTTGTAAGTCATTACAGACCTGGATATTCTCATCTGATGCATAAGATGCCAATGTGCACAATCCTTTCTAAGTCCAAAATGGATGCCCTATGATTCTTATGAATCATTTCTATCTATTTCTTTATGAAACGGATTCAGGGATTACTAATGGCTTGTACATAGTGGTTTTCTTGGAGATTATCAACTGGTTTAACCATGATGATTCTCTCATTGACCTAAACATGAGATCTGGTTATTCATATATGACAGGTTTTTAAGTTGAGTAAAAGTGCTTGCTTGCATACTTTGATGAGGGTTGAACTCTCTAAGTCTAAGTGTGGATTACATAATATCATATCTAATCCAACCTTAATAAATCCAAGAATTAAAAAAGTAAGTGTACTGATTCTTTTGCCAAAGCATTCATTGTTTGTCCTTAGATCTCGTGTCTCCTTTGTTGTGGTAACACCGACCTGGAACACATTTGATCAGGATTTAATCATTGTCTATGACTATTCATATTTTTTTATTTCAATGTGCTGATTATTATCTGATATGATCTCACTGCAGGCATGTGATTCAATGTGTAGAATTTTATTCTGCTTTATTTTGATTTTTGCATGATTTTTTGTGTACAGGCATGTTAATAATGACTGGTTTTACTTCAACTTTCAACTTTTATAAACTTCTAAGTTGGTAAACTTAAAAGTTTAGAGGGAGTAAAGATGAAAAAGGGAATATCAAAATAAATGTTTGGATGAAAAAGAATGAAGTCAAAATATTCAAGCTAGTGTGTGTTTGATAAGTTTAGAAATGAACCTAAAAACAATAATTTTCAAATTATTTTAAAATGTGGAAAAGCTTCTTGTAGAGAGTTGAGAGTGTTTGTATTTTTATAAAAATTTTGAGACTAAAATGACGGGAAAGTTATTAATAATAATAAAAAATGGTCAAAAGTCAAAATTTGGTCAAAGAGTCAACATTTAGTCAAGAAGTCAAAGTTTTGGTCAAAAAGTAAAAGTCTAAGTCTTTATTCAAAGTTTGACCAAAGTTTGAAAATTTTTATGATGAAAAGGGAATTGATCAAAATTAGGGTTTGAATGAAGTTTGTGTGAAAAACTTAACAAGTGTTAGAGATATGAATGTCTCATGCGCCTAAACAGTACCAGATGTCTCATATTGAAAATAAAACAAAGTGTTAGGCGTTTCATTCTAGGTCATGCACCTAAACAGTGCTCATACTCCTAAACAGTGCTCATGCGCCTGAACAGTGCAAATGCGTCTACATACTTAAACAAAATCTGACCAAGTGTAACTCATGCGTTTAAGGTTCATATGCCCGAACAGGGGTGATACGTCTGCACAGTGCTAATGTGCCTAGACCTCATGCATCTCAACAGTGGTCATGCACCTAAACAGTTGTAATGCGTCTATGGGTTTTTACACTTATATAAATCCAACACTTGCACAGATTTCATTTCATTCAAAAATTTTACTCATATTCACTCTGCTCTTACTCTCAGTTCCGACGCACTCAAATACTCACTGATTACTTGTTTTTTCTAAGATTGATTGACTCTCAAAGGTAATATCAGTGAATGCGATCAACATATTAAGATTATATCATCAAATCAGTGTACATTATCATCAAAATCAATTGGACGTTTGAACCCTATCTAGGCGTTCAAACCCTAAAAAATCTCAAATAAATCTGAAATTGTTGATTTCTTATGATTGTTTGTTAACAATGGAACCTGAAATTGTTAATAACAATGGATTGCGAATAGATTAACATCACTAAAATCAAAATTTCATTTCAAATTTTTTGATGATTCAATAGTCATCAGAGTAAATATAATAATAAAATAATATTCATGAAATGAATCGACAATTGAATTTTTCAAACAAAAGTTATATGTTTTTCATTAAAACTCAACTTGTATGTTCAAATCATCTAGAAACAAATCATTTAATTGATTCTATATATTATATTTTGATTCATTCAACAAAACAATAAGTTCAAATCTTTGAATTTTTATAACAATGATCAAATTTTAAAATATAAAATTTATTAAGTGAATATAAAATCTATTGAGGGATTTATACATCTTTACAAGGTTGATATAAACTTAAGTATAATCTTTCAAACTAATTCATGTTTCTTTTGATTGACAGATGAATTCTTTAAAGTTTGAGCCTAAGCATAATGTTGTTGTTTTTTCTCAATGAAGAAGTTAGAGAAGCCTGATTGATATATAGAGATGATTAGATTTCTTTTAAGGACGAAATATGTCTATGCTATGTGTGCGAGACCGGCCATATATGAGAGACTAATCAAGAAGTTTTGGAGAACTGCTGAAGTTGAATTGGATGATAATAGAAGAAAAGTTGTAAGGGGATTTATCCTAATGACATAATGATTGAAGTATCTAAAGAGTGTATAAGATTTTCTTTAAGATTGGGTGAAAATGAAGATCAAGATTTATCTAAATACACCCCTAAATAATTACTTCTTTGGGAAGTTATCTGGGTGACCCATTTGCATGAAAATCTCTCTACACTCATTAAAAGCAAGAGTTCACAATCACTGGAAGCTGCTCTATTATATATTTCAGCACTGTATGTAAAAAGAAGTGTAGGATGGAACTCATTTCCAGTAGACATAGCATCTTCCATAGTAGCCATAACCACTAACAAAAGATTTAACATGGCTAAGTGGATTATGAATGGGTTCATATTTAACTTGGAGACAGGAAACATGAACAAGTACTTGATGTATCCTAGATTTCTCCGGTTGATCATAAATGAAGAATATCCAGACATTCATGCTTATGGAGTACAAGGTGATAGACTTGAATTTGAACATATGTCTGAGGTGGTGTATAAGAGACTAGCAGTAATTACAGGAGCTGATAATGTACCTTGTTTGAGTATATGAGGAATGAAGCTGATGACATTGTTGATATTAATCAATAACACTTCTATTTGACTGAGGATGAGCATGTGAATCCTAATGATCTTATTGAAGATGTTATGGAATAAGTTGTTGAAAAATCTGAAGAGGATGATGATGAAGAAGATCATATTGATGATGATAAAAATAATGATGATGATAATGATGATCACAATGATGATGATGATAATCAAGGTGGTGACCAAGAAGGTGAAATAGAAGGTACTAATGAAGAAACTATTCAAGAGATGGATAGTGAACAAACATACTCTGATCATAGAGATGATAATGAAGAGGAAAGGAATGCTGATGATGGTGTTGATACCGAATGAATGATCAAAGAGATGATGATCAAGTTAAAAATGAAGATGTTGAAAATGTTGATTTTAATCAAGCCTTTGATTTTGATTCTTTATGGTCTGAGCCTATCACAAAGAATATTATTTCTGTTGTGCAATCACCAAATGTTGAAGTTGTAATTGAAAAAGAAAAAGAAACAGAGAAGAAACAAACAATAGATGTTTGTATTCAAACTGAAATTGATGATGATTATGATGAACTTGAAGAGTTAAAGTCTAAGATTGCATCTCAAAATGATGAAATTACAAGGTTGAAGAAAGAAAATGCAATGTTAAAAAAAATGATGAAAAGAAGAACATTATGATGTCTGATTTTGAAGAGAAAGTGAAGAGGATGTTTGATGAGATAGAAAAGTTAAAAGAAAGTTTGAAAGAACATGAAAAAGAGAGTGAGGTAATAGTTGTTGAAGAAGAATCTATTCAAGAACTTCAAGAAATTACAACTGGAAAGTTTACTAAATCAGAAAAGGCGAAAAGAAAGATTGATGAAGTTGAAACATCTTCAGATCATACAAAAATTCAAAAGACTTTTGATATGGTTAAAAATGTAGAAAAAACAGACATGCAACAAAGAATTGAAGCACTTGATGATATAGAGTCAGATCAACCTGGTGAATGGTATGATGAAGTGCTAGAAGATGAAGATGTATGTGATGTTGTTGATTCTCCTGTTGAAATGATTCAAGATGACATTCCTATTGACTTTAAGGATAGATCCAAATATCTGATCAAGAAGAAGTATAACCTAGTATATTTGGATGGACTGACGGTGACTCAAATCAATGAGGAATATGAAAAATGTATGCTTGCAGAGTCCTCAGCTCCAGCAGATCCAAATGAAATAAGTCTTGAACATGGAGAATGGACACCTTTGAATGAAAGCTTGAATATTGATGATGTTCCTATGACAGAATTGCAACACCCTAACCCTGATGATATGAGCATACCAGCTTTGAGAATGTGGCTGCAGTCAAGGAATTATCCAAGAACAAGATTGAATAAGCATGAAGGTGAGTCCTTAAGAAGACTAGTGAGAAGTTTCCAAGAAACAAAAAATGTATAACAAAATGATCATTCTAGATATGGATAATCCTCAATATCTAGAAATAACCAAAAGAACCAAAATGCTGAAGCCTCAGAAGATAAAGTCAAAGGAGTTAGTAAGAAGATCTCATGAACACAGGAAAGAGCTTATAGATATGTTTCCTAATGTTGAAAAACAAGGCTATAAAGTTTCTATTGATCAAAAGCAGCTTTGGAATAAAGCTAGATCAGTTGGAGACCTGATGAGAAACATGCTACAAATAGGACAATCTGTATCAGAGTTGTTGAATGCGATGATTGTGCCTGACAAATCAAAGGAAGTGAAGATTATAGCATGGAAGTATGATGAAATATTTTATGCTTTTCTTATCAAAAGAGTAAATGCAATTTGTGATGTCTATCATTTTTACTCTAGCATCATCGCATTACCGGTGCAAGATTTGAAGAAATTACACAAGTTACCTCTTATTAATCCTACAAAGGCTGACAAAGGAGAGAACTTTATGAAACTACTTGACAGGGGAATATCAAGAATGCCCGCTTTTCTAAAAACTCGTTGTGATCAAGAAGACAAGAGTTATTTTGCTAAATTGAAGAAGAAATCAAAGAAAGGAGAATCCAGTGAGTCCATTAAAGGATGTTACTTAGAGACGTTCAGTGATAAGTACTTTGAGAAAGTAACTAATCCTAGATTGAAAGTTATTGATGACACTCAATCATCAAAACTAATTTTGAGATCGTTTTATGATTCATTCACTTTTCATATGAAGCTTGTGAGAAATTTAGATGATTGGGATAGTGATATGATAAGTTTGTTTGGTTTGTTTAAACTCAAACTTCTTCATCCGAGTTATATCTCATTCTTTTCTAATCAAACTTTTGAGTCAGTATCATCAGTAGATGCAGAGAATGACAGAAGATATTTTTTGACTATTATAAAAGTGATGAATGTTGCAATGGAAAGAATTTCTTTAAGGAAGGCAATGGCGTATGCTAATATTGTGAAGAAAGACATTAAAGATATAGAGTTCATGTGAATTTCCAGTAAAGGAGTGTTAGAGATCTACACCAAAGAAAATCCAAAGCCAATAGATATGTATACAAATGTAGACATTGCAGGTTTATGAAAAGAAACATTGTTGGTGATAGAAGCAATGGCAATCAAGGAAAATGACTCCAAGCCAGAGTAAGGTTTTTTAGCTGAGAAGTTCAAGCCTTCAATCAAGAAAGCTCTTCGATAACTAGAGCTATACAAAGAGAAGCCGAAGTTCAAGATTAAAGAAGAACCAAAAGATTATTTTTGCTGAAGACAAATGCAAATCTTAGGGGGAGTATTGTTGGAACCCTAGAAAGATTAGCATTTAGTCTTTAGATAAGTTTTTGTCATGATATAGGGACTTATTATGTAAATATATGTTTCTTTTTGTTTCTTGTTATTAGTATAAATAGGATTGCTTGTTTTATGCAGATTAGACTTTAGATATTATTTTCTCTCAATTGCACTTTGTAATCCTTCTAATATTAATAGAAACTCTATGAATTTTTTTGATATTTGTTAGTGTTGATTACATTGTTCATTTTATTGTCAATTGCTTGATAACAATCCCAGATCGACCCATTTGAACCTATCATTTTTTTCTCTTTTCTAACCATGAGAGCGGATTGCTTGATTTGAAATCAAGTAAAGCTAATATTAAAGTGTGGAGGATCATTCTTAGTTGTTGCTTAGGTAGGAGGAGTGGCACATCGACTAGAGCTACGTGATGAGATAAGTGGAACTCATCTGATGTTCCATGCATCTCGTCTAAGAAAGAGCTCAACCGATGAGGATATGATTGTGCTACTAGAGAATACTGAGATGGACAGAGTATCCAACCACGAGAAGTAACTGGTGAGCATTACTAGTAAGAAGAATAGAATAGACCAAGGAGGATGATGGTTTCACTTGTGCGGGTGCAGTGAAGCCTAAAGGGATCGGAGTTTAAATACAAGCTCAAAGAAAAGGTGAGACAGTGTTACCCATAATTGTTCGAGAAGCGACAGGTATCGGGGACGAAACCTCTTTAAGGGGGGTAGACTTGTAACACCCCGAATTTTCTATTTAAACGGAAGAAAAGAAAAGTAAATAGAAAGAATAGAAACTTTGCATAAGAGCTGGATCGAAGTGGGTCTTGAACGGGAAGAGTGCTGCTCAAAAGCTACTTAAGGTGAGTTTCTAGAACCCCTCTTTTACTGATTTTCAACTGATTTGAGGCTATTATGCATACTATGCAAACATCTTTAAAAGGAACCCTGGGCTTCCAGCTTTATGTTTGAATGTTGTATGTATGTATGTTATAGTGTTGATTATGGGTTAGTAATGATGTTTAGCATGCTTAGATGGCCTTAGTATGTTAGATCTGTGTTTGGGTATGCTTAGAATGGCAATCGGGTGAAATTGGTAGCATAGAAAAGATTTCAAAATGTTTTGATGAACATGAACAGTGGTTCATGCGACAAACAGTTGTCCATGCGTCCAGCATGAGTGGTCAGACGCCTAAGTGTTGGCCATGCGCCCAAGGGTGGGTCATGTGCCTAAATAGTGGCCCATGCACCTAGCATGTTGGCCCATGCGTCTAAGTATTAGCCAGGCGCCCAAGTGTTGGTCATGCGCCCAAGGGTGGGTCATGCGCATAAATAGTGGCCCATGCGCCCAGCATGTTGGCCAATGCGTCTAAGTATTGGCCATGCGCCCAAGTGTTGGCCATGCGCCTAAATAGTGCCCATGCACCCAAGTGATGAAAAGGGTGTGTGGACCATGCGCCTAAATAGTGCCCATGCGTCCCAGAGATTGAAACGGCTAAGTATTGGTCATGCGCCTAGACAGTGCCCATGCTCCCAAGAGCTTGAAACGGCTAAGTATTGGTCATGCGCCTAAGCAGTGCCCATGCGCCCAGATGCTTGAAACGACTGTATTAGTGATGCGCCTGAACAGGGCAGAAACGCCCAAACAGTGCCCATACGCCGAGGCTGTTTTATACTTAGAATTTTTATGCTCATGCGCCTCGAAGGACCCATGCGCCCACTTTGGACTTAAGGTTTTCTAAGTGGTTTTTAAGGGGTAAATGGGGAGATAAGCCTGGTTATGATGTGATGGCTTACGTTTGATGTGTGTTATGCATGTATGATGTTGCCTGTATAGTGTATGTTTATGTTTATGTATATGCTCCTTATTATGTATGTCCGTATGTCTTCCCTTGGCTTTGCGTTGAACGTTAATAAATGTAATGAAAGTATTATGTAATGTAAAGTGGAAGATAATGAAAATAGGAACGTAACGAATGAATGCATGCATGAATAAATGAATGAATAATGAGAAAGTATTGAAAAGCTTGCAAGCATATGTATGAGGTGAGCGACTCTGTGTCGCAACAGACTCGAAAGAGGTCCTTGTCGCATATCCCGGTACTGTGTCAGTCTTCGGACATGAGTCGGGGGTTTGTGTGTCAGGCCCCAGCACAGTATCAGTCTTCCAACATGAGTCGGGGGTATTGCATGAGATAGGATACAGATGGCGTACTCCGGTACTGTGTCAGTCTTCGGACATGAGTCGGGGGTTTGCGAGCAGGCCCCGGCACAGTATCAGTCTTCGGACATGAGTCGGGAGTATTGCATATGACGAAAGTGACGGATGAAGAGATCTGTGTCGCGTATCCCGGTACTATGTCAGTCTTCAAACATGACTCGGGGGTTTGTGTGTCCGGCCCGGCACAGTATCAGTCTTCGGACATGAGTCGGGGATATTGCATGAGACGAGATGATGAGGTGAGCGACTCTGTGTTGTAACAGACTCGGATGGAGTTCAATCCCTGTGATTGACTCGTATGGGATCTTTATTGCGTATCACAGTGATGTGTCAGTCTTCGGACATGAGTCGGGGGTTTGTGAGCAGGCCCCGGCACAGCAACAGTCTTCGGACATGAGATATTGCAAGAGACAAGATTCAAGTAATAAAGAGAAATGAACGAAAGATAATGTATGAAAGAACGAACGTATGAACGAATATAAATGAATTATCGTAATAACATACTGAACAAGGTCCTAGTCATTCGACCTCAGTAATCGTGGCTAAGTGCCACGAAGAGGGTAAAGTCTGACCGGATCTTGAAAGAGAAGTGAACAATAATGTAATACATTGAATGAACAAGTTAATGAACATAATGACGAAGGTAATAATGATATTATCTGTATGTACGTACGATGTATGATCACGAATGATGTAAAGTATAGTATGTTTTGAAATAAAGTAAAGAACGGTTTTTACAGAGAAAAGTATTTTATTATAAAACTAGAACTCACTCAGCGTCGCTGACTTTTGTATGCATGATAGTTGGCAGGTAGATATTGATGCTGAGGAGTTACAGGCATGGATGCATAAGCTACTGGGAGCATTTTGAGTCTGGCATCCGTATTTTGACATGTCATGTATTTTGAGATGAAAACTGATGTTGTAATTGACATGTTTTTAGTTATTAATGAATGTTTTAAATTCCACTGCAAAATTAATATATGTTTTCTAATATTTTATGTGCAATGAACCACCAGCTGTAAGGTGCCCGGGAATGAGGCCTTACAGATTAGTTAAGATTACAAAAACTATACATGTGTTAAACAAACACATATGACCACCCTTTTGATTTAGCATTTAAGATCTTTATAAATTCTATAAACATATCAAGTTTATTTAAAAAGTCAGTAAGAAAGTTTTAAGAATCTGAAATAAATGAAGTAAATCTTGATAAATCAAAATTTGTATAAAAGGAAATTGTCAACAAAAGGGTTAAAAACCTAGGTGCAACTTGTTAAATTCAGTTTATTATGTTATTGACTATGATTGTAGGAAAAAACATTAGAGGCATGTTTAGAACATTAAGAATTATAGTTCTACAGATTTTGATGTCATTCCTATGAATAAAATAATTTATATAAATTATTTTAGTAATTGAAGGAAAAATTTATGCTGGAAGAAATGAACCTGGAATAAGATTGACAAAATATTATGAATTATAGGATTTACAGAAAAAGTTTTATGACCTAACTTGAAGATATGAATAAGTTATGAATTTTGAAATTTTCTGCCGCATGAAAATCGGGAAAAATACTTTAACTTTGCAATAAATTATGAGAAAATTACGAAAAATATGAAAAGCTGAAAAGAACATTCTATACGAAAATAGGAATTTTTGGACATATTCTGATATTTTTACTAAATATTAGTAAAATGATGAAAATCATGAAAATTGACTCTGCTATGATTTAAGATTTGGGAAAATTTCGAAGAGTTATAAATATTGTGCCAAATATTCTGATCAAATTTGGGAATTTTTAGAAACGAAAAGGTATTTTTAATAATTTATTGGAAAATTACAAAAATTATGGAAAATAAACTGAAAACAAATAAAATATGAAATTTTAGTATGCTATGTCTGATGTTTAGACCCATTTATTATACAATTTTCATAATATATGAGGTACTGAAAATTTTGAAGAAAATATTTGTATTTTCTAAACTATAAATATTTTTGTTTATAGGTTCACTCTTGGAGTAAATGTGAGATTCATAGCCTCATTTTTATTTTTATAAACTTTTGGGGGAAAAAACATACTATTGATTTTATGATTGATGCAAATTTTTTTAAGATATACTGTCATTTATGTTACAACCATTAATTCGGATATGGAACCGTTGGATAATATAGGTAGCCCTACTTAGGAAATAATTTCCTGCACCAACAGAATGAGTGTTGTGATGCTATATTATCTGATTTATGAATTATGTTATGACAGTATGGTTGATCTGGTTATTAAGTAAGGTTTGGTTGTATTTGATGCATCAATAATATTTTGTGTAAGATAAACCTATGAACTCACCAACATTATGTTGACTATTTTAGTATGCTTTTTCAGGAATTCATCATGTCTAACAGCTTAATGTTCTCTTTTGATGTGTATAACGGCCGGGGAGAAGTTATGGGGAAAGTCTGTGTGAATCTAACTGTGAATATGTATGATCTCAGCATATCGGTGGATGCTCATTTCCACCGTTACTGAAGATGTAGCAGTTAGAAAATATGTTGTAATAGGATTATAATTAGATCAAATTTTGACTATCATGATTTAATGTAATCCTAACCTTATTATTATCTTATGAAGTATGTTTTGTTATGTTTAAAATATGTTGCTGTGCTATCTGAAACTCTATTAATCAATAAGATCTGTACAAACAAGTCACACCCAAATAAATTATCTCACGCTTCCGCCCGGATGTGACACATATGCCCCTGCGAATGACCCAGTTTCATGTGTTTACAACATATCAGGTGTATTACATTAAGTCTAGACTATTTGATAAGCGACGGACACACTATATATGACAATATATGCTCCAACATATTTTCTTTCTGTATTTTTTGAATTTTATTTTCTTTACTTTTATTTATTTTAGACACTTTTGTTTAAAACAATAATCATAAATATTAGTAATAATTTAGTTTTATTCTTTTTTACAAAAAGTAATTTTATTTATAAATTTTTATTTTCTTATAATTCTTTTTCATTTGTTCAATTTGTTTATTACCTTTTTAATAACACTAATAGAAATTAGACAGCTAGATTTTTAACTTTTTTGGTACAAGATTTTTTAGTCATTTCAAATTATTTGGTTTAGGGTTTATATTCGAAACCGGTTGGAGAAAGAAAGATTTTGGTTTATGATATGAATTTTTTATTTTTCGTATTCAATCAAATATTTTGCTTTTAAATATGAATATAGTATGATAGCGAATAACTTTAATATAAAATAAAATGTACTAAAAGGTTACTAAACAACTAATCAAAGTTTTTAAGTAAACAATCATTCAAATTATTTTATAAAATGCACTTTTATTCAGGATTTTATTTAAACAATTAATAATGATTTTTATCAATGGAATCAAAACCAAACCACTTAAAATTAAAACAAAATGAACCAAACAATTACTAAGGGTTTGCTTTGTTTGGTTTTACAATTAAGTTTATTGAACCTTTTTTAGTAAAAACACTTAAATACTTCATATATTAATTAACATTTAGTTATGCATATAGCTCAACTTAAAATAATTATAACCAAGTAAAATATAAAAAATCATATACTATGATACAGTCTCTAATAGGTTTCTAATATAAAACGTAAGTCAAACTGTTTAAAATAATTGAAAATTATTATAACAAATAGGTAATAAAAAAGCGATGATGAAACAAAATTGTTTACTGGTTTAAATTTTATAACATAAAAAATATATGTTTAAGCTCTCCATCTTGTTCTCGTATAATTAGAAAGGTAGATAGCTAATTTTTTAAAACAAAAATAATAATAAATTAAAAACCAATAGGTAAAAGTATATATTATGAAAAAAAATTAAAATAATTAAGTAATAGAAAAAGTAAAAGATTAATGAAAATTGCAAATTTTATCCTTTAAGGTATAAGAGCATTCACAACCCATTCTTTATCTTTATCCATATAATTACACTAAAAATCACTACTTTTTCTCTCTCCTTTCAATTCAATAATATATTTTTATATTTTTTTCATTACTTGTTTTCTCTCCTCCACTCACAACCACTTTCAAAAATATTAAAATAATTATAAGGGTTGAATAGTAAAACCTTAAATTTACAGATGAACAGTAACATTTTATCTCTTCTTCACTCACAACCACTCAATATCATCCCTTATAATTCAAAGACTCACACTCACATACTTATAAGGGATGGGCTGTGAATGCTCTAAGAGCAAAATGGTACATTCATACAAAACTAACCGAAAAAGTTAACTTCAGTTAGTAGAAAGAACATAAAACGTGACAAATTTTTAAATAAAGGACACTTAGTGTAATTATCAAATTTTAGGTACAAGATTCATAATTTTAAATATACTTAAAGGATAAAATTTATAATTCAGTCTAAAATATATAAAGGACACATGTTAAATCTAGAATCATTCTTAAATTTTTTATATTAAATAGTTTTTTTATTATAACCATCTTTAAATTTAAAATATATGTATAGGTGGTAGAGTCACATTGATAAAATATGTTTTGGATTCCCTACCAATTTATTTTTTCTCATTGTTCAAGGCCCCGACCAAAATTGTGGAAGAGCTTGACGGAATCCGCAGGAGATTCCTATGGGGAGGGTGACGGCTCGAAAGTAAAAATATGTTGGGCCTCGTAGGACAAGATTACTACTCCTAAAGCTTTAGGAGGCCTCGGTATCGCTTTCCTAAAAATTACAAATTTGTCTTTGTTAGCTAGATGGTGGTGGCGGTTCAAATCTCAAAAACATAAGCTTTGGCGAAACACAATATGGGTACTGCATAACCATGCCAGAAGTTGGTCCTCTTTACCGGTGAAAATAGCAATGTCGGGTACGTGGAAATCTATTGTGAACATAAATGGAGACTTGGCTAGACACGATATTAGTCTTGGTAATTTACTGATAGGATTGTTGAGGAGTGGGGACCAAATTGAATTCTGGATTGATCGATGGTTGGGGGAAGAGCTGTTGATGTCAAGATACCCAATGCTTTTTGAATTAGAGGTAGACAAGAGAATCAAAATAATGCAATGTATCACCACGAATGGTTCGGTAGTTACTTGGTCATGGAGATGGAAAACGGGTTTTAGCGAAAGGGAAACTTTTAGGCAGTTTGATCGTTTAATGGGGAAGTTGGCGGAAATTAGACCATCTTTTGGGCCGGACCGATGGGCTTGGGGTGATCCAAATACAATGTCTTTTTCCAGCAGGTTAATCAAAGAACGGTTTTTTATTAACGAAATTCAGGCGGATAAGAACATGTTTAGTTGGAATAACTGGGTTCTAAACAAAGTTTAATACAATTGGTGCGCGGCCCAAGATAGGCTCCCGACACGAGCTGCTCTTGTACGAAGAAACTTGACAGTCATCGACCCATCATGCGTTTTGTGTAGAGGCGAAGATGAAACGATCAACCATATCTTTATCTCCTGTCCGGTTGCAGATTTTATATGGACTAATATTAGCTTTTGGTATGCATCTCCGCCTATCTTTGCCTTCACATGCAAGGATCTTCTGAACATGCTGGCCTACTCTAACAAGGATTTGGCTTTTAAGAAATCATTCCAAGCCATTATTCTTGTTGCATCTTGGTGCATTTGGAAGCACCGAAATAGGGTAGTGTTTAAAGGGGTTAAGGTGTCTCCCGGAAAGGTCTTAACCGATATAAAAGCTTTATGCGCTCTATGGGTGACGAATAGGTCGAAGAAGAAAGCCGTAAATAGGCTGCTGTGAAGCTCTTTTGAGTCGGGTCATAGGGCTGTTTTTATGTTTTTTTGTTCTTTCCTAATCTTTTGTTTATTTCTGTCTCTGATGTATGTTTTTGAGGTCTTTTAGCAACTTGCTAAGCCTCCCCTTATATGGTATGGCTTTTCAAAAAAAAATGTTATTATCTAAACCATAAAATTTAGAAAAGTGATCAACGTCACCTAAAATATGTTGTCTTTTTGAACCATCATTTTTCAAATACAGCTAACCTTTTAAAATCAAACTATAGTGGAAATAAGCCGCACTATAAGCTAGATGAGAACTTCTTACGCATACAAAAACATAAATTTAAATTTAGTGGACGTTTGGTAATTTCTAAATAATTAATGTTAAACCAATAAAAGTTTGAATCATTAAGTGCTCAACCATTTAAAGATTTAAATTATTAAAATCTAGTATATCACTTATCTATTCAAAGACACATATCTAACCAATTCAGATAAGAGTTATTAACTATTCAGTATTATACCTTTTAACCATTAATTATTAGTATAATGCTTAACAATTTAGAGACAAATGTTTGAACCATTCAAACATTTGCTGGCGAAATAAACAGTATAAACCATTAAGTACTGAAATATTCAAATATCTGAATCATTAAAAGGCTCCATTAGATGTTGTCAAATAACCCCTTACTTTATATTTTTTCCTGTTAAAAATACATAAAAATGAATTAAATCTAACATGAGTTGATCCAAACAAAATTATTTACAACTGGAATAATAATAAACATGCCTCATATATTAAATTTTATAAAAGTGAAGTGGCTTAAATTTTAAAAAATAAAGATATAACCATGGTTTGACTTTGAATACAGTTTATATAGCAATACAAACAAAATTAGAAAAATTGAATTTTAATTATTCAAATTATACCCTGTTAGCTAATAATAATCCATATTATAAGTTTCACCGATGATAATCTTAACTTTTATTTTTGTTATTAGTAAATTGGCTTTAATTAATTCAAACTATTACTTTTTGGATAATAATAATCCATACTATTGATTTAACCGGTAAAAAACTCATCTTTCATTTGTATTATGTAAGGCCCCGTTCCCGGGACGCTTACAGCTAGGTTCTCATCGCACATAAAACATATAGTTACATTTGTGTTTTATGAATCACAGCGGAAAACTAAAACAATCTTTCATTTCCATGTAAATGCTTTTGCAAGTTAATACAACATTCATTACAAAATAGTTTGTTCGCATTACAGTGCAAAAACATTAATCAAAAGAATGCCATCCCAAAAGAGCTGAGTAGCTTCACGGTGTGCCATCCTCAGCAACTTTACCTGCCAACTGGAAACACATAAAAGTCAGCTTTGCTGAGTGAGTTCTAGTTTTATAAATAAAACATACTTTACTTTCATATAAAACCATTCGTTACTTTTACATGATCACACATCGTACGTACACATAGATAATATCATTATTATCTTCTTCATTCATTCGTTCGTTCATTCGTTCTTTATGACTTTACTTGCGCATCGGACATCATCCGTACCAATACCCTGTGCTACACCCCGGTTAGTCGTAGCTACCGGGCCAAAGTCAATAAATGAACAGCTAAACGTATGCCACGGTACTAGGAGTAACCATCAGTCTTAGCTACTGGGCCGAAGTCAATAAATGAACAGCTAAACGTATGCCACAGTACTAGGGGTGAGCGGTAGAGGTTCTACATTAAGGGTCAATCACAAAGAAGGACCCGTTATCCGATGCTTGCAAAACTTCTTTCATTCGTTCATTAATGCATGCATTCAACATCGTGTTCCTCTTTCATTGTCTTTCACTTTTCGTTACATAATACTTCGTTCATTCCTCATAATAAGTAAAGCCATAGGAAAGATACTATACATCATACTAAGGAACATAAACATACACTCATGCATCATCATACATTGCATCATACATTTATAACATACATCATGCATAATCATGCAACATCATCAACATCATACATGCCCAACATAACATCTAGGACCTTAAAAGTCCATATTCCTAACCCTCGGGAACCACCCAAGTCAAGGCTTACATCACCACCTTTCCTTCAAACCTGAAATTATTCTAAGTGTTCATCCGCATCGGTTAGTGTTCATCCGCATTTGTCTAATACTCATCCGCATTTTCCAACACTTAGGCAAAATGCTCATCCGCATTGGCTGTACTCATCCGCATTGGTTACAGTCGTCCGCATTGACTTACTTTGTTCATCCGCATTGGCTATACTTAGCCAAATGCTCATCCGCATTGGTACAGTCATCCGCATTGACTTACTTTGTTCATCCGCATTGGCTATACTTAGCCAAATGCTCATCCGCATTGGTACAGTCATCCGCATTGGGTCGCCGCATTTGTCCAGACTTAGTCAAATGCTCATCCGCATTGACTCTTCCCATCCGCATTGGTCCAGACTTGGTCAAATGCTCACCCGCATTGACTATTACTCATCCGCATTGGTTTCTAACACTTAGGCCAATTTTGAACTTAACCCAATCGGAACTGAAACTGCAGAATCATACTATAACCACTATTTTCATGCTCTAAGCTTAGATCTTACCTTCTAAGCCCTCGGATTCAACATATAACAAGAACATGAACACACATAACATCATAACATCGTCAAACACGCATGAAAAACATACGGGTCCGAGACCCAAATCAGTAAAACATATAGATTTGTATTTCCAGCCCCAAAATCGTTTGAAAACATGTAAATGAGGGGTTCTAGAACTCACCTTAACAGCTCTTGAGCAGGACTTCTTCCAACTTGTCTGAATTTGAGTTCAACCGCCTAAAAACTCAATTGAATTCACTTCTTCAGCCCTGTTTCTTCCAAAATCCGAATTCTGCACTTTCTCTCTCTAGAATTCTGCTGAATTAAGAGTTGTGGGAAAGAAGTGGGCGGCCATGCCCACTTTACACCAATTTTTCAACCCTTTTTGTCCTTTTGGCACTTTTTACCCTTCAACTTGGGTAAAATATCTTTTCCCCCTTTTTCTTCACTTTATTCTCTCTTTATTTAAATAAATGAAAGATCCGGGTGTTACATATTACCAAAAACAATACCATTAACATAATATTAAAAATTTACATTTGATTTCAACTTGATTTCGTTCACAATAATAATCATGAACGAAATGAAAAAAAAAACATATAAGCTAAATCGAGACTAAAATAAGAACAAATAGAGTGTATATATAATAATTATGTTACTTGGATTGTTGATGGTAGTAAAGATAAAAGTAAAGATTATTATCGCCTAAACTAATATTATGAATTATTATCGACCACTGAATAATTGTTTGCATTACTAAAATCTATTTTGCCTTGTTGTTAAGGGCAATCTTAATAGTCTAATTAATTATTTTTTACACTTTGTTTTCCCTCTATTTTGCTCACAATGATTACGAATTAATTATCATCCTGCTAAAATTATCATTGGTAACAAAAATAAAAGTATGAATTATTATTGACCAAACTAGTGATATGTATTATTATTGACCAACATGTTATAGTTTTGATCATTACAATACTGTTTATCGTCAAATTAAGCATGTTATATGGTATTAGACATATTTAAAAGTCAAGGGAGAAAAACAAAATATATTATAAAGTTAGAATAAAATACATTAAAGAAACATAAAAAATATTTACAAATTATTATAAATATGTAAAAAAATTAATTATAAAATAATAAAGCAAAGGAATAGTTGGTCAAAAAATAGAAAACACTTTTAAACAAATCAATATCGCAACTTGTAATATTTTTTAAAAAATATGTGTTACGAAACACAAAATTGAAAAAGGGTAATCGGATGCTAATAATCTCAACTTTCATTTATTAGTGGGGATTAATTCCAACTCAAAAAATGTTTACACTCACTCCTAACTTTGAACTTATTTTTCTCCAATGATACCTTACTATCCGAGAGTTAACCCTCGTTAGTTTTTTTGATGAAATGGGGCCAACTTTGAGTCATTTTTCAACTCCAGCACCGCGTAGTCTCAATTAGGTTTGTTTTTCATTGTCTAGCCTCCATCGTCACCTGAAATCTACCTCCAACGAGTTCGATGGTTCAATTCAGGAGGTTGAGATTGACGAGTTTTTGGATGCGGAAGTTTCAAATTGATGAACCTGATTATAGATTTTAGCTTTTTGTTAACTCTTGATTAGTTAGAGATTATTGATGGAAAATAAACTTAAATTGGGGAGTATCTATAAATATTTACTAAGTTTGAATTAATCTTGTTTAATAATTGAAACTTAGGATTATTAAAATTCAATAACCCATTGAAAAAAGATTTTAAAAAATTACTATCTGATTTGTATTTTTCCACTGAGTCAATTTTTTCGGTGCATTGATTTCTAACAGCCTGACATTAAAATATTCGAGCCCAATCAAGTCAGACCAGATATTGAATATGCCATCATAACAAAAATATTTCAATAGTTGAGAACGCACAAATAAAAATACAACGTCAAGCAAAATAAAGTTAATACAACTCTAGTATAAATGTTGTATTAGCCTTTGGAAGAGTTGCATAATGTTTTAAAAAGGTTTCATTAGCCTAAAACAACTTAACTTAATGCAAAAGAATTTAACACAACCTTTTTGTAGGATGATACAACATTTTCTAAAAAGTTGCTTTCAAAATGTTATTTAAGACACAATTTTCTAATAGCATGATCATTAATTGTCAATGAGTCTTAGATCAAGTGGTTTAGTTGAAGGCACTTTATGTCACACCCTCAAAATCTACGTGCGGAGTTTTACCACGAGGCGTGTGAACAAACTAGGATCACAGTAAATAGTTACTCGGAACGACGCTATATGCCACATTTAAAATAAAACCAACCAAAGTTCAAACTTTAAAACCATGCGGAAGCGTTTTGTAAATAAGACAAACCCAAAGTATAAGAATGCATGATATGACAAAACACGCACCAACCCAAATAATTAAACACTAATAAATAAAAACCAACAAAGATGTCTTTAAAATAAAGTCTTAGAATGTATGTTGGACCCGTGTAGTGCCCCTATTTGGCAAGTAGAGCTAACGATCTGAGTATAACATATTAAAATGTCAACACAATGGTTGGTGAGTTCAAGAGATTGCATTTATCATAAATATTAACAGTTGTATAACATAAGAAGTGTATTGAAATAGGTAGCTAGTCTATATTCACAAGTAATAACTATAGTGATTTCACGATCGAAGCTGACTGTGTTTCGTTTGTTGCCTCCCATCACGACTTACCAGGTCATGACGATGTTTGTGTTTAGGACAAAATTGCACCTGTTTGACCTTGAGTCGCACAGGTGGGGCTCGTCATCACCCTAGTTATCATTATTAACGATCCAAAAGTGTGAGGACTTTTCAAGGTATTAAGCACTATATTAAAACATACACAACTTATACTAATAAAATAGTGTTTAAGTACAAGTATGCTACCTCCCCCAGAAGCAGGTTTATAAAATAGAGGGGCATGAACTCACTTGGTGTATAATGTTAATGAATAAAGAGACTCGTGATAGGTGCAAAGACAACCCTTCAAAGGTTACCTAGAACACACAAGTACATAAGTACGTGTACACAGAGAGACTTAATAATTCTAGGTTAACCTAGTTGACCCGTTTGACTCGTTGGTGACATATTAGTTGGAATATTGTTTAATCATATATGATAACTTAACATACAAGAGTATCATGCAATTTATCCATGCGTATCACATTATCAACCTAGGTTCTACCTAAGTCATCATGCCACTTAGATCATCATACACTTGTGCAAATCTCAAACAATCAATATGCTTAACATATACATAAATACATCACAACAATAATTCATAGGCGAGGACTAATCATGCACCACATGTCATGTGAAGCCACTCACAACTTCACATCCTAAACCCTACCAATCCTACTAAGTAGGGGCCTCAGATTCGCACGTGTGTATGACAACCATAATCACATTCATTCATTTAGTTCATTCCAACCAACATACACAATGACCATCAATTCCAATCCCAAACATGGTCTCCTAATCACTAACCATAATTTATCATCATGTATGATCATCAAAACTTATACTTCTTACATGATCAACCAAGCATCCCTACAACTCAATTACACATTCTATCATAACAAACATCATCAACAATCATTCTAACATGATTATAACATCATAAGCATACCCAAATCATCATATCCAATGTTCCACAAAAATAAAGTTTTCCTTCTGGGAAAGTAACACCCAAAAGTGATCTAGCATCCTATTCAACCATAATTTCAACAATTATATACCTAATCAAGTTCATAGCATTCATTCTAACATGTTAATCACCTCCAAAACATCCAAATTCCCAAACATCATACACAAAAGTTTCTACTTTTAGTAAGTCATGATCAACATCTCAATTTCATGAATTTTCTTTCACAATTCAATTAAACTAACATCTAAGCATTACATCTAACATCTTAGCATCATCAAATCATGAATGCCAAGAACAAAAATTTTCCTCTTATGGCAATGTATGAACTAGATGATCAAACTATAGATTTCTTGCATAATCAACATAATCTAGCATTCATACAACCTAACTAACATTCTATAATCATCTAACAATCATCAATTTCGTATTATCATCATCAATTTCGAAATTAGGGTTCATCTTCATCAGAAACTATAAACAACAAATCAAAACTAACCTTTAGATGTGTAGAAATCAACAATTGGGCTTGTAAAACACCTTGCAATGCTTGAACTAGATCAAAATCGATTTGTTCTTGTTGTTTCTTGATCAAAATCACAAAAGAAAGGGTGGGGAGAGGAGTTGCGGCCGATTATGGGGTTTGGGGGGTTTAGGGTTGAGTAATTTTGGTAATATTTGGTTAAAAGGTATTTACAAAATAATCCCTTTAATTTATTTTATAAAAACTATCTTTCTAATACTTTTTTAAATAATCTAGGCTATAATTTATAAGTATTATTAACCAACAATAATAATTCTAAACATTTACAACAAGTCACATAACACATAGAATATATATATAACACGTTGTCACGATATATATAACACGTTGTCACGTTATCGCATAAAATTCACAAAATAAATATTTAAAATTCTGTAAATTGATGAACTACATAATCACAACTAATAATCAATATTATTAATTAGATTAATATTGTTTATCATAGATTATTATTACTATTAAGTCACCAACGTTTAACAACAATTAGTGTGTGCTCACGACATGTGTATGCAAGACCTAAGGAACTAACAGAGTTTGGTAATGGAAAATTACCGGATGTCACAGTATTTTTCCAAGCAATTGAGTGTATAAGAAGTTAAACGGGTATACGATTAGTGTAGTTGTGGTTCTAGTCTTCTTCATAATGCGATCCACGATTTCAACGGGTTTCTCAACAATGTGTAATGACTCATCGATCTAGATGTTGTATACAAAAGGTGCATCTTTTGTGGTGCATCTTTTCCTCTATATTAAGGTGATATTTATAGTACAAAAATCAATCATTTAGGTAGACAAGGTAAATTATTTTAGTAGATAAGTAGTATAGTAAACTTATCTACAAGTTTAACACAGAGTTCATCCACTTGTCTTGATAATAATTTATAATACAAACTACTTTTTTCATTTTTTGTTATCATATAGGAAAGAGTTGAATCATTTCATGAGGTTTGATACTATATATTCCCAAACTTCAAAGGTTTAAATAGATTGCAATTTTTTATATCAACTAGATTATATACCATGTGTTATACGGGTTAAAATAAAAAGATTATAGATATGTATAATCTAATATTAACATGTTAATAAAATTATTATATATAACAAATATATTTAAGTTATAAAAATTATATAAAAATAAATATTATTTATGAATAATCATTAGCCTTTTATGCACATTTTTAAAGTATATAAGTTTTAGTAATGACTATCTAGGAATTTAAACTTTATTTAAAAATAACTATTTATAAAATTGACATTACCATAATAGATAGGGAGTGCGAATATTCCACAAACTTTGATAGCTAAAGTGCGTGACTATTCATGAAAGTTTGATTTTCATATGTAGTTAGTTAATATATATTGTTACTAGTACCTCGTGTGCAACATATAAAATAACTAAAATATTAATAGTTAGTAATAATCTCGAGTTCAATAACTAAAATATTAAATAGTTAGTAATACAGATTTATTAATTATAAAATATTTTTTAAGATAATATACGATTAAATTACGTATGACTAAGAATTTATAATAAAAAATGATATTTTTTAAATCTTTTTAGTTTTAAAAAAATAAACATTTTGTTTCAAAATAATTTTTTTTAAAAAATCATTTCATTTGCTTATTATAACTTTAAAGTTTAATTACTTTGGCTGATAAAAGTTTGTATTTTCTAGAAAGGCCGATTTTAAAATATTTAGTAGTAAAAAATTTCTTATGTTCTTTAATTATGTTTCTTTAAAATTACTAATTATGTTTAATCTAACAAAGGATTAAATAATATTATTAATAGTTAATGTAATCTTTTAATAAGATAGAGAAGCGAAAAATAATAAAACTAAGAGATCTATAATCAAGCTAAGTGTTCATAAAAAACGTTTTATTAGAATAGATGGATTCTAAAAATACCCATTAAAAACCTGTTTTATTAAGGGAGAATTACATATTTCCCCCTCAAAATATCATCAATTACGTATATACCCAACTTAAAATTTTAGTTACATATATCCCCTTGTAAAACTTAGTTAATTACATATATACCCAAATTAAAAGTTTAATTATATATATTTCCTTCTAAAAGTTAGTTAAATATATACCTAAACTAAAAGCTTAATTACATAAATCCTCTTTATTGAACATAAATATTACATATTTATCCATTTGATTATATTTATTAAAAATAACTTATAGTATTTTACTCTTATTTTAACTAAACTATAAAATTATATTTTTTTCTTTTACTAGTTTTTCCAGTTGGGGAAACTTCATACATTGGTAAACATGTTTTAAAAGTATTACAATTAGGTCACTCATATTTTTATCTGTTTTAATAAGGTCACTACTATTTTATTTGTTTTAATCAGATCACTAAAGTTTTAAGAGTATTTCAATTAACTCATTAATATTTTTCCAAAACTTTTAAATAATTTGAAATCTTTTAAAATGCTTTGATTCTTTTTAATATTATTAATATTTTATGTTGTAATTGCTTTTAAAATATTTTAACAATTTATGACTAATCTAATTAGAACAATTCTGAAACTTAGTGACCTGATTTGAACAAAAATAATTTATAAATGACATGATTGAGAAAGAAAATTTTATTAGTGACCTGATTGAGACAAATAAGTTTACGAGTGATCTTATTTGAACAATCTTGAAACTTGATTAATATTTAACAAAGTTATCCCTTTTCAATTTTGATTATTTACTAATATATTTATACTATCGATTTTCTTTATGTTCTTTTTGTTTTTTAACATTTTGATTCCAATTTTTTTTGGGTTACTATACTGTAAGGCCCCGTTCCCGGAGACCTCACAGTTGGTCAACCACAGCATTTAATACATTATATATTTATAAATATACAAACTCAAGCAGCGGAATTATTATAGCAAAAGGCATTCATTTCTTTTCAAAACACTGTTGTTGTGCAATGCACTATTGTTTGACTGATTACAAAAGAATTGTTTAACTGTATAACAAAACAACAGCAATATAAAATACGAATGGATGTCAGTCTTTCCCCGCCGAGTAGCTTCACCCTCGTGCCATCCTCCGCAATAATTACCTGCCAACTGAAAATGTATAAAAGTCAGTGTTGCTAAGTGAGTTCTAGTTTTAAAAGTAATAAAATACTTTCTGTATGTTGTATATGAAAATACTATTTCTGTGAAATACAACTCTTTACTTTGTATGCGAGTACGCATTAACTATATGAACAGATACTGTTCGTTCTCTTACTGTATGCCTTGTTTACTCTGTATTCTTTTATCTTTATCTTTCACTATCTGTATGGACCAATGAGCAATACCCCAAACTGTATGCATGGTGAAAACTGGTGATGGGCCATCTATATCCCTCGAAAGGGTTCTGTTTACTATATACAAGGCTGAACCAATCACTTAGGGTACACTACAGAGGTCCTGCCAATCTCAATTGACTGGCCTGTGTGCATAATAGGGTAGCTAACCCGCATCACAGTTGAGCTAACGACAACATAGTCGTGTACCTCCTGTAAGCTTGCAAAACTTGTTAACATTTATTAATGTTCCTCTTCTGTTCTTTATTGCTCTTTCTCTTTATTATTACAATATACTTTACGTTACGATAATAAACATACCACGTAAAGTCACACACTATAAGTAATAATAATAATAATAGCAATAATAAAAAGGAACAATCATAAGGCAATCATAATCATGCATAAAACCCATCATTAATAAGCCATAGTCAAACCTCGGTCAAATCCCTAAAAGCACAGACTCCCAAGAATTCTGTAATAAATTCTAAGTGTTGGGCGCTTAGACACTATTTGGGCGCATGGGCCCTGTTTAGGCGCTTCATCACTATACAGGCGCATAAGCCAACACTTAGCTGTTTTAACACTTAGGCGCATGAGCTATTCAGGCGCATGGACACTATTCGGCCGTATGAAAACTTAGGCGCATGAGCTATTCAGGCGCATGGACACTATTCGGCCGTATGAAAACTTAGGCGCATGGAAATATTCAGACGCATAGGTATTATTAGGGCGCATGGGCCTACACTTAGTCGTCTGACTAATATTTCTAGGCGCATGGACTACTGTTCAGGCGCATGAGATACACTTATCATTTCTAAGGCAAATTTTAGGCGCATGGGCTACTGTTCAGGCGCATGGGTTACACTTCAATTCTTCTAAGGCATTCACAGGCGCATGAGCCTTATCTAGGCACATGAGCCTTCTATGTAACATGTTTCCAGGATGTTTTCGAACCCAATCATCAAACCTATCTGTTCTAAGCTTATCAGGGCTACTCTAAACATGAACAACCTATAAGCATCCAAAAATCATCATCCAACATGCATAATACATATAGGTAAACATACATAAACATTGTAAAATCATTATAATACATTTTCATCCCCAAAGAGAGTTTAAAACAAGTAAAAACCGAGGTCTAGAACTCACCTGGTGCAACTTGGGTGTTTCTTCCTTCTAACCCGCTTGCAAATGAGTTCAAACACCTAAAAACACACCAAAACACGCACACACAGACACACACACAAGCATATAAGCACATAAGCATGTAACCAAGACAAAACCCAACATGAACAATTAAAACTCCGAATTATTACCTTGAATTCAATCTCTTTTTTTCTTCTTCTTCAAAACCCGAAGTTTCTGCTCTCTTCTCTCTAAACCGAAGAAAAGTAGTGATAGGAAGTGAGGGTGGGCGGCCATGCCCACCTTTACACCAACTTTTGTGTACTTTTGTCCTTTTTACATTTTTAACCCCTCAACTTGGGTTTATTGCTTTTCTTTCTTTTATTTTTCATTTCTTGTTTTTGTTTTTAAAAAAAAATAAACGGGTGTTACATATACGAGACACTTCCAGTTTTGTTATGCAACATGATCCGAACACATAGAAAATTGAAAGTGTCTCATATAGTGACCTGGAAAAATTAGCATCAAAAGGTAAAAATGTAAAAAGAACATAAAAAACATTAGTATAGAAATATTAATAAATAATTAAAACTTGAAAATTTAGTAAAAAGAATAACATAATTTTATAGTTCATTAAAATAAAAGTAAAATACTAATTATATAAGTTATTGTTTATAAAAATAATCAGATGGATAATATGTAATATTTACATTTAAGAAAGCAGATATACGTAATCAAACATTTAGTTTATGTATATATGTAATTAACTAAGTTTTAAAAGATGATATAAATAATTAAACTTTTAATTTGGGTATATATGTAATTAACTAAGTTTTACTAGGGATATATGTAATTAAACTTTTAGTTTGAGTATATATATAATTAATTAAGATTTACAAGAGATATATGTAATAAAAAATTTAAGTTTAATATATATGTAATTAATAAAATTTACCGGGAAAGTATACGTAATTTTCCTTTTATTAAAACAAAACTTTACAGCAGTTGTTTAAATAAATTTATTGCATTTTAAATAAGAAAGCGTTTCTTACTTTCATGTGGTTTGTGGGTCCAGGTTGCATGAAACCTGTGAAAAAGCACATGGATGATGGGTGGGGAGAAATCGTTGAATCTGAATTGTCATAAACTAACCACCGAAAAAACGTTCACATGGGCTAGCATCAACCATTTTTTAACAGTTGTGTTGATTTTTTTTAAATTTGGTAATTTATACGGACGTCTAATCTATGTTTACGTATACCTTACCATTTATTATATAACTTGAATCCATGATCTTTATAAAATGATATGCTATTTTTTACATCAGAATACCATTAGTCACAATGTCCTTTGGTAACTGTTGTGTTTAGTGCATTTCTTTTTCTTCTTTTGTTTTTAAAAATCAATTATAATAATAATAATCACCCTGTAAACAATATGACTTGAACACGCAATAGTTTATTGAAGAATACAGAATTTAGTACCAAACTATTCCCTTGAAGACAAATGCAACGTCTACTTTTTATTTTAGTTTGTTGTGTCCCCATAAATTTGTCACAGCAATGATACTTGTCCTTTCAACACTAACAAACAATATAGATTCAATTGATTTAATGTTTTCATAGAAGAGTGTAATAAAAATTAGGTGCACTTAAATGTGTCATCTTCTACGGGATATATTCTTCATGTGAGAGGAAAATTAACTGTTAATTGAGAAGTCCCCATCAAATTTGTGAAATATGAATATATCTATACTATTATATAATATATGTTAAAAGAATAACATACTAATTTTATTCAAAATGTAAAACACTTATACAACATTAATGTTTTATGCAATGATTTCACTTTCTCCTTGGGTAATTAATTTATTTTTATCAATGTATTATTTAAAATATATCATTAAGGTGATATTAATTAATTCACTTGATTACATTTTATTTTATTTATAATAATAAAAATTAACATTAAAATTTATAGTTACTAATCATATCATTATAACTAATATTATATAAATTAAGTATTATTTTATTTAAATAATTATATCTATACAACTATAAAATACTTTTTTTAATAGAGATGTAGTTATGCCAAGTATACAAATTTTGAAGCAAAATGTATAAAAAAGTGCAAAATATTTAATTTTATATACCTTGATATTTTTGTTCTTATCTCTTTCATTTATATAACAAATATTGTTAATATATTATTTGGAAATATGATATTATTTAAGCAACACCTTGACATTTTATTTTGGTTTTTTAGAAGGACTAACAGAGAAACGTAACTTTTATTACTGTTAAGGATTGTTAGCATGCACTTCTTGCATAATTCAGACCCTCATATGTAATTATTAAAACTAGAAACTTAAGTTACAACACGTGCATACCCCAGGGGCTATCCGTGTAATTTACTCTATTTACTCATTATATTTTTATAACTAAATACTATTTAAATTAAGTATTATTTTATTTAAATATATTAGTATATAACTTATATATATCTTCATATTTATAATAACTATAATACTAATATTTTTCTCGAGGCATATTGTGTAACACCCGGTTATTTTAAAAAGGACAAGAAATGAAGAATAAAAGAAAGAAAAACAATAAAGTCCAAGTGGAGGGACTAAAAGTGTCCAAAATGATAAAATCTTTCTAAAGTTGGTGTAAAGGTGGGCATGGCTACCCACCCTCCCCTTCACATCACTTTTCATTCGGATTGAGAGAGTGAGAGAGAGAGCAGAAACTCTCGGAAGAAGAAGTAAAAGAAGAAGAAGGTCGAATTTAAGGTATGAATTCGTTGTTTTTGAGTGTTTGTGTTGGGTTTTGGTCTCGGGTTTATGCTTATATGTTTGTGTGTGTTTGGGTGTGTGTTTGGTGGGGTTTTTAGGTGTTTAAACTCATTTGCAAAAGGGTTAGAAGGAAGATACACCCAAGTTGCACCAGGTGAGTTCTAGACCCTGGTTTTTACTTGTTTTAAATATCTTTGGGGCTAAAAATGTATTAAAATGATTTTTAAATGTTTATGTATGTATGCCCGTATGTATTATGCATGTTGGATTATGATTCTTAGATGCTTATAGGTTGTTCATGTTTAGAATAGCCTTGGTACGCTTAGAACAGATGGGTTTGATGATTGGGTTGAAAACATCCTAGAAACATGTTTTACAGAAAGCTCATGCGCCTACATAAGGCTCAGGCGCCTAAAATTGCCTTAGACATGTTTAAGTATAGCTCATACGCCTGAACAGTGGTCCATGCGCCTAGAAATATTAGTCGGATGACTAAGTGCAGGGCCATGCGCCCTAATAGTGCTCATGCGCCTGAAAGTGGCCCATGCGCCTAAGTGTTCATACGCCTAAGTTCCTACGCCTGAAGAGTACCATTCGCCTAGAATTGGGTTGGAATTGACTAAGTGTCCAGACATCCAGGATTCCCATGCGCCTAGGCACTCATGCGCCTGCATAGTGCCCATGCTCCTGAAAGTTGCCCATGCACCTAAGTGTTCCCCATGCGTCTGCATAGTGTCCATGCGCGTGCATAGTGTCCATGCGCCTAAGGACTTAGAATATTTTCTGATTTTTGGGGAAAAAGTGTAATGTAGGCTTTGACTTGGGAGGTTCCCGGGGGCTATGTAGGTTGACTTTTGAAGTCATTTATGTTGTGATGATTTGATGTATGATTGATGGTTATGTAATATTGTTTGATATGTTCCTTATGATGAATGTTTATCTTTCCTATGGCTTTACGTGTTATGTTGTGAATGAATGAATAAAGTATTATGTAACGTAAAGTGAAAGATAATGAAAGAGGAACACGAAGTAAGAATGCATGCATTATTGAATGACGAATGAATAAAGAAAAGGTTTGCAAGCACATATTTGAGGTGAGCAACTCAGTTGTTGCAACAGACTCGGATGTAACACCCGGATATTTATTATTTTGAAGCCGGTGGCGAAAGAAAAGAAAATAAAGTCCAAAAGTCGAGGGACCAAACCCGCCAACGAAGAAAAGTTGGGAAATGTGGTGATATATGTAGGGAGAGGGCAGCCCACTCTCCCCACATCCACATTTCAGCTTCATAAAGGGAGAAGAGAGAAAGAAGAGAAAAAGAGGAAAAGTGCCGGTTCGGGTCGCCAAAATTGTCATGAAGCAAGCCGAATCGAAGCTCTTGTCGTTGTGCTCGTTTAGAGTTCTAGGACCCCTCTTTTACATGTTTTTGAATGATTTTGGGGCTGGAACACATCTGAAAACCCTTTTTCGTGTTTTTGGGTGAAGACCCGTATGTATGCGTGTATGTATGTGTAGGACCCGTTTGGGGCTTGATTTCTTGCTTGGTTGTGCTTGAATAAGGTTATGGTATGCATTCCTAAGGTTTAGGATGGTCGATTTAGGCTTAAAATGGGTTTAGATGAGTTTGGAGGCCGAAAACCCTCGGCTGCAGTCGGGTTGAACTGCATTCTGCATCAGTTAGGGCTAGGAGACCGACTGGAGGCCGAATGGAGGCCATACGGCCGATTGGGGTTCATCCGCACGACTGGAGGGCCAGTCGCATGGGGTTCATGCGACTGAAGGTTCATTCGCATGACTGAAGGTCCAGTCGCATATGTGTTCATCCGCATTGTCTATTCGCACGACTGGATGTTCATTCGCATAGGTGTTCATCCGTATTAGTTCAATCGCATGATTTTCAGTCGCATGGAGGCCATGCGACTGAAGGGTGTCCATACGCCGAATAGGGCTGTTGAACCCGAGGAAGGTGTAGATTGACTTCTGACTTTCGGGGGAAAGTGTAGATGTAAGTTTTGACGTAAAGGTTCCCATAAGAGTTTTAAGACGACGATCGAGGTCTTAGAAAGCATGTTGGGCATGATGAGGGTGATGATGTTGCATGTTGTGTATGTATGATGTTGCCCTGTACGATGTGATGTTGATGCATGTTAATGTTCCTTAGTGTGATGTTCAATATCTTTCCTATGGCTTTACCTATTATGATGAATGAACGAAGTATTATGTAACGTAAAGTGAAAGATAAAGAAAGAGGAACATAATGATGAATGCATGCATTAATGAACGAATGAAACGTCTTGCACACATCGGATAACGGGTCCTTCTTGGTGATTGACCCTGAATGTAGAACCTCTACCGCTCACCCCTAGTACTGTGGCATACGTTTAGCTGTTCATTTGTTGACTTCGGCCCAGTAGCTAAGACTGATGGTTACTCCTAGTACCGTGGCATACGTTTAGCTGTTCATTTTTTGACTTCGGCCGGTAGCTACGACTAACCGGGGTGTAGCACATGGTATTGGTATGGATGATGTCCGATGCGTAAGTAAGGTAATGAAAGAACGAATGAACGAATGAAGAAGATAATAATGATGTTATCTATGTGTACGTACGATGTGTGATCATGCAAAAGTACGAACGGTTTTATATGAAAGTAAAGTATGTTTTATTATTATAAAACTAGAACTCACTCAGCAACGCTGACTTTGATGTGTTTCCAGTTGGCAGGTAATGGTTGCTGAGGATGGCACGGGCGACTACTCAGCTCTTTTGGATGGCATTCTTTTGATTAATGTTTTTGCATTGTAATGCGAACAAACTATTTTTGTAATGAATGTTGTATTAGTTTGCAAAATCATTTACATGGAAATGAAAGTTGTTTTAGTTTTCCGCTGCGATTTATGAAACACAAATGTAATTATATGTTTTATGTGCGATGAGAACCCAGCTGTAAGCGTCCCGGAAACGGGGCCTTATAAGTTGGTATCAGAGCCAAAGTTTAAGTGAAATGGGTAAATTTTCAAAATAAACCTGATCTTAAACTGAGAATGGGACGGAAGGGAATGGGATGCCAAACTGAGTAGCTGCGTGCCATCAGGTATTTTCATAAAGTTAACCGGTGTTATGTGCGCATGGTATGTGGTTATGTGTTGTATGTAGATTTAAATACTGATGTAGTCAGGACAGGTAATACTTGGGGTATGAAGATTAAAGTAAGTGGCTAATCACAACTGGCCACTGTAATTAGGGACTTACTATACTTGACATAAACTGAGTTGTTTCCTTGAATGACTGTGTTGGTGTTTGAATCTTTCAGTGTGCGTGTGATGGCCGGAGGTAGATCTTCGAAAGCTTCTAGGGGTGGAGGTCACGGTGCTAAACCGCGGCCCAAGAGAGGGAGACCCAGAGTTGAGAGGGTGGTTCATGAAGAACCAGAGACCCCTCGACCGGAGGGTGGCGACGAAAGCACCAATCTGAGAGCCTCGGTAAAGGAGGCTGTTGTAGAAGAAGTCCATCAGGTCATGCAGACGATCTTACCGTCTGTGGTGACTAAAGTTATTAAGGCTGTACGAGAAGGGGAAAGAAATGAAAGAAACAGATCCTCTGGAGAACGGGAACAACTAGGCCGGAAACGGTTCTGTCTGATGATGAAGAGGAAGAAGAAGAGCCTGCGCCGGAGACGGCACGAGGATGTAATTATGGGGCTTTTATGAGATGCAAGCCCCCTACTTTTGATGGAAACGGCACCGCTGCAGCCGCTCACCGTGGGTGAGGGAATGGAAGCTGTTCTCGATATCAGCGAGTGCCGAGAGGACCAAAAGGTGAAGTTTGCTACCCACTCTTTTGTGGATTCAGCTCTGTGCTGGTGGGACAACATTGTCCAAGCTGAGGGTAGTAGGGCCTTGGGAAAATGAAATGGCCTGAGTTGAGAAGGTTGGTGATTGAGGAATTTTGTCCTCATCGGGAAATGGATAAGTTGGAAAGGGAGTTTCTGCAGTTGGAGGCTGGAACCATGACACACCAGCAGTATACCACCAAGTTTAATGAAATGGCACGGCTTGTGCCTGATCAGGTGACGCCTCTGTCTCGGAAAATCAAGAGGTACATTCAGGGTTTACCGGTTGGTGTTCACCGGCATATGATCGCCTCCCGACAAGCACGTTTAGGTCGGCGGTTGATTTGGCAGGGAGGCTGTATGACGAGCGGGAGGTGGTGGTGACTGAAGCGAGTAAGAAGGGTGGTGGTGATCGGAACTGGAACGGGAAACGGTTTTTCAGGGTGATGCCCCGATGGGTAACAAAAAGGCACGGGTGGATGAACGCCGTGTGGTCACATCAAGTGCGGGGTCAAAAAGGTGTGGCAAGTGTGGAAGGGAGCACAGCGGGGAATGTAGGTTTGGGTCAAACTTGTGCTTCAAGTGTGGGAAGACAGGGCATATGGCGAAGGATTGCATGTCGGGCAAATGTTTTAACTGTGGGGAAACTGGTCATATGAGCAGAGATTGTAAGAAGTCGAGGACTGAGGATTCAGGGTGCGAAGACGGGAAGTGATGGACCGAGGGCGAGCGCCAGGGCGTTCACCATGACACAGGAGGAGGCTAGGACGGACCCTGACGTTGTGTCCGGTACGTTTCTAGTGAATCCACTTTAGCTTCTGTGTTATTTGATTCGGGTGCAAGTAGGAGTTTTATTTCTGCTGCTTTCTGTGCTAAGCTGCCTGTTAGTAGTAGACGCGTTGACGCGCCCTTTGATGTAGAAACTGCCATAGGTAAGTCTACCAGGATTTCTGAGGCGATAGAGAATTGTGATGTGGAACTTGAGGGTCATAAGTTTCCTGTTAGACCGTTTGTGATGACCTTGGGTGGTTTCGATTTGTTCTTGGGATGGATTGGTTGGCGGACTTCGAGGCGAACATTGTGTGTCGCAAGAAGATGGTTCGGTTGACAGCGCCTGACGGAAGTTCGGTAACGGTTTATGGTGATCGGGTTACTACAATCCCGAAGGTAATCTCAATGGCGGTGGCGGGAAGTGTATGAGGCGTGGATGTAGTGCTTACTTGGCCTATGTAAAAGATGTGGATACACCAACACCACAACTAGCCGATGTACCGTTGTGTGTTGACTTTCCAGACGTGTTCCCAGAAGACTTATCAGGAGTGCCACCTGACAGAGAAATTGAATTTCAGATTGATCTGATATCGGGTGCCCAACCTGTTGCCAAGGCACCGTATCGGTTGGCCCCAACCGAGATGAAAGAGTTGATGGAGCAGTTGCGAGAGCTGCTTGATAAGGGGTTCATTAGACCGAGTATCTCTCCTTGGGGTGCTCCGGTCCTATTTGTAAAGAAGAAGGATGGTAGTATGAGGATGTGCATTGACTACCGCGAACTGAACAAGTTGACAGTGAAGAACCGCTACCCCTTACCGAGGATAGATGATTTGTTCGACCAGCTTCAGGGTGCTAGTTGGTTCTCGAGGATAGATCTTCGATCTGGTTATCATCAGTTGAAGGTGAAGGAGCAAGATATCCCTAAAACAACTTTCCGTACGCGCTATGGCCATTACGAGTTTCTTGTCATGTCCTTTGGTTTGACCAACGCGCCAGCTGCTTTTATGGATCTGATGAACCGTGTGTGTCGGCCTATGTTGGATAAATCAGTGATTGTGTTTATTGATGATATCCTGATTTATTCGAAGAGCGAGATTGAGCATGCCGGTCACATTCGGGAGGTTCTAGAGGCGTTGAGAAGGGAGAAATTGTATGCTAAATTCTCCAAGTGCGCATTCTGGTTGCGCGAAGTTCAGTTTTTGGGTCATGTGCTGAATCCTGACGGGATTATGGTTGACCCGCGAAGGTGGAGGCGGTTATGCAATGGAAGTCACCAAAGACGCCATCCGAGATCCGTAGTTTCTTGGGCTTGGCGGGCTACTATAGAAGATTCATCCAAGACTTCTCTAAGATTGCTTCTCCACTAACTAAGTTGACCCTAAAGGATGTGAAATTTGTATGGGGTCAAGCTCAAGAGAAGGCGTTCGAAGAGCTAAAGGCAAGACTGACTCAAGCTCCTGTTCTGTCATTACCCGATGGAACTGAAGATCTAGTGGTTTATTTTGATGCTTCCTACTCGGGGTTGAGGTGTGTGTTAATGCAGAGAGGGAAGGTTATAGCCTGTGCATCTCGACAGTTAAAGGTTCATGAGGTCAATTATCCTATTCATGACTTGGAGCTAGCAGCCGTGGTCTTTGCACTAAAGATTTGGAGGCACTATCTCTACGGGACGAAGTGCACCATATTCACCGATCATAAAAGCTTGAAGTATTTCTTTGAGCAAAAGGATCTGAACATGAGGCAGAGGAGATGGTTGGAACTTATAAAGGATTATGATTGCGAGATCCATTACCATCCAGGCAAAGCTAATGTGGTGGCGGATGCCCTTAGCCGGAAGGAAAGGCCCGAACCGATTCAGGTAAAAGCTTATCAATTAATCATGACCTCCGATGTGATGAAGCAAGTTAAGGAGTTTCAAGATGAGGAATTGAAGGAAGATCACCTTAACTCGGAAAGAATGAGAGGTCTGGTTGGGGAATTGGGTGAAAACACACTCGGTGTTAGAACTCGAATCGGTCGTGTGTGGATTCCTCGTTTTGGGGATCTACGAGTGAAGATCATGGATGAAGCTCACAAGACTCGATACTCCATTCATCCCGGTGCCACGAAAATGTACCATGACCTGAAGAAAGATTATTGGTGGCCGGGTGTGAAGCGCGACGTGGTGGAGTATGTAAGTAAGTGCCTTACTTGCTTACAGGTGAAGACAGAGCATCAAAAGCCGTATGGGAAGATACAACCTTTGGATATACCGGAATGGAAGTGGGAGCACATCACCATGGACTTCATTACGAAGCTGCCACGTACTCCGAAAGGGTATGATGCCATATGGGTGATAGTTGATCGTTTGACGAAGAGTGCTCACTTTCTACCGATCCGCGAGACGTATTCATCTGAGAGGTTGGCTGATTTGTTCATCAAGGAAATTGTAACTCGTCATGGTGTGCCGGTGTCTATTGTGTCTGATCGTGACACTCGGTTTACATCTAAATTTTGGAAGAAATTCCACAACGCTATGGGGACGAGGTTACATATTAGCACGGCTTATCATCCCCAAACCGATGGTTAGTCAGAAAGGACCATTCAGACATTGGAAGACATGCTTCGAGCATGCGTGATGATTTTTGTGGAAGTTGGGATGACCACCTACCGTTAGCTGAATTCTCCTACAACAACAGCTATCATGCCAACATTGGTATGCCACCATATGAGATGCTATACGGTAGGAGATGCAGAACACCCGTTTGTTGGGGTGATATTGGTCAGAAGGAATTGGGGAGCGTCGAGGTATCGAGGCTAAGGCTGAGAAGCTTGAAAAGATTAAAGCCTTCATGAAGGCAGCCAAGATAGACAGAAGTCGTATGCCGATAAGCGACGTAGGCCAATTGAGTTCCAGGTGGGTGACCGGGTTATGTTGAAGGTCTCACCTTGGAAGGGTATTATCAGATTCAGAAAGCGGGGCAAGTTGAGCACAAGATATATAGGCTCTTTCCGAATCATTGCTCGGGTAGGGGAGGTGGCCTATAGATTGGAGTTGCCAGATGAGTTAAGTGGGATTCACCCGACATTCCATGTATCTCATCTGAGAAAGTGTATAGCTGATGAAGACATGATTGTTCCACTGGAGGACATTGAAATAGATGAAAGGCTCAATTATGTGGAGCAACCAGTGGCAATCATCGACCGAAAGGAGAAAAGGCTAAGGAATAAAGTGGTTCCTCTTGTGCGTGTACAGTAGAAGCACAGGAAGGGATCCGAGTCAACGTGGGAGACTGAAGAAGAAATGAGACATCATTATCCACGTTTTTCGACGAATAACAGGTTTCGGGGACGAAACCTATTTAAGGGGGGGGACTTGTAACACCCGGATATTTATTATTTTGAAGCCGGTGGCGAAAGAAAAGAAAATAAAGTCCAAAAGTCGAGGGACCAAACCCGCCAACGAAGAAAAGTTGGGAAATGTGGTGATATATGTAGGGAGAGGGCAGCCCACTCTCCCCACATCCACATTTCAGCTTCATAAAGGGAGAAGAGAGAAAGAAGAGAAAAAGAGGAAAAGTGCCGGTTCGGGTCGCCAAAATTGTCGTGAAGCAAGCCGAATCGAAGCTCTTGTCGTTGTGCTCGTTTAGGTGAGTTCTAGGACCCCTCTTTTACATGTTTTTGAATGATTTTGGGGCTGGAACACATCTGAAAACCCTTTTTCGTGTTTTTGGGTAAAGACCCGTATGTATGCGTGTATGTATGTGTAGGACCCGTTTGGGGCTTGATTTCTTGCTTGGTTGTGCTTGAATAAGGTTATGGTATGCATTCCTAAGGTTTAGGATGGTCGATTTAGGCTTAAAATGGGTTTAGATGAGTTAGGAGGCCGAAAACCCTCGGCTGCAGTCGGGTTGAACTGCATTCTGCATCAGTTAGGGCTAGGCGACCGACTGGAGGCCGAATGGAGGCCATACGGCCGATTAGGGTGCGATTGGGGTTCATTCGCACGACTGGAGGGCCAGTCGCATGGGGGTCATGCGACTGAAGGTTCATTCGCACGACTGAAGGTCCAGTCGCATAGGTGTTCATCCGCATTGTCTATTCGCACGACTGGATGTTCATTCGCATAGGTGTTCATCCGTATTAGTTCAATCGCATGATGTTCAGTCGCATGGAGGCCATGCGACTGAAGGGTGTCCATACGCCCGAATAGGGCTGTTGAACCCGAGGAAGGTGTAGATTGACTTCTGACTTTCGGGGGAAAGTGTAGATGTAAGTTTTGACGTAAAGGTTCCCATAAGAGTTTTAAGACGACGATCGAGGTCTTAGAAAGCATGTTGGGCATGATGAGGGTGATGATGTTGCATGTTGTGTATGTATGATGTTGCCCTCTACGATGTGATGTTGATGCATGTTAATGTTCCTTAGTGTGATGTATAATATCTTTCCTATGGCTTTACCTATTATGATGAATAAACGAAGTATTATGTAACGTAAAGTGAAAGATAAAGAAGGAGGAACATAATGATGAATGCATACATTAATGAACGAATGAAACGTCTTGCACACATCGGATAACGGGTCCTTCTTGGTGATTGACCCTGAATGTAGAACCTCTACCGCTCACCCCTAGTACTGTGGCATACGTTTAGCTGTTCATTTGTTGACTTCGGCCCAGTAGCTAAGACTGATGGTTACTCCTAGTACCGTGGCATACGTTTAGCTGTTCATTTGTTGACTTCGGCCCGGTAGCTACGACTAACCGGGG
Source organism: Flaveria trinervia (assembly GCA_025506515.1). Classification (NCBI taxonomy): domain Eukaryota; kingdom Viridiplantae; phylum Streptophyta; class Magnoliopsida; order Asterales; family Asteraceae; genus Flaveria; species Flaveria trinervia. The sequence goes on along the minus strand of CM046450.1, from coordinate 19,940,812 downwards.
TGTAGCACATGGTATTGGTATGGATGATGTCCGATGCGCAAGTAAGGTAATGAAAGAACGAATGAACGAATGAAGAAGATAATAATGATGTTATCTATGTGTACGTACGATGTGTGATCATGCAAAAGTAACGAACGGTTTTATATGAAAGTAAAGTATGTTTTATTTATAAAACTAGAACTCACTCAGCAACGCTGACTTTGATGTGTTTCCAGTTGGCAGGTAATGGTTGCTGAGGATGGCACGGGCGACTACTCAGCTCTTTTGGGATGGCATTCTTTTGATTAATGTTTTTGCATTGTAATGCGAACAAACTATTTTTGTAATGAATGTTGTATTAGTTTGCAAAATCATTTACATGGAAATGAAAGTTTGTTTTAGTTTTCCGCTGCAATTTATGAAACACAAATGTAATTATATGTTTTATTTGCGATGAGAACCCAGCTGTAAGAGTCCCGGAAACGGGGCCTTACATCGGACAACGTGCTATCGTGAAGTTGCCATGAGGTCAACAACCCTATGGTTACAACAGACGTGGATAGCATGCTATCATGGAAAGTGGCAATTGGGGTGAGCAACCCTATGGGTGCAACAGACTTGGATAGCGAGCTATCGTGAAGTTTCCATGAGGTGAGCGACCCTATGGTTGCAACAGACTCGGATAGTGTGCTATCATTGAAAGTGGCAATGGGGTGAGTAACCATATGGTTGCAACATACTCGGATAGTGTGCAAATAGTTGTGCTTGTTAATGAGGTGAGCGACCCCGTTGTTGCAACAGACTCAAAAGGACGAACGTATAAAATGGACGAGCTTAACTAATGTAATGGAAGATAATAACGATATTATCTGTATGTACGTATTATGTATGATCACGAACGAATGAAAAGTACAGTTTGATTCTGAAAGAAAGTAAAGAACGGTTTTAATGAATGAAATATATGTTTTATTATAAAACTAGAACTCACTCAGCGATGCTGAGTTTTATACATTTTCAGCTGGCAGGTAAACGTTGCTGAGGATGACAAGAGGATGCTACTAAGCTCTTTTGGATGTCATTCTTTTGTTAATGTTTTTGCATTGTAATGCGAACGAATGATGTTTTGAAATAAACGCTTGTATTAACTTGCAAAAGCATTTGTAATGATATGAAAAGTTAGTTTTTTTTATGTTTCCGCTGCAATATTTTTGTAAGGCAAATGTAATTATATGTTTTATGTGCGATGAGGATCCAACTGTAAGTGTCCCGGGAACGGTCCTTACATATTGTGAGTTTAATAATTTTAATATTTATATGTATCTTTTATAATAAAAGTGAAAGAAGAATAGAATGATAGTTTTACATATGGATTAAGACATCCATATAAAAACATGCTTAAATTTCAAAAAAAATAACCATTTAATTACATTTATGCCTTTATAATAAAGTATAACATATGATACTTATAATACAAATGCTAAAGCATATATACTAATCAAACAAAATCGTTATTTATTTTCAGTGGTGTTCATTCATTGCGATTGAGCTAATCCCTCTTCCGCCTTTCCCATACCGGTTTTTAATGTCACACCTCAACCTTGACGGCGGAATCGTCGAGATGTGAAGGTTAAGATTGTTCATAGCCACATAACGCTATCATTTAATCAAAATATTATTATCATAAGTTTCAAAAAGTGCAAATTACAAACATTAGTCTCAAACATAAAATAAACAAAACATAAGACAAAATAATCCAAGACACTTTATTCATTATTCTAGGTCCAAATCCTAGATTTGAGCAAACTTCAAAGATGTCATCAAACTTAAGCATTTCCTGAAACATGTTAAAAACAAAGGTCAACTATGAAAGTTGGTGAGTTTTTAAGAGTTTAATATACATAAATATATCAAAAGATTTAGAAGTGGTAATTAATTTCAAAGATTATGAGTTATGCAAGTTTATAGAACACATATTGCTACAATCAAACCTTGATCAAGATTAAGATACAAGTTTATAATGATTAGCTAACTATGCTTGGTTCCCAAATAGGCTTGTTAGGCCCATAGATCTATGACATCGCCAGGCTAGCAATAGTTGATGATTGTCAACGTATAATTTATCTCATATAACACTCACAATAATACAAATAACCATGACAAAAATATAAATAAATTGTATGTGCGTTACAAGTATAAAACGTTTACAAGTGTAAGTTGGATAAGTTAACATGTTTCACCCCAAAATGGTGTGAAATAATAATAAAAGGGGGCAAAAAACCCACATGATCAATAAGTATATAATTGGAGATTAATAGGAATAATAAACGTCGTTCCAACATAATCCTTCATAAGGTACCTAAATATATAAATTTACAAGATTTAACATCTAATAATAAGTTTAAAGAATAAATTGAGGACTAGGGTTTTAATTTGGTATTTGGGGATTTTATTAACTAAATTAAATAAAATGAAATAATTGATTACGTTTTAATTTAATAAAAAGTGAAATATACTATTTGAGCATTTTAGTATAAAGAAATGCAAAAGAAATCATTTGTAATAAAAATTTAGTTATAAGTTTGAATAAACTTTTATAATTTTTAAAATAATCATCATTTAAATAATAATATATATAGATATTGGTTGAACAAATAACAATTTAGTGATTTAAACCATTATTTAAAGTCTATTTTATAAGAAAATAAACTAAGTATATTATTTGTTAAAAATATTTAATAAAAATATTAAGATATTTTATGAAATAAATTTGAAAAATATAGTAGGTGGCTTTAAAAAGATTAACAAGTTTATAAGTTGATTTTTTATATTTAAAAAAAACTGGATTTAATTTAAAGGCTAAAAAGCCTTAAAACAAAGATATGAGGTTCCTCATATTCGAACTGGGGACCTCCTGTTCGAGAGGTGGATATGTAACTGGTGAACCAAGGATCGTGGCCGTTGTATATCCTCATTTTTAAATCTTAAAAACATAACCCAAGTAAAACTCTCAAATCATATGAACCCTAGTTTGATAAATTCCCAAAATTGAACTTCAATTCGATGTTATTACTCAAATTAAACATGGGGCTTTTGTTCCCCATGTCATAACGAGTGTGTAGAAGTGTTTAACTTAGGGGATTATGTGCGAATTGATAAGATTTACTTCGGTTTAACTTCGGTCCTTTCGCGATGAATAGGGGATCTAATTTCGAGTTTGTGTTGTATTTTTCAAGCAATTGAGTGTATAAGAAGTTTAAAGAGATCGAATGTAACAATACCCCTCTGTTAATTAGCTTCAACTTGATTTGAACAAATCTAAATGGTTGTGATTCGAATTTGATTGTAAATGCGTTAAATTTAGAGTTTAATTCATCATTTCAGCTGAAATTAGAATCATTGGAGAATTTAGAACGTTGAGCCGAACGTTTGAACTCGTTTAATTGGATTATTATTAAGTTTTAATTGTTGAACGGTTCGAATTTGATTGCGGTTATTAGTTTCGACTAATTCCTTAGTGAAATAGGTGTTTTGGTTGGTTTATTTCTGATTACGGGTTCGATCCATGGTTAAGTTCAAGGGAAAACCGATTTAATTTGGTTAAAACGGTTACATTTTGGGTTTTTAACCCTCGCCGGAGTCGGCCGGAGGTGGCCGGAGAGGCCGTCGGATTTGCGGTGGAGAAAGGGGGATTGGTTTGGGTTTTAATTAATTACACAAATGGCCCCTATAGTTTGAATTGTTATTATTATATGCTTAAAACTCTCATTTAAAGTTTTAAAATTAACAAAATACCCCCTGGACTTAATTTTTGAGTTTTAATAAGCTTGAGTTAATTAACTTTTTTTAAATTATTGTTTTTAGTATTATTATTATCTATCACTTTTATTATTATTATTATTATTATTATTATTATTGTAATTATTATTTCTATTATAAATATTATCATTAGTATTATATTATTATCACTACTATTATTATATTTAATTTTAATAATTATATATTTACTTTCACATTAAAGAATTAATAACAACTAAGGAACAAACATAAGTAACCCACAAATTTAATAAATGACATAAATAGTCCTTACATGAATAAATGACGTCAACTTTTAATTAACAAAAACACGAGATGTTACGGTCTCCCCAACTTATAAGAATTTCGTCTCGAAATTAAGAATGAAACTATACAAACAAAAACATGTATTTTTTCTTCATATGCTCCTCACGTTCCCAAGTAAACTCAGTTCCACGCTTATTCTCCCAGCGAACCTTGACGATTGGGGTTGTTGTGGTTCTAGTCTTCTTCATAATGCGATCCATGATTTCAACAGGTTTCTCAACAAAGTGTAATGACTCATCGATCTGGATGTCGTCCAACAGAACATGCAAACTTTCGTCAGGCAAACACTTTCTCAAATTTGAGACATGGAAAATAGGATGAACTCCACTAAGGTCGGAAGGTAATTCCAGTTTATAAGCCATTTTCCTAATCTTTTTCAGAATCTTGAAAGGTCCTACAAATCTTGGAGCAAGTTTCCCCTTCTTTCAAAAGCGAACAACACCCTTCCATGGTGAGGCCTTAAGAACTCCAGTGGCTTACGTCGCTTATCGGCATAGGTCTTTTGTCGACTTCTCGTCACTTCAAGTTCTTGCGAATTATGGAGACTTTGTCGGTTGTTTCTTGTATAAGTTTAGGACCAGTGATAAAGTTTTCATCAATGTCGGTGCAGTAGATCAGAGAACGACATTTACGACCATAGAGCATTTCAAAAGGTGCCATCTTGATACTCGAGTGGTAACTATTGTTATACGAAAATTCCACGAGCAGTAATGCGTTTCACAGTCACCACCAAAGTCAAGGGCACAAATACGTAACAAATCCTCTAGGGTTTGGATGGTGCGCTCGGTTTGACCGTCCATTTAAGGATAGTAAGTCGTGCTTAGATCCAATTGAGTACCCAAGAGTTCTTGCATAGACGACCAAAAATGCGAAGTGAAACGAGCATCTCATTTGGATATGATGTGCAAAGGTACCCCATGACGACTCATAATTTCATCAATGTATATACAAGCCAACCTTGATATTTTGTAAGTGTCACGTATGGGTATAAAATGTTCCGACTTGGTCAATCGATCAACGATCACCCATATGCTATCATGCCCACGGGAGGTTCGGGGTAGTTTGGTTATGAAGTCCATGGATATGTGTTCCATTTCCACATAGAAATCTCGGGTTGTTCAAGTAATCCACTTGGACGTTGATGTTTGGCTTTAACCTTCGTACATGCAAGACACTTAGCTATATAAGTCGCTATGTCTTTCTTCATTCCAGGCCACAATATTAACCACGCAAGTACATATACATCTTATCAGAGCCAGGATGAATAGAATAACGAGTTTGATGAACTTCGTTCATGATAAAGGTATGAAGATTATCACGATTTGGATCCTAAATTCCATTTGCGAAATACATCAACCCTTTGGGCTTCTTTTCCAATTAAGCTAGAAGATTATGCTCCAATTCCTCCTTTATTCTTCCTTCTTGTTGAACCGCTTGTTGAGCCTCTTAAATACTAGTCTCGATGTCGCTTTCAATCTTCAAATTTTGAGCAGCACGGTGGTCTCGTTGACATCTAGACGGATCTCGGTATCGAATTCTCCTAAGGTATCAAACAATTGTCGCCGATCACGAATTTCTTGGAATGAGACCATCTTGTTATGAATCTTTTGAATTAGTGCATTGGCTACGACATTTGCCTTACCAGGATGGTAATGAATGTCACTGTCGTAATCACTAATCAACTCAACCCAACGGCTTTTATGATCGGTGTAGACTATACATTGTGTATCATAAATGTAATGCCTCCAAATCTTTAAGGTAAAAACCACAACACCAAGTTCGAGATCATGTGTCGTGTAATTCACCTCGTGGACCTTCAATTGTCTTGATGCATATGCTATGACCTTTCTTTGTTGCATGAGAACACAACCAAGGCCTTGTTTAGATGCATCACAATACACGGTTAAATCATTGTTTGCATTGGGTAGGGTCAAGATGGGAGCATTGCACAACTTATGCTTTAACGCTTCAAAGTTTCCTCTTGCTCGGGCCCCCACTTGAATGGTTTATTCTTTTGAGTGAAGGAGGTAAGCAGCTTCACCATTCTCGAAAAGTTGGCAATGAATCGCCGGTAATAACCAGAAAGACCAAGGAAGGAAGGAACTTCAGTTGGAGTTGTAGGAACACACCAATTCTTCACAGCTTCAACCTTTGCGGGGTCAACGTGAATTACTTGGCTATTCACCACGTGTCCTAGATATTGAACTTCCTCGAGTCAGAATTCACACTTTGAGAACTTCACGTACAATTTTTCTTTCTTCAAAAATTCAAGAACTAGCCGCAAGTGAAGTTCATGATCGGTATTGGACTTGGATTAGATAAGTATGTCCTCAATGAAGACGATCGCAAACTTGTCTAGATAAGACTTGCACACTCGATTCATGAGATTCATGATGTCAATAGGAGCATTTGTTAAACCAAAAGGCATAACCATGAACTCATAGTGCCCATATCGAGTACGGAACACAATCATTGGGATATCATCGTCATGGAATCGCAATTTATGATAACCAGAACGTAAGTCAATCTTGAGAAAATGGCAGCTCCTAGAAGTTGGTCAAAAAGATCATCGATACAAGGGAGAGGGTAGCGATTCTTGATGGTAAGCTGGTTAAGTTCGCGATAATCGATGCACATATGAAACGATCCATCTTTCTTCTTCACGAATAGAACAGGTGCACCCCATGGTGAAGAGCTAAGACGAATAAAACCCTTATCGGATAGCTCTTGAAGTTGACTAGCTAGCTCTTGCATTTCCAATGGTGCAAGCTGATATGGTGACTTAGCAATGGGGTTTGCTCCCGGAATCAAATCGATTTTAAACTCGACTTCACGCACGGGAGGTAAACCACTAAGGTTATCGGGAATACTTCAGGAAAGTCTCGTACAGTCAGGACATCCTTAAGATCTTTCCTTTGACTTTCGTGTTGACCACGTAAGCCAAAAAAGCCATATAGTTCTTGCTTAAGCATTTTTGGGCTTGAGTGCACGACATGAGTTTAAGCCCTTTGGAGGATTTTTCACTGAATACTTTCAATGTATCCCCAGAAGGCAACGGAATACGAATGCACTTCTAGAAACAAATGATCTTGGCATGGTGTTTGGCTAACCAATTCATCCTAATGATAACATCAAAACTCCCAAGTTTCATAGGAATAAAGAAATCATGTGCATCGAGACTCAAGATACAATCATGAATAACGATATCAACGGTGATCGGTTCTCCATCGGCGACTTCAACGGTGAGAGGTCTTTCTAGTTTCATATGCCGCTTAGCAAGAATGGTTTCAAACTCTAACGAGACAAAACTTTTATCAGCTCTAGAATCAAATAGAACGTAGGCATAAGTATTATTAATAAGGAACATACCTGTTCATTTTTAAAGGTATTTAACGATACATGTAATGCATCAAAAGAATTAGATCATAAAAGTTGAGATGGGTTTAACATACCACTCACCACATCATTGTTTGCTTGCGCTTGATTTGCGTTGATGTTGAAAGCACGTCCTCGGGCTTATGGAACATTACCCGCAAGACGAGGGCATTGTGAGCGGAAGTTACCAGGTTCCCGACAATTGTAGCAAACATGATTTGCAACCATCACGGCATTATTAGGTGCACGGTGACAAGTCGCCACCAAGTGTCATATCTACCGCACAAAGTACAGATGCGGCACGGAGCATTCCTCGGATGATGGTACCTACAAACATTGCACATAGGTTGAGGACTAGCATAGGCCCTAGCTAGATGTACTTATACCATGGGTGCAGCCACAGGTACGAGTTGTCTTTGAGGTGGTTTGTGTGCAGCCACAACATAGTTACGAGCCGGTGTGAACTTGTGTTTCTTGTTGTTGTTATTGTTGTAAGACGTTTTAGTTTTGATCTCCTTAACAGCTTTAGTAACCGTCCTCTCCACCTTCTTAGCATCCTTGACAAACATGGTGCCCGCTCATATATAATTCTCAGTAAGTTGAGCGGTGATAGTGATGGCTTCCTCCAAAGTTGTGGGTCGACTACCCACCACAGCATCTTGGATATGGGGTGGTACCGCCATGATGAACCTCTCGTTGTTGCGAGGAACGGTGTCAACCATATGGGGCAACAGTATGTTCAACTCGTGATGCCTGGTTGAGTAGGCCAAGTGATCCACCATCTTGTTTAAGCTTCCCGAATGTCACACCCCAACCTTGACGGCGGAATCGTCGAGATGTGAGGGTTAAGATTGTTCACAGCCACATAACGCTATATTTAAGTGTAATTATTAAAATTATAAGTTTCAAAATTCATTACAAACATAAGTCTCAAAACATGAAATAATCCCAAATAAAACAAAACGTAGCATAACATTTATTTATTTAACTAGGTCCAAGTCCTAGTTTTATTTCCAAGCTTCAAAAGTCCACTTTAAACTGGGGATTTCCTGAAACATGATAAAAATAAGAGTCAACTAAAAATAGTTGGTGAGTTTCCAGGTTTTCATACATAATCTGAAAAAGAAATTTACAAGTAGCAATTCATGTCATAGGTTATAAGCTAGTAAGGTTACAGAATACATATCGTTACAACCAAACCTCGACTTGATTACAAGTATAAAAGATTGGCTAAGTGTATTTGGTTCCTAGTGCACAAGCATACGGCTCCTAGAGTCGGCAATACATCGACTTTAGCACCAAATAGGCTTGTCAAGCCAAAGATCTAAGACGTCGCCAGGCTAGCAATAGTTAATGATTGTAAACAAACTATGTATCTCATATAAATACTTACAAAACACAAATAACCATGACATAATAATAAGATGAATTGCATGTGCTTACAAGACTCAAACGTTTATAAGTGTACAATGTATAGATAATCATGTTTCACCCCAAAGTAGTGTGAAATAAAATAAAATGGGGCAAGGAAAACTCACTTGACAATAAATATATAATGGCGATTAATAAGAATAATAACAAGCGTCGCTCCAAGGTGTATCGTCACAAGACACCTAAATATATATATTTACAAGATTAAAGCTTACTAACGAGCTTAACGATTCAACGGGAGCTAGGGTTTGAATTGATATTTTGGGGTTTCAACAATTAAATACCTTAAAATGATATAGTTGATTTTATTTTTATTCTATGAAAATAAAATATAATAGCCGGCGTTTTATTATGAAGCAACGAAAATACTTACGGGAAATAGGGTTCAAATATCAATTTAAACAATCTTTTATAATATTATAATATATATATATATATATTTTTTTTATACTAATGTTTTAGACAATAGCATACAAACAATATTTGAGAAAAGAATAATGTAAAGTTTTAAAAACTAAATATTACTATTGTTTTATAAAATGTTTAAATTATTCAGGGAATAAATTTATAAAATTAATAAGTGATTTTAGAAAAATACACAAAGTTTATAAATTTATTTTTTTAATAATTTACAGAAGTTTATATATATTTTTTAAAAAAATTTAGAAAGAAAACAAAAGGGGTGGATTGAGGGTCCCCGGGTTCGAACCGGGACCTCAAGTCCACACTCCACGCCAACAACCAGTAAACCAAAGGCCTAGCCGCGGTTTATCTCCGTTTTAATATCTTTTAAACCTAACCCAAGCAAAACCCCCAAATTGGATGAACCCTAGTTTAGATTCGAGCCAAATTGATCATCTAATGATGATGATAGCCAATTAACCATGGGGCTTTTGTTTCCCATGCTTAATCGAGCATATCAACGTATGTAACTCACCCGAATCAGTTCGAATTGCAGGCGATCCTAATCGAAGAACACGCGTGGTTTATGCCGAATCAATGGACCAGAATTTGATAATGATAATCAATTCGTTGCACAGGTAGCTTCTAAGGAAAATAACGAACAAAAGCCCTCGGTTAATTGAGGTGAGATTATGAAAAAGATTGAGTTCGACTAGCTATAGTTCGCGACGAGCTCGAGAGTTGAATTCTGGTGTTCGATTTCTTTTCAGGCGAAATTGGAAGTTTGATAGTTTAGGAATAGTTAAAAAAATGTTTGTGTTCGATTAATTAGATTTTTATGAGGCTTTAACTGTTGAACGGTTAAATTATTGATTCGAGTTTCGGTTTCAAGTTTGTTCATCTTAATAACCGAGTTAAACCCAATTTAAAACTTACGTTTAGGTTCGATCATGTTCTGGAAACGATTGGAATCATTTGGGGTTCGAAATTCCGAGGTTTTGAGCGATTTCGGGGCTCGCCGGACCTCAGCCGGAGGTGGCCGCGGCGGCCGCCGGATTCCGGGGGAGAGAGAAGGAAGGAAAGAAAACTTAAAAAAGTTGCTATTTCGGCCCTTGCACTTTTAGGTTTTAACATTTTGTGAATAAACTTTCTATTTTAGGTTTATAAATTGACAAGTAAGACCCCCTAATCTTTAACTACTTAAAGTTTTAAACATTGTTAAATTTAATAACTATACCATTTATTTTTATTATCATTAGTAACATTATTATAGTTATTATTATTCAATTATTATTACAAATTATTATTATGATTATAATTATTATTATTATTACTTTTATAAATATTAACATTATTATTTTTATTTAATATTTATTTTAACCTAATGACAATAATGAATAAGCACAAACAACACATGAGTTTCAAAATTAACAATAATAACCCTTGTAAGAGTAACGAAGTTAACTTTTAGTTAATGAAAATACGAGATGTTACAACCGAATTCCTCCTCTAGCTTTTGCAACTCATCCCAAGTTAGTGCTAATACAACATCAGCACCACGGTTCCTTTTCTCGCTATTCCACCAAGTAAGTGCCCGTTGTTGGAGCATACTAGTGGCATAACAAACCTTGAGCGCCTTGGGACACTCATAGTTGATAACATATTCTCCATGCTTTCAAACCACTCAAGAAGACTAGTGGCTCCTTCCTTTCCACTATAGGTATGGGCTTGCATGAACTAAAATGTTTGAAAGTGCAGGTTTGGTTGTTGCGCCCTTGGTTCGTGCTATTTTCTCCTTGGCCATTTCCATGGTTGCTAGAGTTGGTCATCAAAGTGCTATTTAGCTCATCAACCATGGTTAGGATGACGGCAGCCATTTGTAGTGCAATCATGGTGGCTAAATTACGGTCGGAACTTCCACGCTTGCCATGGTGAGGAGACATTCTGGATACAAAATAGGTTAGTCATAGGAATTTGGAATTAAAAGACAGTAAATCAAAACATGCATTATTTAAAAGTTGTAAGGCACATGGAATGATTCCATTTGGTAACACATTACCATTTAAAAATGTTGACACGTCAAGGTAAATTGACCCATTTACCTTAGAAACTTGTGTACGTTGACCATAGTTATCACTCATCCCAGAAATCCCCAAGTAAGCATAACTAGTCCCGTAGAATTTATGTGAAATACTTACCTTAGCCTCAAGGCTTTTTGTTAGGAAAACGGAATACAAGTGTCTATGTGTCATACAATATTTCTTAGGTTCATGGAATCAAAACCTTGATGAGATTTTCATAGATTAGACATAAAGTCTAAGGAATTAAACCCACGATATAAAGCATACGATCCAACGTGTCATCGAGAATAGTTAATAAGTTTCATTCGTTGGGGAGAATCAAAGAATCAAGAATAAGTTTAGGGGAGACAAGTAACAAAGTGTAAGCAATTACAAGGCAAACTATCTAAAGGGATCAAATTGAACATAAAAAGGCATCCATAATTATATAGCATCATGTAGCATGCAATAATTTGTATTTACAAGAATATCAAGATTATTATATAGGCTTCATGCATAAACTATAGTCTAGGTCACCATTTCTAATAACCGAAATTCCTATAGTTATGGGCTCTGATACCAATCAGTCACACCCCAATCTTGATAGCGGAATCATCGAGATATGAGGGTAAAGATTGTTTGCAGCCACATAACGCTATCATTTAATCAAAATATTATTATCATAAGTTTCAAAAAGTGCAAATTACAAACACAAGTCTCAAAACATGAAATAAACAAAACATAAGACAAAATAATCCAAGACATTTTATTCATTATTCTAGGTCCAAATCTTAGATTTGAGCAAACTTCAAAGATGTCATCAAGCTTGAGCGTTTCCTGAAACATATTAAAAATCAAGGTCATCTATGAAAGTTGGTGAGTTTCCAAGGGTTTAATCATAAATATATCAAAAGATTTACAAATTGCAATTCATGTCAAAGGTTATGAGTTATGCAAGTTTATGAAACAAATAAAACTACAATCAAACCTTGACCAAGAATAAGATTACAAGTTTATAACGATTAGCTAAGTGTACTTGGTTCCCATGATAACAAATCATACACCATCAGGAGCCGGCAATACATCGATTTTAGTACCAAATAGGCTTGTGAGTTCATAGATCTATGGTGTCGCCAGGCTAGCAATAGTTAATAATTGTCAATATATAATGTATCTCATATAATTTTTAAGTTTTAATTAATTACACAAATGCCCCGGTAGTTTGAATTGTTATTATTTTATGCTTAAAACTCTCGTTTAAAGTTTTAAAATTAACAAAATACCTCCTGGAGTTAAATTTTAAGTTTTAATCATCTTGAGTTAATTAACTTTTTTTAATTATTATTTTTAGTATTATTAAATCATCACTTATTATTATTATTATTATTATTGTAATTATTATTGTTATTATAAATATTATTATTATTCTTAATAATATTATTACTATTATTATATTCAATTTTAATAATTATACTATTAACTTTCACATTAAAGAATAAATAACAACTAAGAAACAAACATAAGTAACCCATAAATTTAATAAATAACATAAATAGTCCTTACAAGAATAAACGAAGTTAACTTTTAATTAACAAAACATGAGATGTTATAGTTAACAACTCAATAATAATTAAGATGGTAATTTGTGATGACAATTTCTTAATTATTTTTCTCCGATCTATGCAAATAATCGCTGAAAACTGCATCCAATGATAATAAAATTTTAACCTAATTCATAAACAAAACCCTCCCTCTAAAATCTAGGTAATAAGTTATTTTTGATAACAAATACCACTCGTGTTTTCACTAATCTTGTTAGGATAATATAGTTGTTTTAAAGATTTTTGTAAGTTAAAGATTTTCACAAATACCACTCATGTTTTCACTAATATTTTTTCAATAACTATATTTTGTTTTTTTAATTTTCGTCACAGCACATCGAGCCGATGCTGACTAAAATCGAATTCCCCAAATAATCGTGCAACAGCCGTACTACCGAAAAATGTGAGCATTTCGACTAGTATATCTAGAATCATCCTAAAATTTAGAATTGGAAATATGTCTAGCCAATGTTTTTCAGAAATAAAAAATACAAATGCAAATCAATATGATTGTCCCTCCATAGCCGAATAGATTTTCTCGATTGTTATTTATGGGTATTATGACTTTATATCATATACTTTTCTTATGTGGATATACTTTTCTTATATGAAAGACAAAAGAGAATTCGAATTTCTAAATTTTTTTATCTCATTTATAATTCTACTTTGATATTATTTAATTTATATTTTTTTCTACTTTTTCTCTTCTTTCTCTAATTCATATTCTTTTTCTATCCTCTCTTATTTCTTTTCTATATTTAACAAACTTTTTACTAGTAAATTTTGGTAAGAATTTTTATTTTCCTTTATGAAAGTAGAAGAAATAGAAATACTCATTTATTTCTTGAAGACAACATAATTTAATACATCTGTACAATGCTGGTCAAGTTAACAATCTTCGAGGTCTTTCCATCATGGTGAACATGATGAGTCAGCTGGCTTTCGGTTCAACGTGTGCTAGATTGGTTTTGTGAAGGTCCTTCTTCAATTACTTTGGCTATTTTTTGCGGGGTCTGAGACAATAATGGTTAGGGTAACATTCTTTGAATATAAAGTTAGGATAGTAATTGAAATGCTTTCGTATGTGTTCCATTAGAATGGGCTGTTTAAATAGCCAAATTACAATAAGGCCAAGGACGAAAGCTTTGATTGCGTTCTGCTATGGTTGGCTTTTTTCTTGCCTAAAAGGATAAGTATAATTTGTTACAAAGTTTATCTAGTTACTTTTGAATATATTTGAATGGATTGACTAAAGTTATCTTCAGCAACTATTATGGAGAGGTTGTTGAAGGAGATGATGTGTTGATACGCCCCTACAAGATGGAGTCTCCATTGGAGACACCAATCTTGGATCGAAAATGTAGGAATTGCCGGCGACCGAGCGGCTTAGTGAGCACATAGACAAGTTGATCAGCCGAGCTAATATGATGTACATGCAAGGAGTCGTTTGCTACTTGTTCGCGAACAAAGTGATAGTCCATCACCACATGGTTCATTCGCTAGTCATATACCGGGTTGGCACAGATATACGAAGCCCCAGTATTGTCGCTGAAAAGTATGGGCAGTGTTTGGAGCCCAATGCGAAGTTCATGCAGTAGGTTCTTGATCCAGGACACTTCAGCTGAGGCATTAGCGATAGCTTTGTACTCCGCTTCTGTGGAGGACCGTGAGATTGAATTTTGGCGAGTAGATCGCGAGGAGATGATGTTTTCGCCTAGGTAGACGAGGTAGGTTGTGGTTGATCGTCCACTATTCGTAATGCCTCCCCAATCAGAGTCGGAGAAGGCAGTAAGGTGTGGAGAGGCCCCCCGTTTTAGGAAGAGACGAAAGTGTATGGATCCCTTGAGATAATGTAGGACGCATTTGAGAGCTTACCATTGTAATTGAGACGGCGAGTGCATGTATTGAGACAACGTGTTGATTGTGAAAGAGATGTCGTGGCGTGTAAATGCCAAGTACTAGAGCGATCCAACAAGTTTGCGATATGGAGTTGGATCAACTTTAGGCGAACCATCTTCAAGTGAGAATGTCTCAGATGAGCTGAGGGGTGTTGCGACTTCCTTTGCACCTTCCATGTGATAGTTCATTAAAATATCCTGAATGTGTGTGTTGTGACAGGAACAGACCTGTTGGTGTAGGAATCACTTCAATCCTGAGGAAGTGGTGTAGATCCCCAAGGTCTTTGATTGAGAACCTGTTAGCTAGCTTTGCAACAAAGTGATCCAAAAACTTGGGATTGTTACCCGTCAGTACAATATCATCAACATAAACCATAAAATACACGAGCATGTTTATCCTAATTGTAGATGAAGAGGGACGCGTTGGCTTTGGATTTTGAAAAACCAAAGTCGATGAGAAAGTTTGTGAATTCCATGTACCAAGCTCTAGGGGTCTGTTTGAGGCCGTAGAGCGATTTTCTAAGTTGGCAGATACGAGTTGGGAATTAGGGGTGAATGTATCTGGGTGGTTGGGTCATGTAGACATCTTCATGTAGATGGCCATGACGGAATGCATTGTTGACATCTAGTAGGCGAAGGGCCCGGTGTCGAGACAGTGCAATGGAGATGACCATGCGGATTGTAACTGGTTTTGTAACAGAGTTGAAGGTGTTGAAGTAGTCTTTTCCATACTGTTGTAGGAAGCCTTTCGCTACTATCTTCACTATATATTTGGCAATTGAGCCATCTGGGTTGTGCTTTAACCGAAAAAGCCACTTGCAACCTATAGGAGTGTGAGAGGATGGGGGTACAAGTTCCCATGCGCCATTGCATAGGAGGGCATTAAACTCCTCATCCTGGGCATGTCGCCACTAGGGGTCTTTAAGGGCTTGGGTCAGGGTGTTAGGTTTGATGGTGGTAGGTATAGGGTGAAGCTTGGTATGATTGACAAACATATCATTGTAAAATTTGGGGTTGGGTTTGTGTGGCGACGAGGTGGTGTAGTGGTTTCGGTCGAAGGTGGTGGGGAGGTGGCCGTGTGGGAGGTAGGCTGGGGCGTGGGTGATAATGTACTTAGGGTGCCTAGCAGGGCACTAGCGAGAGACAGAGGGGTGACAAAGATGTGGTGGGGTTTGGGTTGTGCATGGGGATGCATGGGGTTGTCAACACAATGGGTGGCGGCTGCATGGCTGGGGTTGGGGTTTTGTTGACTGGTGTGGGTTGTGTGTGGTTGTCAATCATGGCCAAGGGGTTGTTTAGAGGGATTGGTTGTGAACAGAAAATAAATTCACTAGGATTTGGTGATGTAGGGCTGGTGTCCCGCCAAGGCAATTGGTGGGGAATGAATTTGACATGACGTGAGTGGTAGAAACATTTAGTGTGAATGTCGAGACATTTGTAGGCTGATTTGGACGTCGAGTATCCAAGGAAAACACATGAGGTGGAACGCGGTTGAAGTTTGGAAGTCAAGTAGGGGTAGAGCCAGGGATAGCAGAGACAGCCAAAGGGTTGGAGTTTGGTGTACGAGGGGGAGTTACCATGAAGGGTGAATTAAGGTGTTTGATGGTCAAGGACCGGTGTTGGGAATCGGTTTATGAGATAAACGGCTATTTGGAAGGCATGACTCTAGAAACTAGTAGGAAGGCTCGCATAGTGAAGTAAGCCCAAACCGGTCTCCACGATATGTCGATGACAGCGTTCGGCCATGCCATTTTGCTCTGGTGTGTAACGGGGAGTGGTGAAGTGAAAGATACCTTGAGATTTGAAGATGAGATTAGGCGTTGGTACTCTCCTCCATTGTCGGAGAAGATGGACACATTGGTATGTTGAAGTATTTTTCCACTAAGGTTTAAATTGTGGGAATAGTGCATAGATATTTGATTTTTTTCGTATTGGATACAACCACACATATTTTGAAAAATAATCCATAAATATGAGATAGTATGATAACCCATCATTAGATTGTTGAACGGGTCCCCAAACATTGATATTTATTAACTGTAATGGTTTATTTGCATTCAATGAGTTAGGTCCAAAGGGAACTTTTATTTAAAGAACAAGAGACACAATGAAAATTAGAAGTAGTAGAAAAATGAATGCCTAGACTACTAGAAATA
Source organism: Flaveria trinervia (assembly GCA_025506515.1). NCBI lineage: Eukaryota > Viridiplantae > Streptophyta > Magnoliopsida > Asterales > Asteraceae > Flaveria > Flaveria trinervia. The sequence goes on along the minus strand of CM046450.1, from coordinate 19,923,791 downwards.
TTCTAGAGTATCCGAATGGAGGGATGTCCGAGAGTATGATGCCATTCCGAGATGGATCTTGTGGTGGTGGATTTGAGTTGAGGTTTCTTGTTGGTGGGAGAGCGAATGTAGTAGATCTTGTTAACATTCTCCCCCTCCATGAGCTACACCCCCGTGAGAAGATCCTTCACAACAAAAAAACGAGGGGAAAAATTCAATCGAGACTTTGTTAGTATTGTATAGTTGTGATATAGATATTATGTTTTTTCATAAGTGAGGAACACAAAGAATATTAAATAAGAGAAAGGATCGAGAAGAGGTAGGCAACTTAGTGTTACCAATGCGTGTGATAGGTATGGATTACTGTCACTTAAGGTAATTTCATCAGAGCCTCCATATTCCAAGAAGTGGTGAAGGTGGGAGCGATCGGAGGTGACGTGGTGGGAGGCACCGTAGTCTACCATCCATGAGGGGGATGGTGGTGATGGCCCGGTGGAGGTGGCGTGAACCGCCGAGCTTGAGATGGGTGCTCCTTGCACTTGGATATTATTCTCCATTAGGAACCGGGCCAGCTTGCGGCAGTCCTTTGTGTCATGGCATGAAATGTTGTAAAACTGACAAAAAAGATTGGATCGATAGTTTCGAGAGTTACCATAGGAGGAACCGTAGTTTTAGGTTGGCCAGGGTGTCCCCGTTTTTGTGAAATGACAGTGTCAAGTGTTAGGAGTTTGTCATACAGTTCGGTATACAACAGACTGGATTCACGAACTTTGAACACAACCACGATGGGTTTGAATGCATCCCCCAGCTGGCTCAAGATGTGAACCATGAGGTATTCATCATCCACAGGGCTTTGGGCTAATATGAGATTGTTAGCACTGGACATCATCTCTTGAAGGAATTCTGCTATAGTGTGGCTACCACGAGGGTTCTTGGTGAATTTGGCCTTGAGAAAGATTATTCGGGACCGTGAGGCACTGGTGTAACCAGCAGTGAGGTGATACCAAGCCTCGCGAGTGGTTTCGGCAGAAAAGATGAGAAGTTGAATGAGATTCAAGCAGCTCCCGAGGAGAGCGCTGAGGATAGTATGATCCTGACAGAACCACGGCATGTAAGCGAGGTTTGACTTCTTGGTGTCATTGTCAATGAAAGGTGAGGGTGGTTCAATGGTTCCATAGGTGAAAGGTTCAAAATCAAGCCCTATGAGCGTGGCTTGGATTTGTTTTCTCCAAACCGGGAAGTTGGATATATTGAGTTTAATAGGGAAGTGAGTGGTGGCGGTGATTTGGATGATGGTGGCGGCGGGAGGTGGCTGGGGGTGGTGATTTTGGATTCGATCATGATTGAGGCCGCATGATTTTGGTTGATCTCATGGGAGAGATGGCTCTAGATACCACATAAAGTTAGGCTAGTAATTGAAAAGCTTTCCTATGTGTTCTATTAGAAGGGTTGTTTAAATAGCCAAATTACAATAAGGATACGTATAATTTGTCACAAAGTTTATCTAGTAACTTTTGAATATATTTGAATGGGTTGATTAAAGTTATCTGCAGCAACTATTGTGGAGAGGTTATTGAAGGAGATGATGTGTTGATATGCCTTTCATCCGCAATTAGAGAAGAGACAAGGACACTAGACTAGGGCTCTATCAACATAGTGAATAGGACCGTGCTAGACAACGACACTAAGCTCCCTTAGATGCTAGAAAAATACTACCAATCATAAATTTAGATACCGACATCAACTCAAGCAAATACATTTATGTTAATGATAAACATTGTTTAATAGCAAGAACAATTAAATCAATAACACAAGAAGGAAAGCAAGCGAACCGTTTCATACATGTAAAAAAAGACATAGCATCTAAGGACTCTCAATCATGACTTCGTTCAATAAATACTAGGGTAGGTTGAGATTAAGGACGAAATGAAATTGGCTTGAGGGCATCCAACAAAATAACATCACTAGGTCTAGGGCGGGTAGGCTGAATGAAACACGAGGGCTTTTTCACTACATGTCAAACATAAAAATGGAATTTGAGACATAGAAAAGTTTCGAAGCCTTAGCAAAATGAATGAATGAAAAATGTATTATAGAATACGACTTTTTAGTCTTTTATGGTCAGCTAGACACCATTCTTAGTTAATCGGACAAACATTCAGAAGAGACTGACACTGACAGATGGGAAAACACTGTTAGGATCATCGAACCATTTCTTGAATTGATCACAACTTCTGCTTGAACCATAAAATTATGCTTTGTATGTAAATATGAGCGTTTGTGATATTAATAACTAATAAGAACAAAATAAATCATCATACACACAATAGCTTATTCTTAATATACTCTTCTTATGATTAGTTATAATAGAATCATAATGGTACATATTTGGTCTAAGATAAACCTAATCCTAGACCTTCAATCAATAGCCCGTTTAACATTATTAATGGGTGTGATTGATTACATGATAACTTTTAGGGTTTCACAAGAACATCATTCTCCATGGTGTGGAATGGTATTTATGGACCACAAAGTGAATTTTTAACCTAATAACAAAAAAAAGTTCATGACCCTTATAGAAATCCAAATCTTGAATATTTATATTTTCCTCTCTTTTCATAATTAGGTGGTCTTGAGTTCAACATCAACTGGTTTGGCATTAACTTGGTTTTAGACTCGGCAATAACTATTCATCAACATTTGACTTCTCAGTACTAAACTTAGTCTAGTCGCATTAACTAATTTTTTTACTATTGTTAGGACCGTCATAGAAATTAAGTTTCTTACTGGAGACATAGTTCTTTAACATTAATAGAGTTCAGTATGAACTTAGTTCTTTAGTTGATATTGCCTTCTCATTGTTAACTAAGTCAAAAGCAATATTAATTTAGTCAAATATTGCTTCGATAGAAACTACTTGCAAGTATTAAATGACTCAAAGGAAACTTTTTAGTGGTAATTGTATCAAACAACTTCATAGAAACTTCACTTCAACTCTCAACTTTAACAAAACTAACTTGATGGCATAGACGTTTTCAAATTTCAATTTGTGAGAACTAATTATGAGTGTATTCGGTAACTTCCTCTTTAGCAATGCTTGATTTGTTCTATCTTGTTCCATAGCTGTATTGCTTCTAGTCTAGTATACTGGTAACTTGATCTTTGTTCGATACTAATTTTTGTAGTTAGTTTCTCATGTTGATGTCTTTAGATATAACTTATCTTTCTCTACTTTTGTACTACGTGTCATTGCATTGGTGTTGCAACTTAATGCTTTATGTTGCTTTTCATTAATATTTTTATGCATCCTATTTGAAGTATTCCTTTAATAATTTGACATAATTATAGACCTAACACCCAAACAAGTGCCATACATACCATTTCAAAGTGGATGATCTTACTAACGCCAAAGGGAGGGAAAACACAATTATGAGTAAGAGTAGCTTTGGAAATTTAAATAACATGATGTTTAATCTAACAAGACGTCAATTAATAGACATGTCAGTTTTAGATCTTGGGTATAATAATTATAATCAATTTCTTAACATAATCATAACTTCTATCATGATTTCACGTGCAATTTTAAGAACAACCCATCCTTACATTCTTTGCCATGATCAGAAACATAGACTACCTTTATTGATATACTAACCTCTCATAGACAAGTGATTGCTAGAAAGTCATAATAAACTTTGAATTAAAGAGAAGAAGGTATTTAACTTTGAATAAAAGGATAATAGTTGAAGACCATGTAACGATAAAAGGGACTCACGAGAGACCTTTGGACAAGACAGTTATCGCCTAAATGGTCAAAGATTATTAGAAGGCTAAGGCACATGATATGTGGGTTAAAAAATAAAAAAAATAGATTGAGTCAACCCTAACTATGATTAAAATCATGATCGCACTAGATGGCGTTGATTATGTGGTTAGATTATTACCTCCCTTCCCTTCAAATAAAAACCACATGATCCCATAAAACCTGCTCTGGTCCCACTTCCCAAATGAAAGGTCATCTGGATTATGAACTTGAACTCTCCTAGATATAGAACCGCTTGACCACACTATCTAGCGCGATTTAATAATCAAGACATGTTAGGTAATGAGAAAGAGTCAAGATGTTAGGTTAAACCCTAAACCTCAAAAACAAAGACTTGATATATGTGGGTGTGCGATGTTGGTTAATAGTCATATGTCGCCATTTTTATGCAAGCATGGTCAATAACATACACAAAAAAAAACCTTGGCGTTTCCATAACAAGTTAAGTACAAAGCATATTTACCAATGTTATCATAATAAGAGAGAAAAGATCTCAAGTATCTTCATGATAATTGTCACACCCCAACCTTGACGGCAGAATCGTCGAGATGTGAGGGTTAAGATTGTTCATAACCACATAACGCTATTATTTATTCCAAATATTATAATCATAAGTTTCAAATCTAACATTACAAAAAGAAGAATCAAAGATGAAAATAGACATAACATAAGATGTAAATAATCCAAGACAATTCGTTTATTAAACTAGGTCCAATCCTAGATGTGGATAAACTTCAAAGATAGCATCAAACTTGGGCATTTCATGAAACATGTTAAAAATAAAAGGGTCAACATAATGTTGATGATATTTCCATAGTTTTCATACATAAATATAAAAGATGGCAATTCATGTAATAAGTTAGTGAGCAAAGTAACTAGGGATGTATGACAAATGTAACAATCAAACCTTGACAGTTTACAAGATTCCATGTTTACAAGATTATACGATTAACTAAGTGTACTTGGATTAACCAAGCAGGCTTGTCAGGCCCATAGATCTATGACGTCATCAGGCTAGCAATAGTTAATGATTGCACATATAATACTCAATATATAGTAATTACTAAAGTTCAACTAACCACAACAAATAAGTGAATTTAACGCCAGGTTATTTCCTTTTAAGCCAAAGAAAGAAGAAAAAGAAAGAAAGAAATAAGGTTCAAGTTGAGAGACCAATTTTGCCAAAAGAAGAAAAAGGTTGGATGAGTGAGTAAAAGGGAATGGCAACCATTCCCCTCTACCATTCACACTTCATTCGGTTCTAAGGGTGGAGAAAGAAGAGAAGGGCAAAAACAAGGATTTCCTAAATAATCAAGTGAAAAAGTCGAAAGCAAACGAGTTTGTAAGAGGCTATACCCGAAGAGGCTGTCAATGTGAGTTCTAGGACCCCTCTTTTATACGTTTTTGAATGATTTTGGGGCTAGAACACATCTGAAACCCGTTTTTGAAATGTTGGGTGTTAAACCCGTATGTATGCATACGTGTATGTGTTTGATTCGGGTGGGGCTTGATTTCGGGCTTGTGTATGCTTGAATGATGTTGTAGTATGCTTTCCTAAGGTTTAGGATGGTTGATTTGAGCTTAGGAGAGGTTTGGAAGGGTTTGGAGGCCGAAAATCACAGATTGGGTTCGGGATGAACTGCATTCTGCATCAACTAGGGCTAGGTGACTGAATGGAGGCCATACGCACTAAAGGAGTGCGATTGAGGTTCATTCGCGTGTGCATAGTGTGCCTGAGGTTCATTTGTATGTGAATAGCGCGACTGAGGGTCATACGCATGAGGGCTATGAGACCGAAAGAAATGCGGATGAGAGCCATGCGACTGAAAGAATTGCGGTTGAAGGTCATGCGAGTGGAGTCCATATGCTTGTGAGTCGTACAACTAAGGTTCATTCGCATGCAAGGAGTGCGACTGAGGGTCATCCGCATCAAGGTCATGCGACTGAGGTCCATACGCCCGGATACCATGCAACTGAGGCTCATACGCATGAGAATCATGCGACTGGAGGCTATGCGACTGAAGGTCCATTCACCTAAGTGTTCTCATACGTATGGAAGGTTGTGCGACTGAATAGGTTCCATACGCCTGAATGATCACAGTTTATTATCTGGCTTTCGGGGAACGTGCAGATGTAGGTTTTGACCTTTAGGGTTATTGATGATGTGATGCGCGTGATTGTTGATGACGTATGACGTTGTATGATTATGCGTGATGTATGTTATGTATGTGCGTTGTTTCCTTGTATGATGATGTTGTATGTTATTATGTTCCTTGCTTTGTATGACTATTTCCCCTTGGCTTTAGGTGGTATGTGAATGAGTGAAATGATAAATTATTATGTAACGTAAAGTGAAAGATAATGAAAGAGGAACATAATGATGGTGTGCATGCATTAATGAAAGTGAAAGTATGGAAAGGCTTCCAAGCAATATGTACGGAGGTGCATGACCCTAAAAGGTCATAAGCTCAACTGCGTGTGGGTTACCTAACCCTTAAGGATACATGCAGGGGTTCCAGTCTTTCTGACTGACCAACGATGTGGTACATGGTGTAAAGTGGTTACCCACCTTGATGCTGGTGCCAGGCTATGTGCAGTGTGAAAGTCATTTTATGATCTTCAGCCCAGTACTCGAGTTATGCATAATGTGGGGGTGTTGTATACAGTGGTGTAAAGTGGTTACCCATCTCGATGCTTGTGCCAGGCTATGTGCAGTGTGGAAGCCATTTTCATGATCTTCAGCAAACTACTCGAGTCATGCATAATATGGGGGTGTTGTATACAGTGGTGTAAAGTGGTTACCCACCTCGATGCTGGTGCAAGGCTATGTGCAATGTGGAAGTCATTTTTATGATCTTCGGCCCAGTACTCGAGTCATGCATAATGTGGGGGTGTTGTATACAGTGGTTTATAATGGTTACCCACCTCGGAGCTGGTGCCAGGCTATGTGCAGTGTGGAAGTCATTTTATGATCTTCGGTCCAATACCCGAGTATGCATAATGTTGGGGGTGTAGTATATAGTTGGGATCTTTGGCGCTTATCCCAGAGCTGGTGCCAGGCTATGTGCAGTGTGGAAGTCAAATATGAACTTCGGCCCAGTACTCCTTTTGTTCGGGGCATAGCTGATGACATTGATCCAGATAGTGTTAAAGAATGTGGTAAGGAAAAAAAGAGTTAATGAAAGTATGTGATGAATAGTAAATGAAGATAATAATGATATTATGTATGTGTACGTATGATGTGTGTTCACATGCAAAGTAAAGTACGGTTTTAACGAAAGTAAAGTATGTTTTATTATAAAACTAGAACTCACTCAGGAACGCTGACTTTTATGTGTTTCTAGTTGGCAGGTAAAGTTGCTGAGGATGGCATGGGGAGGCTACTTGGCATTTGGATGGCATCCATATTTATAATGCTTTTGTGTTGAAATGTAACATGTATTTTGTAATTTAATGACAATGTATTATTTTGAAAAAACATTCGTAATGAAAATGTTGTTTTAAATGTTTCCGTTGCAATGTTTTTATCAAGTTAAAGTAACTATATGTTTTATGCGTAATGATTGACCAGTTGTAAGCGTCCCGGGAACGGGGTCTTCCAAGTTGGTATCAGAGCCAAAGTTTAAGTGAAACGGGTAAATTTTCAAAATAAACCAGAACTTAAACTGAGAATGGGAGGAAAGGGAAGGGATGCCAGTCTGAGTTGCTGCGTGCCATCAGGTATTTTCGTAATGTTAACCAGTATTATGTGCGCATGTTATGTGGGTTATATGTTGTTGGTAGATTTAGATACTGACGTAGTCAGGACAGGTAATTCACGAGGTATGAAGAGTAAAGTAAGTGGCTAATCACAACTGGCCACTGTAATTAGGGACTTACTATACTTCACATAAGTGAGTTGTTCCCTTGAATGACCGTGTTGGTGTTTGAATCTTTCAGTGTGCGTGTGAATGGCCGGTGGTAGATCTTCGAAAGCCTCTCGTGGTGGTGGTCGTGATGGGCTTGGTGCTGAGCTTTGACCCAAAAGGGGAAGACCCAAGTCAAAAAGGTGGTTCATGAAGAACCCGAGACCCCTTATCCGAAGGGCGGTGATGAAAGTGTTAATTTGAGAGCCTCAGTGAAGGAGGCGGTAGTGTAAGAAGTTCATCAGGTCATGCAGACGATCCTACCGTTTGTGGTGACCAAAGTGATTAAGGCCGTATGAGAAGGAGAGAGAAAGGAGAGGAACAGGTCTTCGGGAGGACGCGGGCAACCAGAAACCAAGACGGTTCTCTCTGACGACGAGGAGGAGGAAGAAGAGTCCGTGTAGGAGGTGGCACGAGGCTGTAACTATGGGGCATTTATGAGATGCAAGCCCCCAACTTTTGATGGTAATGGCACTACTGTTGCTCACCGTTGGGTGAGGGAAATGGAAGCTATTCTAAATATCAAGAAGTGCTGAGAAGAGCAGAAGGTGAAGTTTGCTGCCCATTCTTTCATGAACTTAGCTTTGTGCTGGTGGGATAATATAGTCCAAGCTGAGGGTAGTCAGGCTATTGGAAGGATGAGGTGGTCAGAGTTAAAAAGGCTGGTGATTGAGGAGATCTGTCCTTACCATGAGATAGACAAAGTTGAAAGAGAGTTCCTACAGCTAGAGGCGGGAACAATGATGCATCAGCAGTACGCCACCAAATTCAACGAAATGGCACGGCTAGTGCCTAACCAAGTGACACCTCTATCACGAAAGATCAAGAGGTATATTCAGGGCTTGCCAGCGGACATCCGCAGGCACATGATCGTTGCCCGACCGAGCACGTTTAGGTCGGCAGTTGACTTGGCGGGAAGGTTATACGATAAAAGAACTGTGGTGGTGACAGAAGCTAACAAGGAAGGAGGGAGGGATCCGAATCAGGAAGGGAAGCGACCTGAACGTGGTGGAGCCACTCCAAGTAACAAAGGTGCATGGGTGGATGACACGCGTGTGGTCACGTCAGGTGTAGAGTCAAGAAGGTGTAACAAGTGTGGACACAAACACCCCGGGGAATGTAGGTTGGGGACCAATGTCTTTTTCCGTTGTGGAAGAACCGGACATATGGCGAAGAACTAGGGGTGTGAGGAGGTGTTATTCATGTGGTGAGGAAGGCCACATGATCAGGGATTGCAAGAAGTAGCGGGCGAAAGGTTCGGGAATGAAGAGGGCTGGAGTAGTGTAAGGCCCCGTTCCCGGGACGCTTACAGTTGGGTTCTCATTGCACATAAAACCTATAATTACATTTGAGTTTCATAAAATCGCAGCGGAAAACTAAACAATCTTTCATTTCCATGTAAATGCTTTTGCAAATCAATACAACACTCATTACAAAATAGCTTGTTCGCATTACAATGCAAAAACATTAATCAAAAGAATGACATCCCAAAAGAGCTGAGTAGTCGCCCGTGCCATCCTCAGCAATCATTACCTGCCAACTGGAAACACATCAAAATCAGCCTTGCTGAGTGAGTTCTAGTTTTATAAATAAAACATACTTTACTTTACATTTGTTCACGATCATACATCATACTTACATACAGATAATATCAGTATTATCCTCATCATTCTGTTCATTAACTTTGCTCATTCACGTGTTACATTATCGTTCACTTCTTTATCTAGATCCGGTCAGACTTTACCCTCTTCGTGGCACTCAGCCACGATTACTGAGGTCGAATGACCAAGATCCTGTTCTGTACATTATTCCGATAATTCATTTACGTTCATTCATACTTCGTTCTTTCATACAAAATCTTTCGTTCATTTACACTTTCTTTCCTTCGAGTCTGTTGCAACAGCAGGGTCGCTCACCTCATTAACAATCCGAACGACTTCGCGCTATCCGAGTCTGTTGCAACCATATAGTTGCTCACCCCAATTGCCAATTTCAACGATAGCATGCTTTCCGAGTCTCTTGCAACCATAGGGTTGCTCACCTCATGGCAACTTCACAATAACGCGTTGTCCGAGTCTGTTGCAACCGTAGGGGTGCTCACCTCATAGCAATCTCGAGGATTGCATACCATCCGAGTCTGTTGCAACAACAGCGTTGCTCACCTCATTGCCATTCTCATCGATGGCACGCTATCCGAGTCTCTTGCAACAATCGAGTTGCTCACCTCATATATGTGCTTGCAAGCATTTTCTCGTTCGTTCATCATTCAATAATGCATGCATAATTACTTTATGTTCCCCTTCATTATCTTTCACTTTACGTTACATAATACTTCATTCAATCATTAACATGACACATAAGGCCACAAGAAAGATAACATACATCATATTAAGGAACATATCATACACATTCATCATCATCAAACAGGGCAACATCATACATACGTAGCAAGCCTAAACATGCAACATCATCATCGTCATGCCCAACATGCACTCTAAGGCCCCAATCATCATCTTACATGCTCTTACAGGAACCTTTACGTCAAAACTCACATCTACACTTTTCCCCGAAAGTCAGAAGTCAAACTACACTTTCCTCGGGTGTGACAGCCCTACTCGGGCGTATGGACACCCTTCAGTCGCATGGCCTCCACGCGACTGAACATCATGCAAATGAACCAATACGGATGAACACCTATGCGAATGAACATCCAGTCGTGCGAATGGACAATGCGGATGGACCTCATGCGAATAGGATTAATGCGGATGAGCACTTATGCGACTGGACCTTCAATCATGCGAATGGACATTCAATCGTGCGAATGGATCCCAATCGCACCCTAATCGGCCGTATGGCCTCCATTCGGCCTCCAGTCGGTCGCCTAGCCCTAACTGATGCAGAATGCAGTTCATCCCGACTGCAGCCGAGGGTTTTCAGCCTCCAAACTCATCCAAACCCATTTTAAGCCCAAATCGACCTTCCTAAACCTTAGGGATGCATACCACAACACCATTCAAGCACACACAAGCTCACAATCAAGCCACAAACGCATCATACATACACATACACATACACAAACGAGTCAACATACGCACACTTAAAAAACCCGATTTCAGATGTGTTCCAGCCCCAAAATCATTAAAAAACAAGCAAATGTGGGGTTCTAGAACTCACACAAACGAGCACAACGACAAGAGCTTCGATTTGGCTTGCTACACGATGATTTTGGCGACTCGAACTAACTTGAACCAACTTTTTCTCCTTTCTCTCTTCTTCTCTCTATGAACTCTGAAATGTGGGGTGTGTGGGGAGAGTGGGCTGCCCTCTCCCTACTAATATCACCACATTTCCCAACTTTTCTTCGTTGGCGAGTTTGGTCCCTCGACTTTGAACTTTATTTTCTTTTCTTTCTTCACCGGCTTCAAAATAATAAATATCCGGGTGTTACAAGTAGAAGGGCAGAGGCAAATGCCAGAGCATTGCCGATAATGCAAGGGAGAGGCTAGGACGGACCCTGATGTCATGTCAGGTACGTATCTAGTAACCAAAGTCTCTGTGTTATTTAATTCTAGTGCTAGTAAAAGTTTTATTCCTGCTGCTTTCTGTGCTAAATTGTCTGTTAGTAGTAAGAATGTAGATACGCCCTCGATGTGGTCCTACAAGTGCATTGTTTGGCGGCTACGAAACGAACATTGTGTGCCACAAAAAGATGATAAGGTTGACAGCGCCTGACGGGATCATGGTGACGGTTTAAGGTGGTCGAGCCATGACGATTCCGAAGATGATTTCGATGGCGGTGGTGGGAAAGTGCATGAGGTGTGGACGTATTGCCTACTTGGCCTACGTAAGGGATGTGGATACACTAACATCCCAACTGTTAGATGTACCTAGACCCGGATAAAGATTATCGATGACCGGGTATGAAGCATGATATGGTGGAGTGTGGGAGTAAATGCCTTACTTGTTTACAAGTGAACGCCGAGCACCAAAGGCCGTATGGGAAGTATTGAGGTGATCGAGGCTATGACTGAGAAGCTCGAAAGGATCAAAGCCTTTATGAAGGCAGCCAAAGATAGACACAAGTCATATGCCGATAAGAGACGTAGACCGACTGAATTCCAGGTGGAAGACGTTGAAAGTCTCACCTTGGGAAGGTATTATTCAGTTTAGAAAGCGGGGAAAGTTGAGCCCAAGCTACGTAGGGCCTTTCCGAATCATTGCTCGAGTAGGAGAGGTGGCCTATAGACTGGAATTACCCAATGAGTTAAGTGGAATTCACCCGACATTCCATGTATCTCATCTGAGGAAGTGTTTGGCAGATGAAGATATGATTATTCCACTGGAGGATATCGAAGTAGACGAATGGCTAAATTATATGGAGCAACCAGTGACAATCATTGATTGCAAAGAGATGAAGCTAAGGAATAAAGTGGTTTAACTTAAACGCGTACAGTGGAAGCACGGAAAGGGAATCCGAGTCTACGTGGGAGACTGAAAAAGTGATGAGACAGTATTTCCCATAATTGTTTAAGGAATAACAGGTTTCAGGGATGAAACCTATATAAGGGGGGTGGACTTGTAACGCCCGATTATTTCCTTTTAAGCCAAAGAAAGAAAAGAAATAAGGTCCAAGTTGAGGGACCAATTTTGCCAAAAGAAGAAAAAGGTTGGATGAGTGGGTAAAAGGGAATGGCAGCCATTCCCCTCTACCATTCACACTTCATTCGGTTCTAAGGGTGGAGAAAGAGGAGAAGGGCAAAAACAAGGATTTCCTGAAGAATCAAGTGCAAAAGTTGAAAGCAAACGAGTTTGTAAGAGGCTATACCCGAAGAGGCTGTCAAGGTGAGTTCTAGGACCCCTCTTTTATACATGTTTGAATGATTTTGGGGCTGGAACACATCTGAAACCCGTTTTTGAAATATTGGGTGTTAAACCCGTATGTATGCGTACGTGTATGTGTTTGATTTGGGTGGGGCTTGATTTTGGGCCTGTGTATGCTTGAATGATGTTATAGTATGCTTTCCTAAGGTTTAGGATGGTTGATTTGAGCTTAGGAGGGATTTGGAAGGGTTTGGAGGCTGAAAATCGCTGATTGGGTTAGGATGAACTGCATTCTGCATCAGCTAGAGCTAGGCGACCGAATGGACGCCATGCGCACGAAAGGAGTGCGAATAAGGTTCATCGCGTGTGCATAGTGCAACTAAGGTTCATTCGCATGTGAATAGTGTGACTGAGGGTCATACACATGAGGGCTATGCGACTGAAAGAAATGCGGATGAGAGCCATGCGACTGAAAGAAATGCGGATGAAGGTCATGTGACTGGAGGTCATGCGACTGGAGACCATACGCTTGTGAGTCCTGTGACTGAGGTTCTTTCGCATGCAAGGAGTGCGACTGAGGGTCATCCGCATCAAGGTCATGCGACTGAGGTCCATATGCCCGGATACCATGCGACTGAGGTTCATGCGCATGGGAATCATGCGACTAGAGGCTATTCGACTGAAGGTCTATTCGCCTAAGTGTTCTCATACGTATGGAAGACTGTGCGAATGAATAGGGTCCATACGTCCGAATGATCACAGTTTATTATCTGGCTTTCGGGGAACATGCAGATGTAGGTTTTGACCTTTGGGGTTATTGATGATGTGATGCGCGTGATTGTTGATGATGTATGACATTGTATGATTATGCATGATGTATGTTATGTATGTGCGTTGTTGCCTTGTATGATGATGTTGTATGTTATTATGTTCCTTTCTTTGTATGACTATTTCCCCTTGGCTTTACGTGGTATGTGAATGAATGAAATGATAAATTATTATGTAACGTAAAGTGAAAGATAATGAAAGAGGAACATAATGATGGTGTGCATGCATTTATGAAAGTGAAAGTATGGAAAGGCTTGCAAGCCATATGTACGGAGGTGCACGACCCTAAAAGGTTGTATGCTCAACTGCGTGTGGTTTAGCTAACTGTAAGGCCATGTTCCCGGGACGCTTACAGTTGTATTCTCATCGCACATAAAACATATAATTACATTGTGTTTCATAAAGCATCGCAGCGGAAACATTTTAAAGTAACATTTCATTTCAATATAGTAGCTTTTGCAAAATAATACATCGTTAATCAGTTACAAGATACATTGTTGCATTACATAACAAAAGCATTATATAAATGGATGCCATTCCAAAAGAGCTGAGTAGCCACCTCATGCCATCCTCAGCAATCATTACTTGCCAACTGGAAACACATCAAAGTCAGCGTTGCTGAGTGAGTTCTAGTTTTATAAAATAAAACATACTTTTCTTTCGTTAAAACCATTCTTTACTTTCATGCGATCATACATCATACGTACACATAGATAATAATTATTATCTTCATCGCTCGTTAACTTCTGTTCATTTATCCATTCATACTTTCATTCGTTCGTTCATCATTATATCTTTTCCTTTCGTCATCACCATGAACTTTACCCTTCATTCTCGTGGTACTGGACCTAAGCCTATAAAGACCTTCATCGGTGGTGCTCGGCACCAAATGGTCACAGTACCTAAGGTAAAGTTCAGGTATACCATTGTCATATGCTATGCCCTTCAGTCTCGTAGTACTGGACCTAAGCCTATAAAAGACCTTCATCGGTGGTGCTCGGCACCAAATGGTCACAATACCTAAGGCACACAACAATGGTTCATACGTATGGTCAATCACAAAGAAAGACCCCGATGTGCATCCTCCCGGGGTAGCGAACCCGCACACCGTTGGGCTAACACCTTAATGGCGTGTCCCGACATCCAGTGCTTGCAAGACTTTCATCACTTTCATCGTTCATTAATGCATGCATTCTTACTTCATGTTCCTCTTTCATTATCTTTCACTTTATGTTACATAATACTTCATTCATTCATTAACGTTCAACGTAAAGCCATGGAAAGATAAACATACATCATAATAAGGAACATAACATACATAGGCATCAACATCATACAGGGCAACATCATACGTACATAACATGCATAATCATGCAACATCATCATCATCATGCCCAACATGCTCTCTAAGGCCTCAATCGTCATCTTACATGAACTTACGAGAACCTTTACGTCAAAACTTAAATCTGCACTTTCCCCCGAAAGTCAGAGGTCAAACTACACTTTCTTTCGGGTGCAACAGCCCTATTCGAGCGTATGGACACCCTTCAGTCGCATGGCCTCCATGTGACTGAACATCATGCGAATGAACCAATGCGGATGAACACTCATGCGAATGAACACCCAATCGTGCGAATGGACTCTCATGCGGATGGAGCTAATGCGGATGAGCACTTATGCGACTGGACCCTCAGTCGCATGACTCCCCATGCGACTGGCCCCAATCATGCGAATGAACTCTCAATCGTGTGAATGAACTCCAATCGCACCTCATTCGGCCGTATGGCCTCCATTCGGTCGCCTAGCCCTAGCTCGTGCAGAATGCAGTTCATCCCGAACCCAATTTGCCATTTTCGACCTCCAAGCTCATCTAAACTCATTCTATGCCCAAATCAACCATCCTAAACCTTAGGGATGCATACCACAACACTATTCAAGCACACACAAGCTCACAAACAAGGCTCAAACGCATCATACACACACATACACAACGGGTCAAACATGCACACACTCAAAAACCTGATTTTCAGATGTTTTCCAGCCCTATTTCATTCAAAAACGTTTAAAGGAGGGGTCCTAGAACTCACACAGACGACCACAACAAGGAGAGCTTCGATTTGACTCGCTTCTCAATGATTTTGGCTCACTCGAACCAACCCGAACCAACTTTTCTCCCTTTTTGTCTTCTTTCTCTCTTCTCCTCTTTCTTTGGCTGAAAATGTGGGTGTGGGGACAGGGTAATGGCTGCCCTCTCCCTTTATATACCCCCACTCACCCAACTTTCTCTTGTTGGCGAGTTGGTCCCTCGACTTTGGACTTCATTTCTTTTCTTCCTTCGTCGACTTCAAAATAGATAAATAACCGGGTGTTACACTAACCCTTAAGGATACACGCAGGGGTACCAGTCTTTGTGACTGACAACAATGTGGTACGTGTTGTAAAGTGGTTACCCACCTCGATGCTAGTGCCAGACTATGTGCAGTATGGAAGTCATCTTATGATCTTCGGCCTAGTACTCGAGTTATCCATAATGTGGGGGTGATGTATACGGTGGTGTAAAGTGGTTACCCACCTCGATGCTGGTGCCAGGCTATGTGTAGTATGGAAGTCATTTTTATGATCTATGGCCCAATACTCGAGTCATGCATAATATGGGGGTGTTGTATACAGTGGTGTAAAGTGGTTACCCACTTTGATGCTAGTGCCAGGCTATATGCAGTGTGGAAGTCATTTTTATGATCTTCGGCCTGGTACTCGAGTCATGCATAATGTGGGGTTGTTGTATACAATGGTTATAGTGGTTACCCACCTCGGAGCTGGTGTCAGGCTCTATGCAGTGTGGAATTCATTTTATGATCTTCGGCCCAGTACCCGAGTATGCATAACGTTGGGGGTGTAGTATACAGTTGGGATCTTTGTCGCTTACCCCGGAGCTGGTGCCAGGCTATGTGCAGTGTGGAAGTCAAATATGAACTTTGGTCCAATACTCATTTTGTTCGGGGCATAGCTGATGACACTAAACTAGATAGTGTTAAAGAATGTGGTAAAGAAAGAAAGAGTTAATGAAAGTATGTGATGAACAGTAAATGAAGATAATAATGATATTATCTACGTGTACGTATGATGTGTGTTCACATGCAAAGTAAAGTACGGTTTTAACGAAAGTAAAGTATGTTTTATTATAAAACTAGAACTCACTCAGGAACGCTGACTTTTATGTGTTTCTAGTTGGCAGGTAAAGTTGCTGAGGATGGTATGGGGTGGCTACTTGGCATTTTGGATGGCATCCATATTTATAATGCTTTTATGTTGAAATGTAACATGTATTTTGTAATTTAATGACAATGTATTATTTTGAAAAAGCATTCGTAATGAAAATGTTGTTTTAAATGTTTCCGTTGCAATGTTTTTATCAAGTTAAAGTAACTATATGTTTTATGCGTAATGATTGACCAGCTGTAAGCGTCCCGGGAATGGGGTTTTACAGGCCCATAGATCTATGACGTCGTCAGGCTAGCAATAGTTAATGATTGCACATATAATAGTCAATACATAGTAGTTACTAAAGTTCAACTAACCACAACAAATAAGTGAATTGCCCAAGTGTTTACAAGAATCAAACGATTTTACAAGTGCAATGGTTATAAGGTAACATGTTTCACCCCAAAGTGTAAAAATATGAAAAAGAGGTTTAAAAATACCCACCTGGTAAATAAGTATATAATTGTTGAATAATGAGAAAAAGAATAGTCGACGTTACAACGTAAACCTTCACAAGGTATCTAAATGTGTGTGTGTGTGTGTACATACAAGTTTTAAATTAATAATAATAAGGTTAACGACTTAATGTGAACTAAGGTACAAGAACTTGGGGTTTTATACATAAAATTAGTAATATCTTAAATACAATACTATTTATGAAATTTTAAAAGAACTAAGTCCTTTGTAATAACATGTGAATTTAATTATAAAATATAGTTATAATTCCATAATTTTCATGATTAATCCCTAATTAAATATAACATAAGGTCCAACAATAATTTAATAATTTAAATTATCATTTAGAATTTAATTTTTATAACAATCTTTAGTTATAACATTTATAAATAATTCTTTTAAAATAAAATGTTTAAATATTGTACAAGAAATAAATTTACAGAAAATATTTAGATGATCTTAAAAATAATTGAGGTTTGTAAAAATCATTTTTATACTTATTGGAATTTTTCTATTATTAAATTAACGCTGAAAAACCTTAAAAAAATTACATGAGGGTGCCCGGGTTCGAACCCGGGACCTCATGAATGGGGAAGCAATGTCTTAAGAGTGAACCAGGGTCGTAGCCTTGGTATCACTCGGTTTTAAAACCTTAAAAAAACCTTATAACCAAAACCCCAAATCCTTAGAACCTTAGAACTGATTTGAATCAAATTGAAGTTTAATTTGATTCGATTAACAACAATAATCATGGGGCTTTTATTCCCCATGATTAAATGAGTAGTATGCCCAAAATAATTACCAGATTTGAAGACAAAACAGATTTGAACAAGCAGGATGATAATCGCGACTAAGTTAAGTCGTTGGATGAGCGAACGGTGAAGATAATCAAATTAACTTCGTGGGTAGCTTCGTATGACAAACTAGACCAGATGCCCTTTATCAATTTCGAATTTTGAACCCCAGGTGATGGTGTTCGACCAGTTGCATGTTGGTGACGAGAAGAATGATCAAAACTTGATACTTGGGTTAGTTTCATATGCGATTGAGTGTTGTATTCGATTAATGGTTGATAGAGGATTGTTTAGGTTAGTTTAATTGGACTATTATGATGTGTTAATGCTCGAACGGCTAGGGAGTTTAAGATGTTTCGGTTATGAACTCGATCTGACTAATAACGGATGTTTTAATTTGATTAAATGTTGTACAACGGTTCGAATCAGGTTCTAGAATGGTTCGGGTGTGTTTTTTGATCATGAACCGACGAAATTTGTTAGGTTTGGGACTCGCCAAAGATTGTCAGAGGGTGGCCGGAACTTATGGCCGGAAAAACGGGCTCAAAAATGGGCGGGGGGTTGGGATGTAACTTTTAAAGTTACACATTCGGCCCTTGTGGTTTAATTTATTATTATTTTATGACCAAACTTTGTTATTGAAGTTTCTAAATTGACACTAAGACCCCTTAACTTCTTAACTCCAAATTTTGAACCTTTTTAAGTTTAATAACTTTTTACAATTATTATTATTATTCTTAGTTATTATTATTATTGTTATAATTTGACTATTATTAATATTATCATTATTATTATTATTATTATTATTATTATTATTTTATTATTATTATTATTATTATATTATTATTATTATTATTTTATTATTATTATTACTATTTTTATTATATAATAATTGGCATTATTAACTCTCAAATTAAAGAATTTAAGACAAGTTAAAATGATAAGCATAAGTAGCCCATGAGTTTCATAAATACCAACAATAGCCCTTACAAAAATTAACAACGTTAACTTTTAATTAACCCAAAAATACATGATGTTACAATAATCTTGGTCACCAATTTCAAGCACCATATGTACGGTGTGTCATTCCAACAGTACATATGTTGCTAGTACTCTACCATTTTCTCTCTCCAAGAAACCCTTATTGATTATTGATGTGTGTTTTGATATATAGATTTTAATAATAGGTTTTACACAATTAAGCTCTAAATTTATGAATTGATTTTCACCTTCAGACTAACCACACATATAATAAGCAAGTGTAGCTATCTAATGGTAGTATAGTTTTTGGTAAGAACCAAGTATCAATCCTTAGACATCATAGCTCCTGATACTAAGTCTTTATTATTATCTAGCCCATAAGAGATTGGTTGTAAATAATATGATTAACTAAATTAGTTAACAGTTAGTCTAATTAAAGTAAGTGAATAAAGATAAAGATACTTAACCAAAGAAAAATATCATTTAGATTTCAGATCCACAGCAAAACAATGACAAAATGCATGGAACTATGGCGAGATCATTTTCACACATAAAATATGGAAGTAAATTAGACTTCTATCAAGGTTATCTAATTTTATAAGTCTTTGAAAAGCTAGAATGATAAATACATAATACCATCTAAAGTTATGCCATGAATAACCAATGATGTAATTAAGTTATTGTTAAAGATGGTTTGGACTCCTATTAAGATATCAAACCCACAAACCTTTGAAAAGTTAACACGATATATACTTGGTAACCACCTAAGTTTGCATAATGTAACAACAGTTATGTAAATCTTTCAACTTATGAATGACGTAACACAAATATATAAACCATAGATTTACACATTATCTATAGTTACATACAAAGCTATGAGAAATTCATAAAAAACATAATGATTTGTTCAACCATTTGTATAATGATGCACACTTGTTTGGCTTTACTAGATAGTTAACTCTCATTTAGCATTCCAAGTCAAATGCCATAAACCACACACTAATGTATGCAGTCATGAAAAAATGATCTAAAACATGAGGTTTTCTAACATAATGTGTTATAACACCTAGAAGATTCATCATTTCATCAAGTTAAACAGGCACACACAATCATTGAAGAACATTCATAACCTTGTAATAAGCATTAACCTAATCATCTCCAAAATTCACATGTAAATATCAAAGTAAGCTAAACTTCATTTAATCTATGTGATAAAGAGTATTTAGCATATGAGGCTTTACAAAAACCACAACCAAACTCATAACAATAAAAGAAAACATGATGAATCTAGATATTTTCAAAAAAATTGAGTAGAGGTGGGTTGTGTGGAGTTAAATCTTTCTTTGAAATGCTTGATTTTCAGTTTTTAACTTAAACTCTTAAGAAATTCCTACCAAAATCACCACAAGATTAGAGAAAACTAGGGTTTTCTTCTTTAAAATTCCACCCATCGAGGAAGAAAAAGGGCTAAAAGGGTCCTTATACGTGTCATGGTTATGACAGAATCAGTCATAGCCATAATATGTTGGAAAATAAGACCAAATGCTTATTATGGTCATGACAGAATTAGTCATGACCATAACATCCTTTAAACTTTCAAAATCTTTATGAATTTCTTGTCTTTTTCTTTGAGATCACCAAGCAACCATTCAAAACTACAAACTTCAAATTAATCATAATTTAGTATTGATAAAGATGAATATGTAACAAAAAACACTCAAAATGGGAAAAGATATGCATTATTAACATGCATATTTATTTACATATCAATTATCACAAGATTGATCGTAAAAGGCCCCTTCTAATGGTATCTAATGGTGAGAGTAATGGCTTTCTTATCTTAGCAAGTAGGCACTTCTTGATCTCATCATCTATGAACTTTGGGGCCTCTTTTGCATCAAAATATCAAGAACTAAATATTGTTTGGTTGTTTTGGAACATAATAGTTAAAAGCACCCATCCTTCAAATATTTATCACTCACATTATGTATAGTGTATAAAAGTATGATTTTAATGACATGTAGTGATCGAAGCTTTAAGAGAATACTTGTTTCCTATGTAAAAGTAGTTGAAAATGATATATATGAATTTTTTACTTGGTTAAAATGTGTTCGAAAGAAAAATTAAGAGCCAAAATTTTTATAATGGGTTAAAAGAGCATCTTGCACAGGTCCTGTTATTTGTGGAGTAGAGTTGGCTTTTGGCATACCTTAGATAGATTAGCGATAAAAGTTTCTAATAACTTATATAAGTGTTAGTGATAGTAAAATTATATATCTACCTAAGTATAAAAATTAATTACACATCTCTCCATTCTAAAACATATAGATTACATATTTATGCATTTTATTAAGATTAATTTATTATATAATTGCTACTCTTATTTTTATTAGAGTTATTTAATTTTAATAATCTCAACTTTCATTTATTAAACGAGATTAATTCCAACTCAAAAAATATTTACAAATACTTCCAACTTTGAGATTACTTTCTTTCAGCGATCTTTTATTAACTGAGAATTAACCTTGTTAGGTTTTTGATGACGTGGACTACTTATTTGGCCAAATACTAAGTAGAAAGTTAAATTCTACCATCAGGTCCGTTAATTTGAAACTTCTGCACCCTGAAACTCGTTAATCTTTGCATCCTGATCTGAAGCACTTGAATCGTTGGATGTAGATTTCAGGTGATGATGGAGGCTTGACATCAAAAAATAAACCCAGTGGAAGCTGGGCGGATGCAAAGTTGAAAAATGACTCATAGTTGACCCCATTTTATCAAAAAAGCTAGGTTAACTAACAATTAGTAAAGGATCGTTTCAAGAAAAATAAGCTTAAAGTTAAAAGTGTATGTAAACAATTCCTAAGTTGGGGCTAATCTCGGCTAATAAATGAAAGTTAGAATTGTTAAAATACAATAACCTTTTTATTAAGGAAGTTTTACATATTTCCCTTTCTATGACAGTTAATTGTATAAATAAAAAGAATAAAATTACAACTCCAATTACAAAAGTTTAAAACTATATTCAAAGCAACAATCACCAATTAATGAAGTTACATCTTAAATTCAAAACCAATTGCCAGTCATAAACAATTACAATGCCAAAAATCAATATGTATAATCCTTAATAAAAATAAGGGTAAAATAATCAT
The DNA here is from genome assembly GCA_025506515.1 of Flaveria trinervia. Lineage (NCBI taxonomy): Eukaryota > Viridiplantae > Streptophyta > Magnoliopsida > Asterales > Asteraceae > Flaveria > Flaveria trinervia. The sequence goes on along the minus strand of CM046450.1, from coordinate 19,901,794 downwards.
TTGTAAGTTAATTTAAAAAGATAGATAAAGATGTAATATATGTGTTTTGAGAAGATAAAATATCTAATTAATTTTTTGGATTGAGGAAATATATAATTTATGATTTTAGAAAAGAAAAATATGTAAAAATCTCTAAATCATAATATTGTGCATATTTTATTATTATAATTATCAACTGTAAAGTTTTTTTTACTACTTGGTAGTTAGGGTACAAGCGGCACCCTCATTCTGAGGCATGACGTGCCTCAGCACCTCCTGGTAACACCGCCGCCACCTCCTTTTTCACGTTGCATAGCGTGCGTTTCAGGCACCCTCTCGTTGTGTATTCCATCCAAATATAGGGGTTAGAATGTCTCCCCTTAACGACCAGTTTCACATATGATATGATATGGTATGAGTGTACCCCTTCAATTATGAAAATATGATGTAATGTTACATAATTTGACATGACACATTGTAATAAGCTGTTTTATGATATTAGTGTCTTGTGAACCAAATTTAAGGTAGCTTAAAGTTTATTTGAAACCATTATTATACTACAATATTTAGTTATAAAATAATATTGTACTAAAAAATTAATCACATGAGTTCAAAATCAAATTAAAATAAACAATAGAAATAGAAACAAGAATTGAGTCATTTTAGTGATATAAGTAAACAAAAATTTAAAACCGATATTCACATTCAGTCGCATTATGACGTTGTCGGTAGGTGACGTAGTTGTTTGGCTTTCATTTTCCTATTGCCCCGTTGTTTACATGTTAACCTTTTCTTTTCTAGAGAGTATCATCATCATCTTAAGCTTTATCTCTTGATAGATATGGCCTCACTTTGACTATTAGAACAAAAGATCTCACAATTTTCAAACTTTACCACCGCATAATTTCAACGTTATTATTAATGGAATTGTGTCGCATGTTCCATTGAAATATTTGATCTTTTTGGATTCTATATAAGGAACAACTTTTAAAAATTGTTTTTCTTTACCGGAATTGTTATATTTCTTTTTGGATAAAAGGGTGTGCTCCTGAAAAATCTATACCTCATAACAACGTGATTTAATATTATTTTTTTTAATCTCTTTCAAATCTTGTTTATTCTATTTAAGATCAACTCCAACTCCAAGATTCAATCTTTACTAAAAATGATTTAAAGGCGATTGATGAGTTATTATCACTACCCTTTATTGGGTAACAGAAATCGAGTGTTTTTTTTTACAAACTTGGAAAAGTGAAAACTTTATTTTTCAAACTAGATTATTTGAAAATGATCTATAATGTTATATAAAACAAAACCCAAAGACATAAGTGTAATTTTATAAAAAAATATTAAGACACTTAATAAAAATTTTAATCATTAGATACAAGTGTTCTATACAATTATTTATATTTTACCTCTCATTTAATAAAATTCTTCAAATTAATACATTAACTAACACATATTATTAATATATTATTTAATAATATATGATTATTTACTTTACTATATTATATATATATGTATATATATATATTATTTATAATACTTAAAATAATATTTAAATTAATTAATTAGTATTATCTTATTTAAATACATAACTATATAATCACTAAATGCTTTTATTATAATTACTATTATTATTATTATACTAATAATAATATTAATAAAAATAATAATTAAATTTATAAATAAGTATTATCTTATTTAAATATTATACTATTATATAAATAATTTGAGTACACATATGTAATTTTGCTTAAAATTTAAGACATTTAATATAACGTTTTAAGCACGAGTTACAAGTATTATATACTAGAGTTCCTAATTGCTTATGTTTAGTAAATTTCTTCCAACTAATAAATTATTTAATATAGATTATTTTAAGTATCATCTTATTTATGATATGTTAGATTAATTTTAAAATATATACAATTATTAGTTATATTTTATAACTTAATACTATTTGATTTAAGCATTATTTTGGTTAAACACGTTAGTATATAATCAATAAATATTTACATTGTTATAACAATAATAATAATAATATATAAATCTTTAAGGGGTTATTTGGTAACTTTTGAATGATTAAGTGTTGAATCAATAAGATGTCTGAATCATTAAGTGCTGAACCATTAAAAGATCTGAGCTATTAAGATCTAGTATATCGTTTAACTATTTAAAGACAAATGTTTGACTAATTCAGATAATATGTCTATACATCATTAGATCTCTTAATCATTCAACATCAATATAATGCTTAACCATTTAGAGGTAAATTTCTTAATCATTCAGATATGTTCTCATGAAACAAACAGTCTGAACCATTAAATGCAGAATGTAACACCCGGTTATTTTTTTAAGACTCAAACAAAAGAATAAAGTAAAGAAAAATAAAGAAAAGACATATTACCCAAGTTAAGAGGTAAAAAGTATCAAAATGACAAAAAGGTTTAAAAGCTGGTGATAAAGGTGGTTGGCCGCCCATTACGCTCTCTTCACACTCAACATTCGGATTTTTTCTTTAGAGAGAAAGGAGAGCTGAAAACTCTCGATTTGAAGAAGAACAAGAGCAAAAAGCGTGAATTCAAGGTAAAAATTCGTGTGTTTATGGTGTTCTTAACCGATTTAGTCCTCGGGTATTTGCTTATAAGTGTTATATGTTGTTTGGGTGTGTGTTTAGTGGGTTTTAGGTGTTTGAACTTGATTTGCAAACGGGTTTGAAGAAGTCTTACCTAAAGAGCTGCAAATGTGAGTTCTAGAGCCCCTCTTTTACATGTTTTAACTGATTTTGGGGCTGAAAATGCATATCTGAACTTTTTTATTAAGTGGGTTTTATACCCGTGTCTATATTTGTGTGTATGATGCGGGTGGGGTTTGATTTTGGGCTATGTATGGGTTTTATGATGTTATGGTTGTGTTTCTACGGCTTAGAATGCATGATTCAAGCTTAGAATAAGTCGAGAATGATTGGTGAGCTGATTGTTCTTCCGCAATGGCAAATGCGAAAGACCAGAAGTAAATGCTGATGAAGAGTATGCGGGAAAAGAACTGTTTTGTTCTTCCGCATTAACAAATGCGGAAGACTAGAAGTGATGCGGACAAGTATTGCTCTTGCGCATTGACAAATGCGGAAGAGTAGAGCAAATATGGAAGAATAGAGCAAATGCAGAAGAGTAGAGGAAATGCGGATGAGTAAGAGAAAATGCGGAAGAGTAGAGTAAATGCGGATGAGTAAGAGAAAATACGGATGAGTAAGAGGAAATACGGAAGAGTATAGGAAATGCGAGTGAGTAAGAGGAAATGCGGATGAGCAAGATGAAATGCGGATGAGCAAGAGGAAATGCAGATGAGCAAGAGGAAATGCAGATGAAGGTCATGCGACTAAGGGAAATATGGATGAAAGTCATGCGACTGAAGCCCATACACCCGAATGCCATGCGACTGAGGGTCACACGCATAGAAGTTACGCTACTGAAGGCTATGCGACTGAGAGTCCATACGCCTAAGTGTTCATTCGCCCATAGTGTTCATACGCCTAAGCGTTCTTATACGCCTGGGAGGCCATGAGACTGAATAGTGCTCATAGCCCAAATAGGGCTCATGCGCCCGAAAGAACTTGGTTTACTTTCTGATTTTCGAGGGAATTGCAGATGTAGGTTTTGACTTGGGAGGTTCCCTGGGGTTCATGTAAGTTGATTTTCAATGTCATAAATGATGAGATGGGCGATGTATGATATGTGATGTATGATAGATGCTTATGTGATGATGTATGTTATGTATGACTGGATGATGATGTTATGCTTATGTATGATATGTTTTCTTATGTTCCTTATTATGTACTATGACGTGACTTTACATGATGTGATATTATTAACGAACGTAAAGTATTATCTTAACAAAGCGAAAGATTTAAGATAATGAAAGTGGAACATAATGAATGAACGGATAAAAAGCCTTGCAAGCAACTAGAAGGAGGTTCACAACTCATTGAGAATTGTTAGCTCAACTGTGTGTGTCTACAGCATGCGTTTTGGCTAACTCATAAGGGTTCATACACACAGTAATAGTTTAGTCTAGGTGACTGCTCCAATACGTGCGTTTTCCTAATTATTGTGTGTTATACAGCGTTCGATCTTGGCAAACCCATAAGAATTCACACACACAGGAGGAGTCTATCCTAGTGACCACTCCATATGTGCGTTGCGGGATCCTTGTCTCTTAACCCTAGATGTATTGCTTGGTGCTCTAGAGGGGAAGGTTAAGTGTATGACAGAATTTAGATAGAAGTGAAAGATAATAAATGTACTAAAAGTATGAAATGTGTGAAATGTACGAAGCGAACGATGATGAAGATAATAATGATTACCTTGATGTACGTATGATGTGTGATCATGTGCGATAGTAATGAAAATGTTTTAACGAATGGATGGTAATGCAATGTTTTTATAAAACTAGAACTCACTTAGCAACGCTGACTTTTTATGCATTTTCCAGTTGGCAGGTGAGCATTACTGAGGATGACACGGGGAAGCTACTTGGCATTTTTGGATGGCATCCATTTGATAGAAATATGATGTTTTTATGATGTAATGCAAATAATGATGTTTTGTAACCGGTCAACAATGTATTATTTTGCAAAAGTGATTATAATGAAATGGATGATTAAATATTTCCGCTGCAATGGTTTCTTTAAGTTAATGAAAATATATGTTTTATATGCTATGATTGACCAGCTGTGAGCGTCCCGGGAACGGGGCCTTACAAGTTGGTATCAGAGCCAAAGTTTATGTGAAACGGGTAAATTTTCAAAATAAACCTAAACTTAAACTAAAAATGGGATGGAAAGGGAAGGGATGCCAGTCCGAGTAGCTGCGTGCCATTAGGTATTTTCTTAATGTTAACCGGTATTACGTGCGCATGTTATGTGGTTTATGTGCCTTTAGTATATTTAGATACTGATGTAGTCAGGATAAGAAATGCTTGGGGTATGAAAAGTAAAGTAAGTGGCTAATCACAACTGGCCACTATAATTAGGACTTACTATACTTGACATAAACTGAGCTATTTCCTTGAATGACCGTGTTGGTGTTTGTATCTTATAGCATGTTTAGAGGATGGCCGGTGGTAGATCATCTAAAGCTTCAAGGGGTGGAGGTCATGGTGTGCATGGTGCTGAACCACGGCCTAAAATAGGAAGGCCTAGAGTTGAAAAGGTGATTCATGAAGAACCCGAGACCCCTCATCCGGAGGCCGGTGATGAGAGTGCTAACTTAAGAGCCTCAGTAAAGGAGGTTGTAGTTGAGGAAGTGCATCAGGTCATGTAGGCAATCCTACCGTCTGTGGTGACCGGAGTGATAAAGGCTGTAAGGGAGGATAGAGAAGGGAGAGGAATCGGTTCTCAGGAGGAGGGGAGTGACCAGAGACTAAGACGGTTCTCTCCGGTTATGAGGAGGAAGAAGAGCCTATGCAGGAGGCAGCATGAGACTGCAACTATGGGGCATTTATGAGATGCAAGCCCCCGACTTTTAATGGAAATGGCACTTCTGCTGCTGCTCACCGGTGGGTGAGAGAGATGGAGGTTGTACTTGATATCAGCGAGTGCCGAGAGGATCAGAAGGTGAAGTTTGCCGCCTACTCCTTTGTGGACTCGCCTTATGTTAGTGGGAAAATATTGTCCAAGCTTAGGGCAGCAGGGCTATCGGGAGGATGAGGTGGGCAGAGTTAAAGAATTTGGTGATTGAGGAGTTCTGTCCTCATAGGAAAATGGATAACGTTGAGAGAGAGTTCCTGCAGCTGAAGGCGGGAACCATAATGCAACAGCAATACACCACCAAATTCAACGAAATGGCACGGCTGGTGCCAGATCAGGTGACACCTGTATCACGAAAGATCAAGAGGTATATTCAGGGCTTGCCAACGGATATTCACAGGCACATGATCGCTGCCCGACCGAGTACGTTTAGGTCAGCAGTTGATCTGACGGGAAGACTGTATGACGAGCAAGAGGTGGTGGTGGCTGAGGTGAGCAAGAAGGGTGGTGGTGATCGAAACTGGAATAGGAAACGGTTTGGACGTGGCAGAGCCGCTCCAAACAATAAGGGGGCGAAGGTGGGTGACCGGCGTGTGGCCACATCTGGTGCAGGGTCGAAGAAATGTGGTAAATACAGGAAGGAGCATTCGGGGGGAATGCAAATAGGGATACAACAGTTTCTTCAAGTGTGGGAAGCCTTGTTATATGGCTATAGATTGTGGGTTAATGAGGTGCTACAATTGTGGAGAAAATGGCCATCTGATCAGAGAGTGCAAGAAGCCGAGGGCGGAGAGTTCCGGGGCAGGGAAGAAGACCGGAACTGAAGGGCATAAGGCGAGTGCCCAAGCTTTCACGATGACTCGGGAGGAGGCTAGGACGGACCCCGATGTGGTGTCAGGTATGTTTCTAGTAAACCAAACTCTTGCATCTGTGTTATTTTATTTCGGTGCTAGTAGGAGTTTCATTTCTCCTACCCTTTGTGGTAAGTTGCCATTAGGAGTAGAAGTATTGATGAGCCCTTAGATGTAGAAACTGTCGTAGGTAAGTCTACCAGGAGTTCTGAGGTAATAGAAGGCTGTGAAATTGAACTAGAAGGTCATAAGTTTCCTGTTAGACCATTCGTGATGACCTTAGGTGGTTTCAATGTAGTCCTTGGAATGGATTTGTTGGCGGGCTACGAGGCGAACATTGTGTGTCGCAAGAAGATGATTAGACTAATTGTGCCTAACGGAAGTTTGGTGACGGTTTACGATGATTGAGTCACTACGATTCCGAAGGCGATTTCGATGGCGGTGGCGAGAAATGCACGAGGTGTGGATGTAGTGCCTACTTGGCCTACGTAAAGGACATGGATACGCCAACACCACAACTGACCGATGTACCGCTTGTGTGTGACTTTCCAGATGTGTTTTCCGAAGACTTACCAGTAGTGCCAGCAGACCGCGGGATTGAGTTCCAGATTGACTTGATACCGGGTGCCCAACCTGTAGCTAAGGCACCGTATCGGTTGGCTCCGACCAAGATGAAGGAACTGATAGAGCAACTACAGGAGTTTCTAGATAAGGGGTTCATCCGGCTGAGTATCTCTCCTTGGGGTGCTCCGGTCTTATTCGTGAAGAAGAAAGACGATAGTATGAGGAATTGTATTGACTACCGGGAGTTGAACAAGTTAATGGTGAAGAATTGGTATCCAATACCAAGGATTGACGACTTGTTTGATCAACTCCAAGGTGCCAGTTGGTTCTTGTGGATAGATCTTTGATCTGGCTACCATCAACTGAAGGTTAAGGAGCAAGATATTCCTAAAATATCTTTTCGCACGCGTTATGGACACTACGAGATTCTCGTTATGTCTTTTGGTTTGACCAACGCGCCAGCGGCTTTTATGGACTTAAAGAATCAAGTGTGTCGGCCGATGTTAGTGTTGGATCTTGTATACCCAAGACACATACAAGATTGATGTGGTTAGTACGTTATGATCCAAGTCGGGTCATACCCAATAACAAGCCAAACAAACATCAACATATATTTATTTGTTGATGAGATCATACCAATAAATATTGACACCAATTTAGAAAATGGGTTTTCTAAAACATTGCTTTTTTGATAGAACAACATTATATGGATAATTTGTTCATGAGAAATTATTTGTTTCATTATTTAAGTTGGTTAAATAATAACAAATAAAAGTGTTTTAATGTTATAAAATTAAAATAGGTTTTAATTTTATAAACTAAGGATTTTAAAGAGTGCACTTTTATAAGAAAAATAAAATGGGGGGAACCCATTTTAAAAGAGGTTTTCTGCCGCCCAAGTGGGCATTGGGAACTCATTTTTAGTCTTGCTCTTTGCAAGACTTTTACTACACTTGCACTCTTCCATCATCTCACACACACTCAAGCATAGAACTCTCTCAAAACAAGCTGAAATTTTCAGATTCAAGGCTAAAACAAGCTTAAAATTTTTGGTTTTTTGAAGAAGCATAGGTAGAGAGTTTTGGTGTTGTGCTTCCTAACAAGCTAGGTGTTTGGAAGAGCTTGTGGGTATACAAACTTGAGGCTCTCTCTTGGGGCTGGACATTCAAGAACATCATCATCTTCATCTCATCCATCTACAACATCTTGTGCTTGAAAGGTTGTTTCTATGAACAACCTAGGTTGTTGTTTTGGTTTTGATAGCATTCTATTTCACATATATATATTATCCATGTTCTTGGGTTTTGTTTATGGTTTAAAATGGTAAAAATTTCAGATTGCTAACCATACTTTAAACCCTAATATCCGTTGTGTTTTTTAAGTTTAAATGGTTAAACTTGCTTTGATAAATTTGTTACAAAACCCAACAATGGCTTCTAGAGCTGGTTATGTGGAATACATGCTTCAAAAGTTCTTGAAAAGTTAGTTTTAATGGACTTTTTCAACCCATTAGGGGTTGTTTTGTTGTGGATGTATGAATCTCTTATGTTTCAAGGTTTAATCTTACATACTTTAGTATAAACCTTGAAAGATCAAGATCAAAAGGTTGATTGTGTTGTTTGGACAAAACTCTAAGTTTTGGTTCATGTTGGCCTGAACTTTAAGGTTACTAAAAGGGTTCATTGTTGTTCTTGGATGTTGAATATGTTTCATATTTTGGTGCATAACATAGCCTTGACCTTATGTGTTTTGGATTTGGTTGATTGTGGTTTGTCATGTTGGTTTTGATTCTTGTAAGGGTTGTAATATTTGTGTTTGTATTTTGGGTTGTAATTTATTTATTCATTTGGTTATGTAATAAATAGATTAGGTGCATTTCATATATTATAAAAATTGTATTAGGATATGATTTTGTAAAAGAAGATGCCCAAGATGAAGACCCAAAGAAGGACACAAAAGACATGGACACTTGAAGCATTTGGATGTGGTCAAGTGGGAGTTCATGGACACATTTTGATGTGTCATTTTAACCCTTAGGAAAGACCTTATGACAACACTTGTGATGGCAAACAAGTGTGGTCAACTTAGTGGCTATGGTTATGCACTTATGTTTGTATGATTATGCTTGTTTGGTTGTTTGTTGTATGATTGTTGATTGATATTTGGATATGCATAACAAACTCATTAACAAACTTAACAAGCTGAAAATTGATGGTTCTTTATCATTTGTCGATCATCACACATAAACATATAAATACATTTGACTTTCATAAAACATCGCAGCGGAATTACCAAAATATACATCTCATTTCATTATAAAACCTTGTGCAAAATAATACATCGTTAACAAGTTACAAAACACATGTTGCATTACATCACAAAACCATTATATAAATGTATGTCATCTCAAAAGAGCTGAGTAGCCACCCCGTGCCATACTCAACAACATTACCTGCCAACTGGAAACACATAAAAGTCAGCGTTGCTAAGTGAGTTCTAGTTTTATAATAAAACATACATTTCTTTCGTTAAAACCGTACTTTACTTTCATGCAATCATACATCATACGTACACATAGATAATATCATTATTATCTTCATTAATCGTTCATACAATCATTCTTTCATTTGTGCGTTCATTAACTTTCGCATTCTTTTGTCATTACATCTTTTCTTTCCTTCAACCATAAACTTCACCCTGCTATTCCTGGTACTGGACCTAGGTCTATCATAGACCAGCTATAACGGTGCATCGCACCTCTGGTCACAGTACCTAGGGTAGAGTTTAGGTGTACCAATACCATGTGCAATACCCTGCTTTTCCTGGAACTGGACCTAGGCCTATCATAGACCAGCTATAACGGTGCACGCACCTCTGGTCACAGTAACTAGGGTATACAGCAATGGTTCCATACAAATGGTCAATCAAAAAGAAAGAACCCAATGTGCATCCTCCCGGGGTAACGAACTAGCACACCGTTGGGCTAACACCTTTTAATGGCGTGTCCCGACATACAAGGCTTGCAAGACTTTCTTTACTTTCATCATTTATTAATGCATGCATTCTTCCTTCATGTTCATCTTTCATTATCTTTCACTTTACGTTACATAATACTTTCATTCTTTCATTAACATTCAACGTAAAGCCACGGGAAAGATAAACATACATCATAATGAGGAACATAACATACACAGTCATCAACATCATCATACAAGGCATCATACATACATACATAACTTGCAGGAACCTCCCATGTCAAAACTTACATTTGCACTTTCCCCCGAAAGTCAGTAAATACACTACATTTTCCCTGTTTACACCAGTCCTACTTGGGCGTATGGGCACCCTTCAGTTGCATGGCCTCCAGGCGACTGAACATCATGCAATTGAATCAATGCGGATGAACACCTATGCGAATGAACACCCAATCGTGCGAATGAAACTAATACGAGTGGACTCAATGCGGATGAGCCCCATGCGAATGGACCTAATGCAGATAGAACTAATACAGATGAACATTTATGCGAATGGGCTCTCAGTCGTGCGAATGAACCCTGATTCGTGCGAATAAACCTCAATCGCACCACAATCGGCCGTATGGCCTCCATTCGGTCGCCTAGCCCTAGCTGATGCACAATGCAGTTCATCCCGAATCCAATCTGCCATTTTCGACCTCTAAACTCATCCAAACCCGTTCTAAGCCTAAATCAACCATCCTAAACCTTAGGAATGCATACCACAACACCATTCAAGCACGCACAAGCCCGGAAACAAACTCTAAACGAATCAGACGCAAACACATACAAATGGTTCAAACACACACACATACAAAACAGGTTTTCAGATGTGTTTCAGCCCTAAAATCGACCAAAAACATTTAAAAGAGGGGTCCTAGAACTCACACAAATGACTATAACGAGAAGAGCTTCGATTAGACCAGCTACACTTCGATTTCCATGCTCAAATCCACTCAAACCAAGCTCGAAACCCTTTTTCTCCCTTTTCTCCTTCTCTTCTCTCGTTGGCTGATTTGTGGGTGTGGGGAGAGGGTAAGGGCTGGCCTCTCTCTTTAAATACCCCCACTCACCCAACTTTCTCTCGTTGGCAAATTTGGTCCCCCGACTTTGGACTTTATTTCTTTTTCTTCTTTCGTCGACTTCAAAGAAAATATCCAAGTGTTAAAAGTCCACCCCCCTTATATAGGTTTTGTCCCCAAAACCTGTTATTCCTCAAACAAACATGGGTAATGCTGTCTCATTTCTTCCTCAGTCTCCCACATCGACTCGGATCCTTTCCTGTGCTTCCACTGTACACGCACAAGAGGAACCACTTTATTTCTCAGTCTCTTCTCTATTCGATCGATGATTGCCACTGGTTGCTCCACATAATTGAGTTGTTCGTCTACTTTGATATCTTCAAGTGGAACAATCATATCCTCATCTGCCAAACATGTCCTTAGATAAGATACGTGGAATGTCGGCTGAATTCCACTTAACTCATCTGGTAGCTCCAGTCTATAGGCCACCTCCCTTACTCGAGCAATGATTCGGAAAGGCCCTATATACCTTGGGCTCAACTTGCCCCGCTTCCTGAATCGGATGATCCTCTTCCAAGGTGAGACCTTCAACATAACCCGGTCACCCACCTAGAACTCAATCGGTCTGTGTCGTTTATCAGCATACGACTTCTGTCTATCTTTGGCTGCCTTCCTGACGGCCTTGATCCTTTCGAGCTATTCAGTCATAGCCTCGATCACCTCGACGCTCCCGAGTTCTTTTTGACCAATATCACCCCAACAGACGGGCGTTCTGCATCTCCTGCCGTATAGCATCTCATAAGGTGGTATACCAATGCTGGCATGATAACTATTGTTGTATGAGAATTCAGCTAACGGTAAGTGGCCATCCCAACTTCCCCCAAAATCAATAACACATACCTGAAGCATGTCTTCCAATGTCTGAATGGTCCTCTCTGACTAACCATCAGTCTGGGGATGATAAGTCCTACCGATGTCTAACCTCGTCCCCATCACGTCGTGGAACTTCTTCCAAAATTTAGATGTAAACCGGGTGTCGCGATCAGACACAATAAACACCGGTACACCGTGACGAGTTACAATCTCCTTGATGAAAAGATCCGCTAACCTCTCAAATGAATATGTCTCACGGATCGGTAGGAAGTGAGCACTCTTCGTCAAACGGTCAACAATCACCCATATAGCATCATACCCTTTCGGAGTACGTGGCAGATTCATAATGAAATCCATGGTGATATGCTCCCACTTCCATTCCTGTATATCCAAAGGTTGGATCTTCTCATACGGCTTTTGATGCTCGGCCTTCACCTGTAGACAAGTAAGGTATTTACTCACATACTCCACCACATCACGTTTCATACCCGGCCACCAATAATCTTTCTTCATATCTTGGTACATTTTTGTTGCACCTGGATGAATGGAATATCGAGTCTTGTGAGCTTCATCCAAAACCTGCACCCGTGGATCCCCAAAATGAGGTATCCATATCCTTCCGAATCGAGTTCTAACACCAAGCATGTTCTCACCTAATTCTCCTACCAGACCTCTCATTCTTTCAGAGTTAAGATGATCTTTTTTCAATGCCTCATCTTGAAACTCCTTGACTTGCTTCATCACATCCGAGGTCATGGTCAACTAATACGCCTCCTCCCGAATCGGCTCGGGCCTCTCCTTTCAGCTAAGAGCATCAGCCACAACGTTGGCTTTGCCCGAATGGTAGTGGATCACACATTGTAGTCCTTTATAAGCTCTAACCATCGCCTCTGCCTCATGTTCAGATCTTTCTACTCAAAGAAGTACTTCAAGCTCTTATGGTCAGTGAAAATGGTGCACTTCGTCCCATAAAGATAGTGCCTCCAAATCTTCAGTGCAAAGACCACGGCTGCTAGCTCCAAGTCATGAGTAGGATAGTTGACCTCATGAACCTTCATCTGTCGGGATGCATAGGCTATCACTTTTCCTCTTTGCATTAACACACACCCCAACCCCGAGTAGGAAGCATTAGAATAAACCACCATATCTTCACTTCCATTGGGTAATGATAGAACAGGAGCTTGAGTCAACCTCGCCTTCAATTCTTCGAACGCCTTCTCTTGAGCTTGACCCCATACAAACTTCACATCCTTCCGGGTCAACTTAGTTAGTGTAGAAGCAATCTTAGAAAAGTCTTGAATAAATCTTCTGTAGTAGCTCGCCAAACCCAAGAAACTACAAAACTCGGATGGCGTCTTTGGAGACTTCCATTGCATCACCGCCTCCACCTTTGCCGGGTCCACCATAATCCTGTCGGGATTTACCACGTGACCCAAGAACTAAACCTCGTGCAACCAAAATGCACACTTGGAGAACTTGGCGTACAACTTCTCCTTCCTTACCGTCTCCAGAACCTCCCGAATGTGACCGGCATGCTCCTCCTCATTCTTTGAATAAATCAGGATATCATCAATAAACACGATCATTGATTTATCCAACATTGGCCGACACACTCTATTCATTAGATTCATAAAAGCAGCTGGCGCATTGGTCAAACCAAAAGACATGACAAGAAACTCGTAGTGACCATAACGCGTGCGGAAAGCTATTTTAGGGATATCCTGCTCTTTCACCTTCAGCTGATGGTAGCCCGATCGAAGGTCTATCCTTGAAAACCAACTGGCACCTTGAAGCTGATCGAACAAATCATCTATTCTCGACAAGGGATATCAGTTCTTCACCGTCAACTTGTTCAGCTCACGGTAGTCAATGCACATCCTCATACTACCGTCTTTCTTCTTCACAAATAGGACTGGAGCACCCCAAGGAGAGATACTCGACCTGATGAACCCCTTATCAAGTAGCTCTTGCAACTACTACATCAACTCTTTCATCTCCGTAGGAGCCAACCTATACGGTGCCTTGGCAATAAGTCGGGCACTGGGTATCGATCAATCTGAAACTCGATCTCTCTGTCAGGTGGCACTCCTGGTAGGTCTTCTGGGAACACGTCTGGAAAGTCACACACAACCGGTACATCGGATAGTTGTGGTGTTGGCGTATCCACATCCTTTACATAAGCCAACTAGGCGCTACATCCACGCCTCATACACTTTCCCGCCACCGCCATTGAGATTACTTTTGGGATAGTCGTGACCCGATCCCCATAAACAGTTACCGAACTCATGTCAGGCGCTGTCAGACTAATCATCTCCTATGAGGACCTGTTCCTCTCTTATCTTTCCCCTTCATGTACAGCCTTGATGACTTCGGTCACCACAGACGGTAAGATTGTCTGCATGACCTGATGGACTTCTTCAACAACAACCTCCTTTACTAAGGCTCTCAGATTGGCGCTCTCATCGCCACTCTCCGGATGAGGGGTCTCTGGTTCTTCGTGAACCACCTTTTCCATTCTGGGTCTTCCTCTCTTAGGTCGCAGCTCAGCACCAAGCCTATCGCGACCACCACCATGAGAGGCTTTGGAAATTTACCACCGGCCATTCACACGCACACTGAAAGATTCAAACACCAACACGGTCATTCAAGGGAACAGCTCAGTTTATGTCAAGTATAGTAAGTCCCTAATTACAGTGGTTCCATACAAATGGTCAATCACAAAGAAAGAACCCAATGTGCATCCTCCCGGGGTAGCGAACTAGCACACAGTTGGGCTTACACCTTTTAATGGCATGTCCCGACATACAAGGCTTGCAAGACTTTCTTTACTTTCATCATTTATTAATGCATGCATTCTTCCTTCATGTTCCTCTTTCATTATCTTTCACTTTACGTTACATAATACTTTCATTCTTTCATTAACATTCAACGTAAAGCCACGGGAAAGATAAACATACATCATAATGAGGAACATAACATACACAGTCATCACATCATCATACAGGGCATCATACATACATACATGACATGCATCATGCATAAATATGCAACATCATACATAATCATGCCCATCATAGCGTCTATGACCTTAAAAGTCATACATGACCTTACGGGAACCTCCCATGTCAAAACTTACATCTGCACTTACCCCCAAAAGTCAGTAAATACACTACATTTTCCCATGTTACACCAACCTTACTTGGGCGTCTGGGCACCCTTCAGTCACATGGCCTCCAGGCGACTGAACATCATGCGATTCAACCAATGCGGATGAACACCTATGCGAATGAACACCCAATCATGCGAATGAAACTAATGCGAATAGACTCAATGCGGATGAGTCCCATGCGAATGGACCTAAGGCGGATGAACATTTATGCGAATGGGATCTCAGTCGTGTGAATGAACCCTCATTCATGCGAATGAACCTAAATCGCACCTCAATCGGCCGTATGGCCTCCATTCGGTCGCCTAGCCCTAGCTGATGCAGAATCCAGTTCATCCCGAACCCAATCTGCCATTTTCAACCTCTAAACTCATCCAAACCCATTCTAAGCCTAAATCAACCATCCTAAACCTTAGAAATGTTTACCACAACACCATTCAAGCACGCACAAGCCCGGAAACAAACTCCAAACGCATCACACGCAAACACATACAAATGGGTCAAACACACACATATACAAAACGGGTTTTCAGATGTGTTTCAGCCCCAATATCAACCAAAAACGTTTAAAAGAGGGGTCCTAGAACTCACACAAATGACCACAACGAGAAGAGCTTTGATTAGTCCCGCTACACTTCGATTTCCACGCTCAAATCCACTCGAACCAAGCTCGAAACCCTTTTTTCTCCCTTTTCTCTTTCTCTTCTCTCTTTTGGCTGATTTGTGGGTGTGGGGAGAGGGTAAGGGTTGCCCTCTCCCTTTAAATACCCCCACTCACCCAACTTTCTCTCGTTGGCGAGTTTGGTCCCCTGAATTTGGACTTTATTTCTTTTTCTTCTTTCGTCGGCTTTAAAGAAAATATTCAGGTGTTAAACCCAGTTGAAGGAAACGTTCCAACAACAAGCAAGGGTAGAGCGCTTCAAAACAGTTCGAGCACTCCATGCGTGTCGTATGGATGACACCCAATCTGTTTCATCTTATGTACTTAAGATGAAAAGCCACATCGACCGCCTTGAAAGGCTGAATTGTCCCGTCTCGAAAGAGTTGGCTACGAATTTGATCTTCAACCCTTTGTCAAAAAGGTTTGACAACTTTGTCATGAATTATAACATGAATGGGTGGGGCAAGAACATAAGTGAACTTCACTCTATGCTCAAAACTGCCAAGGCGGCTATGGGTAAAAGGGTTTTACCCGTTCTCACCATCAATGAAGGTGGGAATAAGAAGAGGCCTCACCCCGCTCCCAAGGCAAATGTTGCCAAGGGTAAGGGGCATGTTAGGGGAAAGGGAAAGGGAGTGGTAAGAGCGCCACCACCAAAACCAGTGAAGAAAATGCAAAAGGTTGCTTCGAATGACCCATGCTTTAAGTGTGGGGAGATTGGACATTGGGCAAGTAATTGCCCAGTCTATCTCAAAGAGTTGCAAGCTAAGAGGGATGTCGGGCAAACCTCAGGTACAACTTTCATGATTCATATTGATATAAATTTAATATCCTTTAACACATGGGTATTCGATACCAGATGTGGAACTCATATTTGCAACTTATTACAGGGGTTCAAAAGAAGTAAGGACTTCAAGAAAGGGGATGTTAACCTCTACATGAGGAATGGGGCAAAAGTTCAAGTTGAAGGTCGGGGGGACTACATCTTGAAGCTTCCAAATGGTTTGGAAGCAATTTTTAACAATATTTTGTTTGCTCCTAGTTTGACTAGGAAAATTATTTCTATTGCCCAATTAAGACAATATGGTTATGTTTTGACATTTATTGAAAATGAAATTCATGTTTCCTTAAATGGCATATTTTATTTTAAAGCTATTCCTATTAATGGTATTTATGAATTGGTTCGTGAAAACACATTATATGATAGCTTATTGTACCAAACCACCACTAAGAAACTCAAATTGGATTTGAGTGATACCTATCTTTGGCATTGCCGTCTTGGTAATATAAACAAGAAGCGCATACAACACTTCAAAAGAACAGTCTTTTAAAAGCAAGTGAATATGATTCATTTGATGTATGTGAATCTTGTTTACTAGGAAAAATGACTAAGGCACCTTTAGTGGCAAATTCGAAGGGCAAAAGATTTATTAGGCATCATACATTCGGATGTATGTGGTCCTTTTAAGCCAATGACTAGGTACCATGAAAGATACTTCATTACCTTTACCGACGACTATAGTCGATATGGTTATGTGTGCTTGTTCAGACACAAAGATTAAGTTTTTGAAATGTTCAAAATCTTCTAAAATAAAGTAGAAAATCAACTCAACAAGAAAATAAAAATTCTCCACACTGATAGAGGAGGTGAATACCTAAGTGATGCTTTCAGAGATCATCTAAGAAGTTGTGGTATTGTCTCACAACTATCTCCACCTGGAACACCACAACACAATGGTGTGTCCGAGAGGAGAAATCAAACTCTATTGGATATGGTTCGATCTATGATGGCTAGAAGCTTATTGCCTCTATCATTTTGGGGTTTCGCTTTGCTCTTTGCGGCCCGTATCTTGAATATGGCCCCAACCAAGAAAGTGGAAACAACACCTTTGGAAATATGGTATGGAAGGGTTCCATCACTATCATATTTAAAGGTATGGGATTGTGAGGCTTATGTTAAGACTCCCACCTCAAACAAGTTAGAAAGTCATTCCACTAAGTGTATCTTCATTGGATATCCTAGAGATTCTATGGGATATTATTTCTATGATCCATTGGAACAAAAGGAGTTTGTTGCCAAGAAGGCTGAGTTCTTAGAAGCTAAGTTCCTTATGGAAGGAACTAGCAGTAGAACTGTGGATCTTGAGGAGGATCAAGAACCACAAACTGATACACGTTTGGTTGACACTAGCACTCAACATGAGGATGTTGAAAATGATTAAATGGTTGATTAATATACATAAAACATTCGCAGATCTGGTAGAATTAGTAATCCACCTGAAAGATATGAATTTTTCGTAGATGGATGCTATGTGGTAGATTCCGATGAACCAACCACCTATTATGATGCAATGTCCAATTTGGATTGTGACAAATAGCTTGAATCCATGAACGTTAAGATGCAATCCATGTATGACAACCAAGTATGGGACTTGGTTGAACCACCTCTTAACTCCAAGATAGTTGGAAGTAAGTGGGTTTTCAAGAAGAAAACCGATATTCATGGAAACTTGGATACTTATAAAGCTAGAGTTGTAGCAAAAGGTTTCACTCAAACTCAAAGGGTTGATTATGATGAGACTTTCTCACCGGTTGCAATGCTAAAGTCTATTAGGATATTATTTGCCATAGCTGCTCATTATGATTATGAGATTTGGCAAATGGATGTCAAAACCGCTTTTCTAAATGGATATCTTGAGGAAGATGTCTATATGGTTCAGCCTGAAGGTTTTGTCGATCAAAAACATCCTAACAAAGTATGCAAGTTAAAGAAATCAATCTATGGATTGAAACAAGCATTAAGAAGTTGGAATCACCGTTTTGATGAAGAAATAATCAAATTTGGGTTCATCAAAAACGCTGATGAAGCATGTGTATATAAGAAAGCTAATAGGAGCATCATTAGTTTCCTAGTATTGTATATCGATGACATTTTACTATTTGGAAATGACATTCCAACCTTGGAGGGTGTAAAAGCCTGGCTTGGAAGATGTTTCTCCATTAAGGATCTTGGTGAAGCCGCCTATATTTTGGGAATAAAGATCTATACGGATAGATCAAGGCGGTTGATAGGTTTAAATCAAAGTACTTACATTGACAAGATCTTGAAAAGGTTCAAGATGGAAAACTCTAAGAAAGGTACCGTGCCTATTCAAAAAGGAACGATATTGAGTAAGACTCAATGTCCAAGCTCAAAGGATGAGCAAGACAAAATAAAGGGGATCTCGTATGCATCTGATATAGGATCCATCATGTATGCAATGATATGCACTAGGCAGGATGTGTCATGCGCTTTGAGCATGTAAGGCCCCGTTCCCGGGACGCTTACAACTGGTAAATCATTGCTCATAAAACATAGAACTTACATTTAATCATTCATAAAACGTTGCAGCGGAAACATAAAAATAACTTTTCATATCATTACAAATGCTTTGCAAGTTAATATAAGCGTTCATTTCAAAATATCATTCGTTCGCATTACAATGCAAAAACATTAACAAAATAATTCCATCCAAAAAGCTGAGTAACCACCTCGTGCCATCCTCAGCAATCATTACCTGCCAACTGGAAACACATCAAAGTCAGCGTTGTTGAGTGAGTTCTAGTTTTATAAGATAAAACATACTTTTCTTTCGTTAAAACCGTTCTTTACTTTCATATGATCATACAACATACGTACACATAGATAATAGTTATTATTATCTTCTTCACTCGTTCATTCATCTTTACGTCTTTTCTTGCGCAATCGATATCTTCCATACCAATACCATGTGCTACACCCCGAACTATATGGCTATTGGGCCGAAGTCTATAAATAGACAACTAAACATGGTGCCATAGTACCAGGGGTAAGGGGTAGAGGTTCCATACAAATGGTCGATCACAGAGGAGGACCCCGTTGTGCATCCTCCCGGGGTAGCGAACCCACACACCGTTGGGCTAACACCTTATAATTGGCGTGTCCCGATATCTAATGCCGGCAAGACTTTCATTACTTTCATCATTCATTAATGCACACATTCATCATGTTCCACTTTTTATTATCTCCCACTTTACGTTACGTAACACTTCACTACATTTATTAACATAACACGCAAAACCACATGAAAGATAAACATACATCATGATAAGGAACATAACATACACAGGCATCAACATCATACAGGGCAACATCATACATACATAACATGCATAATCATGAAACAACATCATCATGCCCAACATGCTCTCTAAGGCCTCAATAGTCATCTTACATGAACTTACGGGAACCTTACGTCCAAACTTACATCTGCACTTTCCCCCGAAAGTCAGAAGTTAAACTACACTTCTCCTCGGTGCAACAGCCCTATTCGGGCGTATGGACACCCTTCAGTCGCATGGCCTCCATGCAACTGAACATCATGTGAATGGACCAATGCGGATGAACATTTATGCGAATGAACACCCAACCGTGCGAATGGACTTAATGCGGATGGACCTCATGCGAACAGAACTAATGCGGATGAGCACTTATGTGACTAGACCCTCAGTCACATGACCTCCACCCGACTGGCCCCAATCGGGCGAATGGACCCTCAATCGTGCGAATGAACCTCAATCGCACCCCATTCGGTCGTATGGCCTCCATTCGGTCGCCTAGCCCTAGCTGATGCAGAATGCAGTTCATCCCGAACCCAATCTGCCATTTTTGACCTCCAAGCTTATCTAAACCCATTCTAAGCCCAAATCAACCATCCTAAACCTTAGGGATGCATACCACAACACCATTCAAGCACACACAAGCTCACAAACAAGGCTCAAACGAATCATACACACATATACACATACACAAACGGGCCAAACATGCACACACTCAAAACCCAATTTTCAGATGTTTTCCAGCCCCAAATCATTCAAAAACGTGTAAAAGAGGGGTCCTAGAACTCAGACAAATGACCACAACGAGAAGAGCTTCGGTTTGACTCGCTTCTTAATGATTTTGGCTCACTCGAACCAACCCGAACCAACTTTTCTTCCTCTTTTCTCCCTTATTTCTCTCTTATTCTCTTTGTTGGCTGAAAATATGGGTGTTGGGAGAGGGTAATGGCTGCCCTCTCCTTACATATACCCCCACTCACCCAAATTTCTTTCGTTGGCGAGTTTGGTCCCTTGACTTAGGACTTTATTTCTTTTTCTTCGTTCGTCGGCTTCAAAATAGATAAATAACCGGGTGTTACAAGTCCACCCCCCTTAAATAGGTTTCGTCCCTAAAACCTGTTATTCCTCGAACAAACATGGATAATGATGCCTCATTTCTTCTTCAGTCTCCCACATTGGCTCGGATCCTTTCCTGTGCTTCCACTGTACACGCACAAGAGGAATCACTTTATTTCTCAACCTTTTCTCTTTTCGATCGATGATTGCCACTGGTTGCTCCACATAATTGAGCCATTCGTCAACTTCAATATCTTCCAATGGGACAATCATATCTTCGCCTGACAAGCACTTTCTCAGATGAGATACATGGAATGTTGGGTGAATTCCACTTAACTCATCTGGTAACTCCAATCTATAGGCCACCTCTCCAACTCAAGCAATGATTCGGAAAGGGCCTATGTATCTCGGGCTCAACTTGCTCTGCTTTTGGAAACGAATGATGCCCTTCCAAGGTGAGACCTTCAACATAACCTGGTCACCCACCTGAAACTCAATCGGTCTACGTCGTTTATCGGCATACGACTTCTGTCTATCTTTGGCTGCCATCATGAAGGCTTTGATCTTCTCAAGCTTCTCAGTCGTAGTCTCGATCACTTCGACGCTCCCCAACTCCTTCTGGCCAATATCACCCCAACAAACGGGGGTTCTGCATCTCCTACTGTATAGCATCTCATATGGTGGCATACCAATGTTGGCATGATAGTTGTTGTTATGTGAGAATTCGGCTAATGGTAGGTGGTCATCCCAACTTCAGCCAAAATCAATCACTCATGCCCGAAGCATGTCTTAGAACGTCTGAATGGTCCTTTCTGACTAACCATCAGTTTGGGGATGATAAGCCGTACTAATATGTAACATCGTCCCAATGGCGTTGTGGAATTTCTTCCAAAATTAGAGGTAAACTGGGTGTCACGATCAGACACAATGGACACCGGTACACCATGACGAGTTACAATTTCCTTGATGAATAGATCAGCCAACCTCTCAGATGAATATGTCTGCGGATCGGTAGGAAGTGAGCACTCTTCGTCAGGCGGTCAACAACCATCCATACGGCGTCGTACCCTTTCGGAGTACGCGGCAGCTTCGTAATGAAATCCATGGTGATGTGCTCCCACTTCCATTCCGGCATATCCAAAGGTTGGATCTTCCCATATGGCTTTTGATGCTCGGCCTTCACCTGTAGACAAGTAAGGCATTTACTCACATACTCCACTACGTCACGTTTCATACCCGGCCCCCAATAATCCTTCTTCATGTCTTGATACATCTTTGTGGCACCTGGATGAATGGATTATCAAGTCTTTTGAGCCTCATCCAAAATCTTCACCCGTAGATCCACAAAATGAGGAATCCACACCCGTCCAAATCGAGTTTTAACACTAAGTGTGTTTTCACCCAATTCCCCAACCAGACCTCTCATCCTTTCAGAGTTAAGATGATCTTCTTTTAATGACTCATCTTGAAACTCTTTGACCTGCTTCATCACATCGGAGGTCATGATTAGTTGATATGCTTTCACCAGAATCGGCTCGAGCCTCTCTTTTCGGCTGAGGGCATCAGCCACCACGTTGCCTTTGCCCGGATGGTAGTGGATCTCATAATCATAATCCTTTATAGGTTCCAACCACCGTCTTTGCCTCATGTTCAGATCCTTCTACTCGAAGAAGTACTTCAAGCTCTTGTGGTCAGTGAAAATGGTGCACTTCGTCCCGTAAAGATAATGCCTCCAAATCTTTAACGCGAAGACCATGGCAGCTAGCTCCAGGTCATGAGTAGGATAATTGACCTCATGAACCTTCAGCTGCCGGGATGCGTAAGCTATAACCTTCCCTCTTTGCATTAACACACACCCTAACCCCGAGTAGGAAGCATCAGAATAAACCACCAGATCTTCACTCCCATCGGGTAATGATAGAACAAGAGCTTGAGTCAACCTCGCTTTCAATTCCTTGAACGCCTTCTCTTGAGCTTGACCCCATACGAACTTCACATCTTTTCGGGTCAACTTAGTCAATGGAGAAGTAATCTTAGAAAAGTCTTGGATGAATCTCCTGTAGTAGCCTGCCAAACCCAAGAAGCTACGAATCTCGGATGACGTCTTTGGGGACTTCCATTGCATCACCGCCTCAACCTTACCGGGTCCACCATAATCCCATCGGGATTCACCACATGACCCAAGAACTGAACTTCGCGTAACCAGAATGCACACTTGGAGAACTTGTCGTACAACTTCTCCTTTCTCAAAGTCTCCAAAACCTCCCGAATGTGACCGGCATGCTCGAACTTGCTCTTCGAATAAATCAGGATATCATCAATAAACACAATCACGGATTTATCTAACATCTGCCGACACACCCGATTCATCAGATCCATAAAAGCAACTGGCGCATTGGTCAAACTAAAAGACATGACAAGAAACTCATAGTGACCATAACCGTGCAAAAAGCTATTTTAGGGATATCTTGCTCCTTCACGTTCAACTGATGGTAACCAGATGGAAGATTTATCCTTGAAAACCAACTGGCACCTTGAAGCTGATCGAAAAAATCATCTATTCTTGGTAAGGGGTATCGGTTCTTCACCGTCAACTTGTTCAGCTCATGGTAGTCAATACACATTCTCATACTACCGTCTTTCTTCTTCACAAACAAGACCGGAGCACCCCAAGGAGAGATACTCGGTCTCATGAACCCCTTATCAAGAAGCTCTTGCAACTGCTCCATCAGCTCTTTCATCTCCGTTGGAGCTAACCGATACGGTGCCTTGGCAACAGATTGGGCACCCGGTATCAGATCAATCTGGAACTCGATCTCTCGGTCAGGTGGCAGTCCTGATAAGTCTTCTGGAAATACGTTTGGAAAGTCATACACAACCAGGACATCAGATAGTTGTGGTGTGGACGTATCCACATCCTTTACATAGGCCAAGTAGGCACTACATCCACGCCTCATACACTTTCCCGCCACCGCCATTGAGATCACTTTCAGGATCGTCGTGACCCGATCCCCATAAACAGTTACCGAACTCCCGTCAAGAGCTGTCAAGCAAATCATCTTCTTGCGACACACAATGTTCGCCTTGGAGCCCACCAACCAATCCATCCCAAGAACCAAATCGAAACCACCTAAGGTCATCACAAACGGTCTAACAGGAAACTTATAACCTTCTAGTTCCACATCACAATTCTCTATCATCTCTGAAATCTTGGTAGACTTACCTATGGCAGTTTTTACATCAAAGGGCGCATCAACACGTCTACTACTAACAGGCAGCTTAGCATAGAAAGCAGCAGAAATAAAACTTTTACTGGCACACAAATCAAATAACACAGAAGCTAAAGTTCGGTTCACTATAAACGTACTGGACACAATATCAGGGTTAGTCCTAGCTTCTTCCTGTGTCATAGTGAATGCCCTGGCTCTCTCCCTCGGCCCTTCACCTCCCGTCTTCTTCGCCCTGGAACCCTCGGCCCTCGGTTTCTTACAATCTTTACTCATATGACCACTTTCCCCACAGTTAAAACATTTGCCCGCAAGGCAATCCTTTGCGATATGCCCCGTCTTCCCACATTGAAGTACACATTCAATCCCATCCTACATTCTCCCGCATGCTCCCTTCCACACTTGCCACACCTCTTTGACCCCGCACTCGATATGGCCCCACGGCGGTCATCCACCCGTGCTTTTTTGTTACCCGTCGAGGCATCACCCCGACCAACCCTTTTCCCGTTCCAGTTCCGATCGCCACCACCCTTCTTGTTCGCTTTAGTCACCACCACCTCCCGTTCATCATATAATCTCCCCGCCAAATCGACCGCCGACCTAAACGTGCTTGGCAGGGCGGCGATCATATGCCTGCGAACATCCACCGGTAAGCCTTGAATGTACCTCTTGATCTTCTGAGCCAGAGGCGTCACTTGGTCCGGCACGAGTTGTGCCATTTCATTGAATTTGGTGGTGTACTGCTGATGTGTCATGGTTCCAACTTCCAGCTCCAGGCACTCTCTCTATCTTATCCATCTCCCAATTAGGGCAGAACTCCTCAATCACCATCTTCTTCAACTCCTCCCACCTCATCCTTCCTATCGCCCGGCTACCCTCGGGTTGAACAATATTGTCCCACCAACACAGAGCCGAGTCTACAAACGAGTGGGTAGCAAACTTCACCTTCTAGTCCTCCCGACACTCGCTGATATCAAGAACAGCCTCCATTTCCATCACCCACCGGTGAGCGGCAGCAGCAGTGCCGTTTCCATCGAAGGTAGGGGGCTTGCACCTCATAAACGCCCCATAGTTACAGCCTTGTGCTGCCTCCCGCACATGCTCTTCTTCTTCCTCTTCATCATCAGATGGAACCGTTTCAGGCTCTGGTTGTTCCCGTCCTCCCGAGGACCTATTTCTCTCATTTCTTTCCCCTTCTCGTACAGCCTTGATAACTTCAATCACTACAGATGGTAAGATCGTCTGCATGACCTGATGAACTTCTTCTACAACAGCCTCCTTTACTGAGGCTCTCAAATTGGCGCTCTCATCGCCACCCTCCGGATGAGGGGTCTCTAGTTCATCATGAACCACCTTCTTAACTCTGGGTCTCCCTCTCTTGGGTCACGGTTCAGCATTGTGACCTCCACCCCATGAAGCTTTTGAAGATCTACCACCGGCCATTCACATACACACTAAAGGATTCAAACACCAACACGGTCATTCAAGGGAACAGCTCAGTTTATGTCAAGTATAGTAAGTCCCTAATTACAGTGGCCAGTTGTGATTAGCCACTTACTTTACTCTTCACACCCCGAGCATTACGTGTCCTCACTACATCAGTATTTAAATCCACAAGCAACACATAACACATTGCATGCGCACATAAAACCGGTTAGCTTAATAAAAATAGCTGATGGCACGCAGCTACTTAGATTGGCATCCCTTCCCTTTCCGTCCCATTCTCAGTTTAAGTTAAGGTTTATTTTGAAAATTTCCCATTTCACCTAAAACCTTGCTCTGATACCAACTTGTAAGGCCCCGTTCCTAGGACGCTTATAGCTGGTAAATCATTACACATAAAACATAGAGCTTACATTTAATCATTCATAAAACGTTGCAGCGGAAACATAAAAATAACTTTTCATATCATTACAAATGCTTTTGCAAGTTAATACAAGTGTTCATTTCAAAACATCATTCGTTCGCATTACAATGCAAAAACATTAACAATAGAATGCCATCCAAAAGAGCTGAGTAGCCGCCTCTTGCCATCCTGAACAATCATTACCTGCCAACTGGAAACACATCAAAGTCAGCGTTGTTGAGTAGTTCTAGTTTTATAAGATAAAACATACTTTTCTTTCATTAAAACCATTCTTTACTTTCATGTGATCATACAATATACGTACACATAGATAATAGTAATCATTATCTTCTTCATTCGTTTATTCATCTTTACGTCTTTTCTTGTGCATCTGATATCTTCCATACCAATACCATGTGCTACACCCCGAACTATATGGCTATTGGGCCGAAGTCTATAAATAGATAGCTAAACATGGTGCCACAGTACCAGGGGTAAGCGGTAGAGGTTCTATACAAATGGTCGATCACAGAGAAGGACCCCGATGTGCATCTTCCCGGGGTAGTGAACCCACACACCGTTGGGCTAACACCTTATAATTGGCGTGTCCTGATATCTAATGCCGGCAAGACTTTCATTACTTTCATCATTCATTAATGCACGCATTCATCATGTTCCACTTTTCATTATCTCCCACTTTACGTTACGTACTACTTCACTTCATTTATTAACATAACATGCAAAGCCATATGAAAGATAAACATACATCATGACAAGGAACATAACATACACAGGCATCAACATCATACAGGGCAGCATCATACATACATAACATGCATAATCATGCAATAACATCATCATGCCCAACATGCTCTCTAAGGCCTCAACAGTCATCTTACATGAACCCACAAGAACCTTACATCCAAACTAACGTATGCACTTTCCCCCGAAAGTAAGAAGTTAAACTACACTTCTCCTTGGGTGCAACAGCCCTATTTGGGCGTATGGACACCCTTCAGTCGCATGGCCTCCATGCAACTGAACATCATGTGAATGGACCAATGCGGATGAACACTTACGCGAATGAACACCCAACCGTACGAATGGACTTAATGCGGATAGACCTCATGCGAATGGAACTAATGCGGATGAGCACTTATGCGACTGGACCCTCAGTCGTATGACCTCCATCCGACTGGCCCCAATCGTGCGAATGGACGCTCAATCGTGCGAATGAACCTCAATCGCACCCCATTCGACTGTATGGCCTCCATTCAGTCGCCTAGCCCTAGCTGATGCAGAATGCAGTTCATACTGAACCCAATCTGCCATTTTTGACCCCCAAGCTCATCTAAACCCATTCTAAGCCCAAATCAACCATCCTAAACCTTAGGTATGCATACCACAACACCATTTAAGTATACACAAGCTCACAAACAAGGCTCAAACGAATCATACACACACATACACATACACATACACATACATAAACGGGTCAAACATGCACACACTTGAAAAATTCGATTTTCGGATGTTTTCAAGCCCCAAATCATTCAAAAACATATAAAAGAGGGGTCCTAGAACTCACACAAATGACCACAACGAGAAGAGCTTCGATTTGACTCGCTTCTCAATGATTTTGGCTCACTCAAACCAACCCGAACCAACTTTTCTTCCTCTTTTCTCCCTTATATCTCTCTTCTTCTCTTTGTTGGCTGAAAATGTGGGTGTGGGGAGAGGGTAATGCCTGCCCTCTCCCTACATATACCCCCACTCACCCAACTTTTTTTCGTTGGCGAGTTTGGTCCCTCGACTTAGGACTTCATTTCTTTTTCTTCGTTTGTCGGCTTCAAAATAGATAAATAACCGGGTGTTACAGAGCATGACAAGCCGATACCAACAAAATCCTGGAAACAGTCATTGGATGGCTGTTAAGAACATACTTAAGTACCTAAGTGTGACATTTGTCACCATCAGGTCCGTCAATTGACTCGAAATCCGTTAAATCTCTTTTCACGCATTTATTATTTTTGCGTAACTAATATATTTTCGAACCGAGTCTTGTCACATCTCCTTTTCGTTCCAACCTTAATATTAACTAACGCTAATTATAAAATTTATTTTATTGTTATTATTATTACCGTAAATATTGTTAATATTATTATTAATATTATTGTTATTATTATAATTATAGTCCAAGGTTTAAATTATAATTTAACTAAACTTGAGGGATTAATTAATTTAAAGTCTAGGGTCCTAAACGTAAATATGAATATTATATATATATTTCTAAAAAATTGGTCAACCCTAGAGTGAAATCCCCCCGGCTGTGAATTCTTCTCCGCCATGCACCACCCTTTCAAGCCCAATTCGCTGCCGCTAGCTACCGCCGGTTGCCGTCGTCTCACCATTCACTTGTTTCGCCGGTAAACGATTGTCCTGAACCTTGTTTTATTTTGTTTTGTTTCGGTTTGTCGTGGCGGTTGGTTCGGTTCCGTTTCGGGTTGTTGTTTGTCTTATTCGATTGATGTTTGTGTATGTGTGTAGTGTGAGCGTGCGGTGGGTGTGTGTGTGTGTAGTGTGTGCGTGCGTGCGCGGTGTGTGTGTGGTGTCGGGTGTGCGTACGATGTGTACGTTTGTGTATATGTCCATGTATGTTTATATATATGTGTATGTGCAGCCGTGTATTATATATATATATATATATATATATATATATATATATATTGTGTGTGTGCAGCTGCGTGTATATATATATGTGGTGTGTGTGTGTGTATGCTTATGTATATATGTGTATATGTCCATGGATGTTTACATATACATATATATATATATGTGTGTGTGTGTGCGCGCGCAACTGCGTGTGTGTCTATATATATATATATATGTGTGTGTGTGTGTGTGTGTGTGTGTGTGTGTGTGTGTGTGTATCTTTATGTATATGTGTGTATATGTCCATGTATGTTTTATTATATATATATATATATATATATAATATATATATATATATATATATATATATATATTATATATATGTGTGGTGTGTGTGTGTGTGTGTGTGTGTGTGTGTGTGTGTGTGTGTGTGTTGTGTGTACCAGTAGTATATATGAATGCGATGTATGCGTATGTGTGCGACGAGCGTGTGCATCTAACATGGGTATGCGTCGTTTGTATGTATTCATTTATGCGTGTGTGCTGCTCTGGTTATGTATGTTTATAATCTATGTATGCTGCCGAGAGGGTGTGTGTCGACGGTATGCATATTATATGTGTGTGACTGTGTGTGTCCTTCCTTTGTTTGTTTAACTATTATTATTATTATTTTATTTATATTATTATTATTATTATTATTATTATTATTATTATTATGATTACTATTATTATTATTATTATTATTAGTATTATTATTATTATTATTATTATTATATTATTATTGCTACTATAGTATGTTGTGTGCTGTGAATTATATATTATATGTGTGAGTTGCACCTCGAACCCGAATCGACCCGAACCGAACTAAAACCGACCGAACAATCCTTTCTCTGTAGGCTCGTCTTAAGATTTTATTGTAATTAATTATAGGTGTTTGATCGTTCATTGCCCTCACCTGTTGAAGCGTTTATTCATTCTTTATCATCACATTCAAGGTAAGTTTCGCGGCCCCGCTTTCATATTAAACATTTAAAAATTAGGGGGAAAAGTATGCTCACCCTTTTTATGTTGTGAACTTATTCAATTCTTTTGGGACTGTTATGTTTACTGTTTTGTAAGTATTTATCTAGTACATGCATGAATTGTCTTTATGGTTCTGTATTCACAACTATTTAACTCTGGTGTTGGAGCCGACGGATAGATATTGATAGTACTATTGGGTTGACAATCCCACCCTTGTTGTTAGCATACTAGTTGGGACTAACAGTGGTCAGGGACGGGCCCTAGGGTGAATATGTTCCGACAAATTCTTTTTGTACGCCGTAGGCTTAGTTGTGATGCTCATGATTACATGTGATATTACTTGCTTATAACTATGCACTCATGTCCTACTAAACTATTACACAGCATCAAGTTTTGCTATTATTTAAGCCTGTGAACTCACCAACATTATGTTGACCATTTTGAGCATATCTTTTAAGGTAACAATCATTGAGGATTGCTAGGGAAGCTGGCCTTAGCGTTGACCTTAGTCTTACATTATCTTAAACTTGGATGCTTTTGACATTTGCTTGTTATTCACATTTTGGTTACTTGTTCCCGGGTTGTGGGATTTTTACTCTTTTTGTTTGGTATGACTATGTTTGTCGTGGAACTGACTAACCATGACACAAGTCTCTATTTGTGTCCGGTGACGTCATGACACGTTGTCTTTCATTATTTAATGCATCTCTATTAATATCAATGTGTTATGACGATCCCGTCTGTTACATCCTCGTGTTTTCGCTATAAGCGGGGGTGTGACAGATTGGTATCAAAGCTATTGGTTATAGAGAATTAGGTGGATCACTCGACCTAGACTATAACCTAAGAACCTACATGTAGAATGCATATTAGGATTTATGTGCATTGACTATGTGTGTTTGTTCTTTAATTATTGAAACTATTCATGATCCGCAATATGTTAATAATTCTATTTCATTTCCTTTGTTCAACTTCGGATAATTAACTGTTGGTTATCGATCATACCTTTGATACTTCTATCTTGAATAACACTCTGTACTTGACAAGGCGGTTTGATTCGGCTAGGATGAGCTGGAGTTGACCATGCAAAGCAGATTTCAATTACGGGTGCACACATAAATGCAATTTGTCGTGCATGCGAAGTCTAGTCAATCTTGCCGCAAGATAACGGTCATAATTAGTACGAATCCTTAACTCCATACCTTAGGACATTAGTGTCCTGTTTCTTATGAGACCTTATCAATCTTGAGGAATCATTCATCACCTTATTACTTACATGAGTTCTAACCCACCTAAAGACTCATGGGATTGTATTATGACATTGGTCCTAGTCTCTATGAGATATACCCTCTCTAGCATTTCAATGGTTATGCAACCAATTGTTTCCTTGAAATGGTCTTCGAAGGGTTGTAGCTCAGCAATGATACTCACTGCACATGTATTGCTTTATTGATTGATTTTTAAGATTTGAGGCTTATGTATGTCTTTGAATAAGTTAGAAAATGCCGCCCAAAAGGATTATCCGCAGTTACTTGTAGTGGTGTTGTCCCAAGAGGTAGAGGTAGAGGAAGATGTGCAAGAGGTAGGAGTGAAGCACTGCAGGCGGAAATGAAGGTGGGCAGGGTGGTAATAATCAGGGAGCTGGAAACCCTGATATAGCCGCCATGATTGCTCAACAACTGGCAGCACTCATCCCGACCATAGTCGCACAGGTGAGTGACAACATCATGAATCACAATAATGGGGGTGGTAATAAGGATAACGAACATAATGATGAAAATGGTTATTATGAAGAGAATGATGAAAATGGACATGGAGATGGAGGTGGAGATAACAATAGGGAAGGAGGTGGAATGGGTAATATGAACGGTAATGGAAACATGAATGGAAATGGCAATGGAGGAAGGGTTGGTTGTACTTACAAGGAGTTCATGACTTGTAAACCAAAGGAGTTTGATGGGAAAAGTGGAGCCATTGCCTTGACCATTGGATTGAGAAGATGGAATCCGTGATGGACATCAATAACTGTGCTGAAAATCAGAAGGTGAAGTATGCTACATGTTCACCGGTGGGAAAAGCATTAAAATGGTGGAATACCCAAGTGCAGGCTCGAGGTAGGGAGGCAGCAATGGCCATGACTTGGGCGGAATTCAAATCCTTGGAAACTAAAGAATATTGTCCAATGAACGAAATGCAGAAGTGTGGAGCTGAAATTATTTGCCAAGAGAAGATGGTGCGGATCCCTATGCCTAATGGTGAAGTGCTCAAGATTCAAGGAGAACGAGCAGGAAGGAGTCTAAAGATCATCTCATGTATGAAAGCTCGTCATTGTCTGCTAAAGCAATGTTATGCATTCTAGCACACGTGATGGAGAAGAAACCCGAGCAAGGGAAACTGGAAGACATTTCGGTAGTGCGAGACTTCCCGAAAGTGTTCCCTGATGACTTGTCTGGTTTACCCCTCCTCGACAAGTGGAATTCCGTATAGACTTGGTACCTGGAGCGACACCAGTAGCAAAGACGCCATATCGGTTAGCTTCGTCAGAAATGCAAGAGTTATCAAGTTAACTACAAGAGTTACTAGATAAGGGTTTCATACAACCAAGTCACTCGCCATGGGGAGCACCGATACTATTTGTAAAGAAGAAGGATGGAACGTTTCGAATGTGCATAGACTATCGAGAGTTGAATAAGCTTACCGTGAAAAATCAATATCCACTTCCCAGGATTGATGTTCTATTTGATCAATTGCAGGGAGCGTCGTATTTCTCTAAGATCGATCTCCGATCAGGTTATCACCAGTTACGGGTGCATGAGGAGGACATACCAAAGACAGCATTCAGGACACGATATGGGCATTACGAGTTCCTAGTCATGCTGTTTAGGCTGACTAACGCTCCAGTAGTGTTCATGGACCTTATGAATTGAGTGTGTAAACCCTATCTGGGCAAGTTTGTGATCATGTTTATAGATGATATACTCATCTACTCTAGATCAAAGGAAGACTACGAACAACACCTTCGAGCGATACTCCAATTGTTGATGGAAGAGAAACTTTACGCCAAGTTCTCAAAGTGTGAATTTTGGTTGCGGGAAGTGAAGTTTTTTGGGACACGTGGTTAATGAAAAGGGAATCCACTTTGATCCTGGAAAGATCGAAGCAGTTAAAAAGTAGGACACTCCTAAGACGCCCTCAGAGATACGACAGTTTTTGGGATTGGCTGGGTATTATCAATGATTCATTGCAAACTTCTCTAAGATCGCCCAGCCGTTGACAATGTTAACACAGAAGGATAAGAAGTTTGATTGGGGACACAAACAAGAGGAGGCATTTCAGATGTTGAAGGAAATGCTATGCAATGCACCGATATAAACCCTTCCTGATGGGTCAAATGATTTTATGGTGTTTTGCGTTGCATCACATCAAGGCCTAGGTTGTGTGCTTATGCAAAAGGATAAGGTGATTGCTTATGCCTCATGTCAACTTAAGGTTCACGGAAAGAACTACACGACACACGATCTAGTACTAGGCGTAGTGGTGTTCGCCCTAAAGATATAGAGGAATTATCTATATGGGACTAAGTGTGTCATCTACACTAATCATAAAAGTCTTCAACATATCTTTGATCAAAAGGAACTAAATATGTGCCAAAGGAGATGGGTGGAACTCTTAAGTGATTATGACTGTGAGATTCGATATCATCCAGGAAGGCGAACGTAGTAGTTGATGTCTTGAGTAGGAAGAAGCGTGTTAAACCCCTACGTGCGCGAGCATTAGAGATGACTATTCAATCGAACTTGAAAGATCTAATACTATTGGCGCAGGGTGAAGCGCTAAAGAAAGAAAATGTTGCATGTGAAGAGTTCCGAGGGTTAGACAAAACGATGAACTGTAAAGCAGATGGTTTACGGTATTTTGTGGATCGTATATGGGTACCTAAGGGGGTGATATTCGAACCCTAGTTATGAATGAAGCACATAAGCCCAAGTATTATGTTCATCCTATTGCATACAAGATGTATCAAGATCTTAAGGAGTTGTATTGGTGGCCAGGTATGAAAAAGGATATTGCAAAGTATGTGAGTGAATGCCTAACTTGTTCCAAAGTCAAAGCCAAACATCAAAAACCATCAGGTTTGTTGCAACAACCGGAAATTCCCGAATGGAAGTGGGAGAATATCATGATGGATCTTATCATTAAATTGCCTAGAACAAGAAATGGCCATGATTCAATTTGGGTTATCGTGGGTCGAATGACGAAATCTGCTCATTTCTTGCCTATTCGTGAGGACTATAAAATGGAGAAGTTAGCAAGGCTATATGTGAATGAGATAGTGGCTAGGCATGGAGTGCCTGTGTCTATTATATCCGATCGAGACAGTAGATTTACATCTCGGTTTTGGCAAAGTCTACAGAAGGCGATGGGTACTCGCTTAGACTAAGTACCGCCTATCATTCACAAACCGGCAATCAAAGTGAATGAACGATACAAACTCTCGAGGACATGCTTAGGGCGTGTGTGACTGATTTTGGTGGGAGTTGGGATACCCACTTACCATTGAAAAAATTCTCTTACAACAATAGTTACCACACGAGCATTGGATGTGCTCCGTTTGAGGCGTTGTATGGAAGGAAATGTAGATCTCTGGTGTGTTGGGCGGAAGTAGGTGAAAGCCAATTGACAGGTTCGGAGATTATCCAAGATACGACATACAAAATATTTCAAATCAAGGATAGGTTTAAGGCAGCTCGAGATCGACAGAAAAGCTACGTTGATAACCACCCTTAGAGTTCAACGTTGGTGATCATGTCTTATTGAAAGTTTCTCCGTGGAAGGGAATCGTGCGCTTTGGAAAGAAAAGGAAATTGGCTCCAAGATATGTTGGACCATTCGAGATCACTAAAAGAATTGGTCCCGTAGCATATCGATTGAAGTTACCTCAAGAACTTAGTGGTATACACGATACATATCATGTATCGAACCTTAAGAAGTGCTTAGCCGACAGATCCCTTCATGTACCGATTGAGGAAATCAAGATTGACGAGAAACTACATTTTGTGGAAGAACCAATAGAAATTATGGACTGAAAGGTGAAACAACTAAAGCGTAGCAAGATTCCAATTGTCAGAGTGAAATGAAACTCCAAGCGAGGGCCTAAGTTTACATGGGAAGGGGAAGACCGGATGAAATCCTAATATCCACATTTGTTCGTGGATAAAACTTAAGGACCTAACTCCAACTGAATTTCGGGACGAAATTCTCTCAACTGGGGGATACTGTGACATCCGTCACCATCAGGTCCGTCAATTGACTCGAAATCCGTTAAATCTCTTTTCGCGCATTTATTATTTTTGCGTAACTAATATATTTTCAAACCGAGTCTTGTCACAACTCTTTTTTGTGCCAACCTTAATATTAACTAACGCTAATAATAAAATTTATTTTATTGTTATTATTATTACCGTAAATATTGTAATATTATTATTATTAGTATAATTATAGTCCAATGTTTAAATTGTAATTTAACTAAACTTGAGGGATTAACTAATTTAAAGTCTAGGGTCCTGAATGTAAATATGAATATATATATATATTTCTAAAAATTGGTCAACCTAGCGTGAAATCCCCCCCCCCCCCGCGCCGTCAATTCTTCTCTGCCGTGCACCACCCTTTCAAGCCCAATTCGCTGCCGCTAGCTACTGCCGGTTGCCGTCGTCTCACCATTCACTCATTTCGCCGGTAATCGATTGTCCCGAACCTTGTTTTATTTCGTTTCGTTTCGGTTTGTCGTCGCGGTTTGGTTCGGTTCCGTTTCGGGTTGTTGTCACACCCCGACCTTGACGGCGGAAACGTCGAGATGTGAGGGTTAAGATTGTTCACAGCCACATAACGCTATATTAAATTGCAAATATTATTATCATAAGTCTTGAAATGGATATTACAATCATAAGTCTTATACAAGAAATAAGTTCAACATAACATAACATAATGTAACTTTTTATTTCATTATCTAGGTCCAAGTCCTAGATTATAGCATGCTTCAAAAGGATCACTTTAAACTTGAGGTTGACCTGAAACATGATAAAAAATAAGAGTCAACTAAAAATAGTCGGTGAGTTTCCAAGGTTTTCATACATAATATGAAAAGAAAGTTACAAGTACCAATTCATGTCATAGGTTATAAGCTAGTAAGGTTATAGAACACATATCGTTACAACCAAACCTCGACTTGATTATAAGTATAAAAGATTGGCTAAGTGTATCTGGTTCCCTAGTGCACAAGCATACGGCTCCTAGGAGTCGGCAATACATCGACTTTAGCACCAAATAGGCTTGTCAGGCCCAAAGATCTAAGACGTCGCCAGGCTAGCAATAGTTAATGATTGTAAACAAACTATGTATCTCATATAAACACTTACAATAAACAAATAACCATGATAAAATAATAAGTTGAATTGCACGTGATTTACAAGTCTCAAATGTGTATAAGTGTATCATGTATACGCTATCATGTTTCACCCCAAGTTAGTGTAAAAATATGAAAAAGGGGCAAGAAAACTCACTTGTCAAATAAGTATATAATGAAGATTAATAAGAATAACAATATGCCGTTCCAAGATAAAACGTCACAAGGCACCTAAATATATAATTATTACAAGATTTTGGTTAATAATAAGATTAACGAGTTAACATGAACTAGGGTATTAGTATATTGAGGATTTTTATAAAGTTAAATAAATTATTATAAAAATACCATTTATGAAAAATTTATAAATTATTTTTAAGAAAATTGATCCTTTGTAAATAACTTGTGATTTTATTTATAAAATTATATTTAAATTCTATAAATATCATGATAGATCCAAAAACATAGGGTCTAATATTAATTTAATGTCTTTAAGCATATATAACAATCTAACTTATTATAAAAATACTTAATTATTATATTGCAAATAATTTTATATTAAAATATTACCAAGTTTTTTTTA